>BPTQ01000002.1:232185236-232618543 GCA_019973895.1 Chrysanthemum seticuspe | reverse complement strand
TTGGAGGTGATTTGGTAGTGGAAACCAAGGATCTCGATAGAGAAAATGTAGGGGTGTTAGTAGTGGAGTGGAGATGTTAAATCTCCTGAACGGTGGATCCGGCAGAGTAGGCGAAGGCGGCTGTTGTAAGAGGAGTAATCCTTCTTATTACTAAGTTTTAGTTCCACAACTCAGTTGTGAACGAGGCCGAAGGAAAAGTGGCAGAGGTAGTATATTAGGATAAACCTAATACTCTTTAGTAGTTTCAGTTGGTGGGCTGGAATACCTTCAACTGTGAAGGAATGGTGGTGGTAGTAAGAACCAGCTCCGTAAGAGTTTACGTGGAGGTGGTTAGGGCGGTAGCAAACTTCGAGGCGTTCGGCGGAGTGAACTAGGAAGCGTAGTTCGGTAAAATGGAGGAAATAAAATGGCTTGATGCGAAGGATCAAGTGAGGCGGCTTGCGGAGCTTCAAACGATGGCGGGATTGGTGGAGGTGCATTTGAGAATGCCTCGACCAAGAATGATGGTGGTGGTAAGGAAGTGTCAACTTCCATAAGGTCGGGTGGTTGACTTTGATGATTTCTCATAATCCAAATAGGATTATATGATGGAGACGGTGAAAAGGAAGCCGGAGCAAGTGTTGACTCAACACCTTGATTTTGAATCATTATTCTTCCTAATGAGGAGAATGTTGTCGGCGGAAGCGGATGAGACGGCCTAGGTGGCAAGTCCTCTAAATTGTAGAGGTGAGGTGATGATTGTGGGGATGTAAAAGAGATAGCTCTAGGAACCAAAGGTGATGGTTTAGTGGAGGTTATATTGTTTGGCCTAGGAGGTATGGTTGTGTTTGGTATAAGTAGTTTTGTGGGTACTATCCTTTTAGGAATTGGTTTGATTGGATGATGAAGGTTTGTTGATTTGACCGGAGATGATTCGGTTGAAGAGATTTCATGTACAACACGAGCCCTTTTGATGGGTGGTTCTTTGGTGGATAGGTTATTACTTGGGGTTTTTCTCATGATGAGATGATTTGAAGAGATTGCAAAGGCTGAAAGTTAGAATGAGAGTGATGACTATGGAGGTCCTAACAAGGTGGTTTATAAACCAAAAGATTTGGAAAGTGCATTTAAGCTCTAAGCCACTAAGATTCATTGGAATGTGATGATTAGCATGCACAAGAGTCAACTACAGAGGTTGTGCTGTTCTAGGAACTCATTTAAGATGAGATGGAGTGTCTGAGTTGAAATGATTTGTTTTAGTAAGATTTGTCATAGACTGTCATCCAGATCCCACGGTTCCCTTCTCAGAGGGATCCGTCTAGGCTAGTTCTAGGGATCCGGCGTTCAGCAGTTTATGAAAGAGTGGAAATGATGTTTCTAAGATCCTAGACCTACATCACCTTGAGTGTTTCAGTTCTCCTAAGTGTTTTAAATGAAGGGGTGCTTAAGTGTTTGAAGGCAATGAGTGGTGTAGCTAATGATTGTTATTTATGGAAGGATTTGGAACTTTCAACAAGTACCAATGGATGAGCAAGGATGACATTAAAGATGTCAATTGAAGTTAAATGAAACTAAATGATCCTAGAGATCAGGTTGTGTCTTAGGATTATGTTTTGGAAAATATCCTAATGGTTATGAGATGGGAAAAACTAGGATTTGATCAACTTTGATCAATTTTGAGGTGAGATTGATTAATGATCAATATTGTCATAATCGAAGGACTTCTAACCTAGTTGTGAGAGAACATATAAGAAGAATAAAGTGTGAGTTTTGGGAGCGGAAGAGTGATGGATTGAAATGGTAGATCTAACAAAGCCTTAGAATGTGATCTATGTGAGTTGGAAAGAGTAGGAAAGGTCAACCTATCTTGATAAAGTCTTAATCAATCTTAAGACACTATGTTTAGCTTAGTGTGAGGTGTTCTAAGGGATGTGTTTGACATATAATGCTTGCAATTGCATTTTCTGTTTTGCCGGATCCCACGGTTCCCTAGAAGTAGCGATCCGTTTAGTACAACATTTGGGATCCGTCTATCTGTTAGACAGAACCTTTACTAAAGGTATGCAATGATCTTTGACAATGCATTATATTCCAAGTTTTGTTTAAGTGAGTTCTAAAACTAGGAAATCAAATGTAAGATGTTTTATTTCATGGAAGAGATAGGATTACAGAGTAGAATTGATCCTATTTGACTATTCTAGGTTCCTTGAGTGTCTTCACTAGGAGGATCATTATGTGATTGATGGGTATTGGTGGAATCATGAATGAAGAAAGTCTTCATGAGAGATATGTTTAGCGGTTCCATCATCTTGTTCACAAGTACGTACAACGGACTTTGAAATTGAGGATGGAAGTGCATAACATTGTGATAGAGGCGTGTCATGAACATTCCATAAGGGATGAGTTTATTCTTGGAGCCTTGAAGATTTGCAATTCGCCTTGCGAAGAAGTAGGCGAGATTGTATGGTTGTTGTGTTAGCAAACAGTACAACATGTGAGCACAACAAGCGGGAAGAATATCTTGATTTCCCCTAAGACTCCAAACATTTTCACGTAGAATGAGAGCAACAGGCTTATACTCTTCTCGGATATCCCGTGTATGGATAATGTTTGGATTGGAGTAATATGGTCGAGGTTTGCATATCATGCGCGTTAAATCTTCCAGAGAGGGTATGTGTGAACAATATGGACTATTTTCTTCACGAAAGTTGAAGAGAGAATCAAGAGACCAATCTTCGGTGAAGGCACATTGTCCATGGTTTGGAATTTGGAGGATGTGAGCAAGATGCCCAAGGCTTAAAGTGAATTTTTGGTTTTTGATATAAAACCAAAGAGATAGAGAGCGATCCTCGTTACGAACGAGTTCGACATGACGGAAGAATTCCATTATGAACCTTGGACATATCTTCTCGTTGATTTCAAGAAGACATTCTAGTCCTATGGCTCGGAAGGAGGTATTGATACCTTCTTCGAATTGTAGAGAGGTGTCTACAATACGTCCTTCATGGAAGTGACGGTTTTCGAGATTATTGAACCCACGGACATGATTTCCAGGTGTGTTGGGCTCAAGGGAAATGTTCGGGGTGTAGACGCTAGTGAGTGAAAAATCAAACTCGTATTCATGCGTCATAGTTGAACCTATAGAAGTGATGGGTTAATAAGGGAAGACGTTTATGGTCAACCTATAATAATCTAACGTTTTTACTAGATATTCTATTAACAATGGTTTTTTTTTATTAGTATTTAGCTAACTCATGGTTTTGAAACTCTAGTGGATTATTACTTTTAGAAAGATAGTGGTTTTTAATCTTGCATGAAAACTGTTTTCCAGTAGGACGGATCCCACAGTTCCTTTTCAAAATGGATCCGGCTAGTGTAACTTCCGGGATCCGTGGATCTGTAGTAACAGAACCAGTTTTAATAAAAACATAGGTTTTACGGTTATTGTACCATGAAGTATGTTTTATCCTACATTTTCTTTTAGCATGCATACATGACATCTAATGTATCACGAAAGAATATAACACATATAGATCAAAAGAAATGAAACACACATAATAACACAAACATCCTAGATAAAATAGATTATCAATAATATTGCATTTCAATGCTAAGGATGATACAAAGGATTGGGTAAATGACCCCAATATAGATTAACAACACAAAGTAAATGTCTCTGTATGTGAACTTCATCATAGGGAACACAAGTGCGATGAGTGTTAGGGCGATGAGCACGAGTGCGATGTAAACCATGTTGATGACGGATCTTCTTGGTTTAGGAAGAGATGGAATGAGGAGGAAGATGAAGTTTTTGAATGAGAGGGAATTTTTGAAATTGGAAAATTTGAAAAAGTGAGGATTGAAAAAGTGGACGTCGAGTGGGTTTATTAATAGGGAAGGAGGAATTTTTGAAATTCGTGTTTTTGTTTTATTAGAAGAAATAAAGCATAAGCTCTATATACTATGACTATAGACGAGAAAAATAACACGTATGTGAGAAACAGGCTTCCTAACGAAGCTACATGTAAATCATGTGTAAACACAAAAATCTACTCAAATAAAAGCCTAGCAAATAACACTTATATACTAAACAAATATCATTTAGATATAAGTAGAAAGTCATACCTCGAATGCACTTAGGAATGTCTTTTACAAATGACAAATGTCACTTAGACGATTCCCGCTCCTTTGCGTCTAAGATACCTTCTTAAGGAAGGTATTCTTGTTACCAAGCAACTCCTAAAGCTTGGTGGATATGAGCTTTGACTAATCAACATCACAAAGAAGATTAGTGCAATTTAAGTGAAAAGAAAAAAAAATGTTGTTATCAAATCAACATCCAAACATATCGTTTTTGAAAAACATGATGTTTGTTTTAAAAAAAAAACCCTTCTTTGTAGTTTTCAATTAACTATGGATCGTATCAAGTTTTTAAAGTACAATATACTTCAAGAAACTTGGTAACGAAGCTCTGATTCCAATTGTGGAAAACTAGAAGGGGGGGTTGAATAGTTTTACCAATTAAAACTTCCTTTTAATCTATTTAGATTGACTTATATCAATCTATTTGGTTGTGTGTGTTGGATGTTGATAAGCAAGCATATAGAAGATATGTAATGAAAGAAAAGAGTAAGAAGCACAAAACCACAACGCAAGTATTTATAGTGGTTCGGCTACAAGGTCACCTTCCTTGCCCTACTCCACTCCCCGAGTCACCTACTCGAGAGTTCGTAATCACTACACCAAGCTCCTTATGGCGGAGAAGCCTTCACAACGTCGCCTACTCTTTTTCCGGTACTAGGCTAACCACCGGGTTCTTTCACACCAAGGTGAACCACTCCTACACAACGTCGCCTACCCTTTATAAGGTACTAGGCTAAGTACCTAGTTCTTTCACACCTTAGGTGAACTACACCTTCACAACGTCGCCTACCCTTTATTAGGTACTAGGCTAAGCACCTAGTTCCATTGCAATGGAGGAACTACTACCACACTACACCAACGACTAATCCCAAAGGAGATCTACTCCTTTACAACATCATCAAGGATATCAATATCCTTGGATCCGATACTAGTCTATCTTGTACATCGAAACACACCATATCGATTGTACATCTAAGGCACCTTTCACTAATGCCTTTGACTAGATCTACAAGACACCTTTCACTAATGTCTTGTGTCTTCACTTCTAAGCACCTTTCACTAGTGCTTCCTTGTCTTGACTTTTAAGCACCTTTCACTAATGCTTCTTTGTCTTTGACTTCTAAGCACCTACCACAAGTGCTTATCCTATGGACGATAGATACCCTTCACTAATATCTTCGTCTTGACACTTGAGACATCTTTCACTAATGTCTTCAACACTACACTTCTTTGAAGAAAGAAAGGAATCATCAACAGGAGGACTTCAGTAGCCTTGATGATGAGGAAGCATAGCAACTCATGAACTTGAGCTTGCTCGACTTCAAAGGTGGTGATCTTGCCTTTAAAAGGAACCTAAAAGATCACACAAAAACAAAACTACAAACATAGATCTCTTGGATATAAGGTTAGTGAGATCTAACTCAAGGGAGAAAGTGTGCTAGAAAGAGGATTGAAAGGGGTGAATAATAATGAAGAAATGGCTCACTATTTATAGGAAAATTTCCTCACTGTTCCCACGGATCTCACGGATCCCTTCCACTTGGGATCCGGCTAGCACAAAGCTAGGGATCCGTGGAACGCTCCTCTTTACCCATGGGTATTTTTGGTTATGGGTCATGGGTCATGGGTTATGGGTTGATCAATGGTTTTCTTTCTAGATACAATGTACCTTAAGGATACATTGAACTTGTATAAGTGGTATATATAAAACCATGGGTTATGGGTCAAAACCATTTGCTAGTTTTTATCTATTTAGTATATACTTGTTTTTTACCCATTTTAGTATATACTTGTTTTTACCCATTTTAGTATACTTAGCTTAAGTATGTGTTAACTCAATATGTAAACACTAGTTGTTGTACATATATATCTAGATTATAAAATCACTTATATTTGTTAAGCCAATATGTAAACACTAGTTGTTGTACATATATATCTAGATCATAAAATCACTTATACTTGTTTTAGTGTTTTATGTGAAAATGTGAATATGTTAGAAAACTATTAGTTCAAACCATTTACGTATTTTATTTGTTTCGTTAATATGATTTTACTTTTGTTATCGACAAAACATTAGAAGATCGTAAAATATAAATAAACGTTTTTACGGCTTATTTGTATTAACACACATAAACGTTTATATGGTCAAATGTCCCTTTATTTAATTTGAACCCAATGTCCTAACCTTCTGTTAATGCCAATGAATATAGCGTTTAGATGCATCAGTAGCCCAAACCATCCTAATATCCTGATTAAAATACAATAAAAATCTGCACTTATCATGTTCTAATAAAGCTTTATCAGAATCTTCGTGCAACACTAAAATCTTCAAAGAACAAAATTAGCATTTACATGCAAATTAAAAGCACAAAGCTGATAAGTTACTGGAATACATTATGGTTCAGATTGGACACATTAAGTAATTGGACAGTCTGGGTCATTGTGCGTGCGTGTCAAAATAGGTATATTTTGTGTAGGTTATAATCGGTTGGGTGTGTTAGATATGATTCTAAATGCTACCTTTCTATAATAATATTATTTAAACTTTTGTGAAGGCATTTTTGATCATGAGAACATTAAAAAAAACAAATATAAGGGTAAGAATTAAATGTAACAAACACAAATGTACGTAACCTGACTACCAGACACTAAAATATTAGCTATATGCCTACATATTATTGAGGATTAAACTGCCTTTGTTGTAGCTCCCACGGATCTCTCTTTTGGCTAACTCAACTCTATGCAGACTATGCAATACATTTGGAGCAGAAACCATCAAAACATACATCTTGCAGTTACTTAATATATTACAATCTTAAACTTCAAACACTTACCTTCTTTTCGAACTGGTTGCTTCAAAGAGGTTTACGTCTCGTCATTTCAACAATTTTGGGCATCAATAGAATTATGTGCATTGACATTTTTGCAGTAGCATGTGCATTACTCGCACGCCCTGTGATTAAAAAAAGTCTTGTTTAGACTTTATAATACAAACATGTTGTATAGTTTATATTCAAAATCGACACGAAATATATGCAAAATTTAAAGACTCTAAAGTTTGAAACTATTAATCTTAGCATCACACATATATGAAAGGATATGCTATAAAAGTTGTGAACTATCTTGATTTCGAAATTCAGTAGGTGCATAGTGTACTTCATCTCTTATAAACTTCTTTCGGTCACCTGAAAGCTCAATATGATCACCGTCGATCACTGTCCAATTTTCGTAGTATACCACATCAGGCATCAACTGCATAAAATAAGACAAATGAGAATGCCTCGCATAGAGATGGCAATTTCGACCCAATTCTTAAAATTAGCTAGTAAGGGATTGGCGGAATGATGTAATTCTTTTATTATATTACATGCTACTTGATACCGTATGTATTGGAAGTTAGATTACACGCTACTTTTGGCCCTTAAAGTTTCAAAATATCAGTCCTGCTTTTTAGAAGTTTTTTTTATCACATTTTTGACACATATGTATTTCGGTAGGTTTTTTCATTCTACACGAATTTTGCCAATTTTGACCAAATTGATCCAATTTTGACTTTTAATTAACCAGTTAGATTATACGATTTTGATTACGTGTCAAAATCAAGCAATCTAATTGGTTCAAAAAAAATTTCTCATAAGATTGTTTTGTCAAAACACTCCGAAATGATGTAATTCTTTTATTATATTAAAAGATTTTATAACACTGCTGCATTTTTTTAAACATATGATATATGTTTAATAACACAAATATTCGCAAGAACCAAAATACTAGGGGTGTCAATCGAGGCGTGTTAAGATTGACCTGGTCGGGTTCGCGGGTTGGTATAACCTTTATCCAAACACGACCCATTTATTAATCGTGTCAAGAAACTTAACTCTAACCCTGAAAGATATAACTTTTCACATACACATCAAACCATAACACAAGGTGGCGTATAAGATGGAATTCTAGAGAGAGAAAGTTAGAGGTTTAGGGAACTTAGTGAGAGAAAGTGAAAGATATTATTATGAGCTCCAACTCTCTACCTTGGAAGGTAGAGAGTATTTATAGTCTTACATAACTCGCCACACTTTGGGCTGTGGATCAGGCATACAGTGGGTAAAGACCCGTCCGTCCTCCACGGTGTTACTTAACTAAATTACTACTTAACTTAAAAGCACTACGACTACGAGCTTTCTAACGATTACATATACTTGAGGTGACCGACTCTTTAATACCGGGAATTTCTAATTCCTAACAAACCCAGACCTACATAACATGTGTAACCATTTAACCTGTTTTAATAAATAGATCAAGGGGTGAAAAAGGTCGATGGTTTGTCGATTCAACTAGTTTACATCCGAAACTGATATAACATATGAAAAACTATACAACAATTTCAATAATATCCACGTTATAATCGTAACTAAATCGTATTGTCACTGCTTCTGGACCTGGGTTTGGTGACTGGCAGTGGAGACTCGCCACCTTACCTTTTGCTTTTGGGGGACTTGGTTTATATTCTGCAGGTGATGTCTTGAACTATGCTTTCATTGCTTCTAGACTTCAATCAGCTGGCCTTCAGACTAAGCTTCTTCATGGTTCTGGTATTGTAACTGTTGGTCCCTCCTTTGATGATGCTCTATGTACTTTCAATGTGAATATGGACATTGACCTTTTGAGTAACCTTACCGATGTCGCTGCCCCCAAACTTATGAAGAAATTGGCAGACATATATTTCGATAGGGTTACCCAATCTGTTGAGTCTACTTTCCATCTTTCCTCCCGACAGATGGCGTTATGGAGCTCTTTAAAGGAGGATCACACCTCGGATTGGCTTAGGGTGGCTCCGATATCTGGGTTGGGGCAAACTATGAACGCTAGGGCTTATCGATGTGTACTATGTTATCGGTTGGGCGTTCCTCTGTTCACTGTTCAGGTACCGTGTTCTGCCTGCTCTAAGGTTTTTCCTGGAGATATTTACGGGGACCACGCTGTTTCATGTGCGGGTATTGTCGGCATTAAACATCGTCACAACCTTGTGCGTGATGTTCTTGTTGATATATGCTCTCGGTCAGGGATTTCTTCTCGCAAGGAGGTAGATATTGGGCTTTTTGAAGATGGGGACAAATCCTTGCGCCCGGCTGACATATTACTCTACTCTTGGGATAGTGGACGCGACGTATGTGTTGATCTTACGGGTTCGTCGCCTTTGACGCAATCTGGGTTGATTGATTTTATACCAGGGCGAGCGATCAGTGATGCTGCGCAGCGTAAACGGGTCAAGTACGATGCTAAATGTGTAGATATTGGATATGGGTTTCTTCCCTTCTCCTTTTCTTCTTTTGGAGCACTCGAGAAAGATGCAGTCACCTTACTTAAGCGTATTCGACGTTTCTCCATGACCCAGGACATTGGAGCGCGTGCAGCAGTTCATATCTTTAATAGGATTGGTTTTACTATTGCTAGAGGTGTGGGAGCTCAGTTGGTTTCGAGGCTCCCCACTAATCTTTTGTAATCCCTTGAGTTTATAATACAAGTGTGTTTTAAAAAAAAAAAAAAAAAAAATAATAATAATAATAATAATAATAATAATAATAATAATAATAATAATAATAATAATAATAATAATAATAATAATAATAATAATTGATTTTTTTATGATAAACATAATGAATTCCATGGAATGATAAACATTCCTCACATTTTGCTATGGAATGTTAAATTCCATAAAAATGGGATTTTGAAGAATTTTATTTCATTTCATTTGCCAACCAAACACTTTAACGAATGGAATTCAGATTATGAATTCCTTGAATCTACCAACCAAACACGTTATGGAATGGAATCAGATTCCAATTCCATCTGAATCCTGAAGATTCCGCGAACCAAACAGGGCCTTAGTGATTTTGATGTTGAGATTAAGACTTACGACTAAAAACTTTGTTTTTGTATGGTTTTGTGTTTTGTTATTATCAAAACGTAGAGAAAACGAATAAAGTTTTCAGACATTATTTGTATTAACAATCTCCCATTTTTTATGATGACAAAAAATAAACTCATTGATTGGTGCTAAACAGTCAAGTCTAACAGACTAAAAACTGCTCAAACACTAATGCAATTAAGATCAGAGGAATATAGGAAATTCCTGGGTCGTTAAGTCCCACGGAGGATGAATTGGTGTAAAAACACTTGATCAGATGGTAGAATGATCACTAAGGATAGTGATCGATAAGGTTTTCGATGGATAATTACCTAAAGAGAAAATCTACAAATTTAAGCGACTTAAATGCAAATTAAAAAGATTAAAAAGTTAAAATCTATTAAATAAACGCTATCACTATTTTTAAAGGCGATGAACGTTTAAAACCTACAACTTAAAACTTACGTTTAAAATAAAATTACGTCTACGTACAAAATAAAATGTTAGTTTTAAAGAAATAAAAGACCTACAAATATGAAAATGATATTTTAACAATCCTAATAGTAAAATAAATTTATTAGAAAAAGAAAATTATTTTTACAACTATTTATTTAATTATTATTAATTAAAAACAATTTATTAAGTATTTAAAATGTACTAAAATACAAGAAAATACAAGATTAACCTAGAAAAATGAAATTATAACTTGGAAAAATCTAAAATATGATAAAACTTATTTTAAAACTGAAAATATATTTTTAAGACTTATTATGTATTTATTATTAATTTAAAACTATTTAAAACTAATTAAAATGCTAAAAAATACTTTTTAAACTAAGAAAATTATGGAAAAATACTTTTTATTACTTTTATATTTATCTTAATCTAAGAAAATTGAAAAATCATTTTTTTGGACTTTTTATAATTTATTTGTATTAAAAGCTATTTAAAAATGTCTAAAAATTGTTTTTAATTAAGAAAAATAGCAAACAGTTATAAAAAATTATGAAAATTTCAGGAAAAGTCTATTTTAATATGCTGAATCTAAGAAAAATAGAAAAACATAGGCTTGTGTGGAGAAATAAGCAACTGCAGTGGCAACTGCTTATTTATAAGCACTTGAAAAAGCCAAATGATAACCAAAGACCACCAAACCTACACAGAAGCTATATTAAGCTAAAAGAACTCTATTTCAACTAAAAACAACAAACCATGACCTCTGAATTGCAAGTTTAACACAGATTTGAGGTTTGAGCTTGATAAGCAAAACAGATTTAGGTGTACTACTTTAAGCTTAACCACAGAACACAAAATAAGCTAAAACTGAAAAGAAATGATTGGAACTTGTACTAGACCTGGTTGACTACCTAGAAACCAAAGATGAAATAAAAACTAGCTAAAATGAGCTTTTGAGAAGCTTTTTCAAAACCTGAGAATCCACTGAGTAAAACTCAGTTAATACTGAGTGAGTTGGGACAGAATGATAAGCTCATGCAGGCCTAGTAAATAAGCTGCAAATTGAGATTTTTAACTTGGAACTTAAAGAGGACCAGGTTAACTATCCAAAGATCTAAAAATCACAGGTTATGGTCAACTAATAAGTTTTTTAGAAGCTGATGAAAATGGTTAGAAATTCTGTGCACAGGGCACATTTGACTTTTCTAAAAACCAAATAGTTTGACTAAAATGAACTTGTGATTGATCTAAAACACTGATATTGATGTATTAAGGTGTAATAAAGTTATATTAAGCTATGTTAACTACTTTTGAGCTAATATGATGATTTTAGCAAACCAAATTCCTAACAGTTAACTTATCAAGTTAATTTGAAAGAGATTTTGACTTTTTATCTAATGAGAACTAATTTTAATGACTAAACTGAGTTACTATGGACTAATATGACATGAAACAATGATAAACAATGACAAACAAACACTGGACTGCTACTATATCAGCAAATCCAAACAGTCCTTAAATGAGATTGTTTTGAGGTTTTCAAGGCTAATGACTGATTTAAACTATGCTATCTATAACAGACCTTATATTATGATATATTAAAGCTAAATGAGCTTTAAACAATAGTCCTAACAATATTAAACTAACAAATTATACCAAAGCTAGTTTAACTGTGAAAACTATATTTTAAGCAACTGTGAATTTAAAAGAACAAGCTACTGGTTTAAAGGTTTAATTTATCTTAACTACAACTAATTAACATGATCAAAAAGAAATTTGAGCTAAAAACTGTCTTACACAGTAAATGCCAAAATGAGATCAAGATGCTTACAAATGGCTTGAGGTCACAAACTGAGAACTAGGACCAAATAACAAATCCTATAGCTTACCAATAAGCACTATACCCAAGACCATCCATTATATATCCTGCTTCAGCCTTTTTGAACCTTGCACCATGGTTTTTTATTTTTAAACTATTTATTTGATATTTTTGTGAATTTTTGATTTTTGCTAATAAACTGCTTTTAAGAGTATCTAAAAGCTTTAATAAGCTTTATAAGGAGCTTATATGAGTTTCTAAGTCCAAACTAACCACTGATTACAAACATTCACCATATTCAGATTTTTAGATAATGAAAAATTTGCATAACTTGATACAAGACCTCAAAAGTGAAATTGATGATATCAAAAGTTTTAGGTTACACTGGAAACATAAAATACAAGATTTAAAAGCTTTAAAATGCACTGGAATTTAGAATTAAGCTAAAACGACATTCAAAAGTAAAATTACACTAGATAGCTAATTACATTGGTTCCACCTTCTATTTATTGACTTCAATCTTCCTTGTCGACATCTCTGAGAAAATCCCATCACAATCCAACCGTTGAAATGAGCCAGATAATCAGTATTGACATTTGGCGATTTTGGCGCCAAAAATGTCTTGAGCAGGTTTTATTCATTAATTGGCTTTGGATTGATGTATAGGTGGAGGTGGAGTGTAATCAAGTGGGAAAGTGAGGTGGAAATGGTGAGGTGGAGGGAAAAACACCACTGGTTTTGGCTAAACCAGTGTGGGAGAGACGAAGCTACAGTGGCGCGGTTTTATTCGTATTTAAAAATTGGGCCGGGTCAGGTTTGGGTTGGATTGGGCTTGGAATTAATAAAGGATCCGTTTGGTTTGGTTTATCAACAAGGACCATTAGTGTAATTTAGCCAAAGTTGAAGGACTGGATTTGACAAGTTTCCAAGCATATTATAAGGATCAAACCTGCCAAGTAAGATTAGTACAAGGACCTTAGTTGAAAATTTCCATTTTTACAAATCCAGGGACCAAAACTGTCAATTTAGAAACTATAAGGACCAAACTTGTAATTTTCTCCAAAGTTTATCATAAGGACCATTTTTGTTATTTATAAATAGAACAAGGTTAAAACTTGATAATTTTCACTTTTTAAATTAACCAAGGACTATTTTTGACAATTTTCAAAGTTAAAGGACTAAAGTTGTCAATTTGTGATTTTTAAACTTTAAAGGGTTTATTTTGACAACTTTTGAATCTCATGGACCTAAAATGATATTATACAAGTTTTTGAATTACCAGGGACTGATTTTGACAACTTTTGTAACTTGGGGGACTAAAACTGCCAATTATGCAAACTTGATACGTTTTTCATCAGATTTTGATGTTTTTGCATTTAAAACATATAAAACACTTGTTTGTGATATTTTTATCATTTTGATGTGTTTCTGAGTGTTTTCAGATGTTTTTGGCATTTTATCAGTACAAAAATGATGAGTATTTAGACACTCATCACTCATTATATGTAAAATTTTAGTTTTAACAAGTTTTTAGTCTACTTGATGAGTTTCACCACTTCTCCCCCTTTTTGTCAAATCAAAAATATATATGGTGGTAAAATTTCAAATACTCCCCCTTGATGTGTGCTCCCCTTTGGTCGGGGCACCAAATAATCGAGCTATGGTTACTAGCTACAAAACCGAGTTAGATAACAAGTGCATATTTCCTACTATTAGTTAGTTCTAAAAAAATGACAAATATAAAAGCTAAAAAAACATCTAATCATTCATAAGACTTTCATTCATCAAGAACAATCATAATAAAACAACATGAACCCAACTAGGGATTACATAATCAAACATAAATTAAACTAGATATGACATCATCAACCATATCCATGACTAAACTACAATAGTGATAATTATGAGGCAAATAACTTAGCTTAAGAGGCTTCAAGGATTTTTCTTGAACAAAAGGCTCCTAAAAGTTTATTTTTGAAAAGTAAGTAACCAATGACTTAGTTGGTTGGATCATTGGTTGGTGGTGGTGGTGTTAGAGGTGCGGGAGGTGGAGTCAAGAGGTGTTCAACATAGGCAAACATGTAGTGAATTTCATCTCTCAAAGAAAAGATGAGATTTCGGTTATGGATGCAACAAAGACAATTTGTACCATGAACATCATAAGGTTGAAGTTGTGTGGGTTGACCCATGAGTGATGGTGACAAGGAAGGTGGTGATGAAGTAGGGCTAGCAAATTCCAATGGACTAATAGGTGAAAAATTTAGAGTGACATTGAGGTGTTGTGGTGGACTAAAGGGTGAAGAGTTGACTTTTGAGCCTAACAATGATGATGTTGAAGAGGTGTCTCTTGTTGATGGTGTTTTGGATGGTGCATAAGGAGGTGATGGTGATTGAATTGGGCTAGTAGATGGAGGAGTTTTGACATCTGTTGGGAATAATACTAACAGTTACCACTGATAGTCTTGTGGAAGTGTTGGAATCGCTCCTAACTCGTAAATGGAACGACATTGACGGGATTACTATTTCTATCTTTGTTACCTTAAACACATGGGTTTGTTATGTCAATTACCCATAGTTGTATGTGTTTGGGTATATAAACCCCTCCATACTTCCATGGAGGGGTGAGATCTCTTTGTGTAAACTTCACCTTTTCTTATCAATAAACACATAGTATTTCCCTTCTCTCTCTAGCTTCTCTCTCTAACTTGAAGATGGGTTTCTTCCATCTTCCAAGACCTCCCGATTCACCATATCAACCATAGAAACGATCCTTACATTGGTATCAAGAGCCCGGTCGGTTTGTTATTTATGGTTGATTTTTGGTGATTTTATCTTGTCTAAATCGTTCCTAGAAATCTGTTTTAACAAAGTGTTTAACTTTTCATAAATCTTGTGGTTAACAGTTTGCTATGTATGAGTTTTTATTGTATCTTTTGGTTATAAAGTCTTGTCATCAAAATACTGTTTTTTGCGTCAATATATTGTCCAAACAGTATTTAAGATTTTTGTACAAATCGTGGATAATCTTGTAGTCAACCGGTCGTACTATCATGGTCTAAAAGGGTCAAAAGAGAGTTCTTTATGCTCTTATTTCTGGGTTGTTATGAAGATGAACGGAAAAGCAGCCGGAAAAAGATGGTCGGAAACAGTCAACCAGGGTCAAAACCCTTTTTTTACGCATAAGGAGCATCTTCTGAGCATTTACGCATAACTGTGAAGTTATGCGTAAGAACAGTTACGCGTAAGGTTTTTACGCATAAGCCTATGCTTACGCATAAGCTTTATGCGTAAAACCGTGTTTCCGCATAAGACCATATTTTACGCGTAAGGTCTTACGCGTATGACCTGTTACGCCTAAACTCTTCTTGAATCTACGCATAAGACTTTGACAGAAGAAATGAAGAAGAAGAGACGGACAGACTTAACCATGACCAATAATACCATCATTTGTCCATAACCACTACTAAGACCTTATTGTTCGAATCCAACACATCTACACAAACCAACTTCAAACTAACCTTTCTTCAAATATCATCTTCTCACCACCACTCCCACAAGTCTTGAAATTTAAACCATTTCAAGACTCAAAACATAAATGATAAACAACTTTAATGATCTCAGATTTATTTTATTCCGTATGCACCAAAGTCACCACAACCTCAAGGGTCTTTACCACGGAATATCATATCATCACTGATCAAACTGACATAACAAGACTCGAAATTGAATTGTAAATTAGACCTCTGGTTGTCTCTTTTGATACTCAAACAATCGTACAAAGTCATAAGCAAAAGAGATTGCCATAATTGACGAAACCTACCTGAGACCCTACCAAGGATCTTGAAACCTTCAATGATTTCCTGATTCGTACGGTCAAATCATGACAACATCTAGTATGGGTGTGTTTGTGTTGGTGTTTAATCGTTTGTGCTTGCTTCGAATCATAGATCAATTGATGATAATTTTTTTTAGTGAGCTGAGATCTAGATGGGTATGAATAGTTTGGTGAGAGAGAATAATTGGTGGGAGGCGTTTCTTTGGTGAGAGGCGGAGATAAAAGTTGGGTGTGTTTAGGTTAAAATGATATGAGTGAGATTCGGGTAATTATCTATTATAACCGGTGTTGCATTAGGTGAATGGACCTGGTATTTTGTTTTGTTACTTGGGCTCATCGTTTGCCACTGGTATTGGGCTGTGGATCCGAATTGTCTTTAAGCCGGGTAATTATGGACCAGGTTTTGTGTTTAAAGTCATGGACTTGTGTTGGGATTGATGAGTATTGGACTGGTCGAACATATCAAGATTTTACCAGGAAATGTGAAATATTGCTAATACAAATATTTAGTTTGATGAGTGAGCTAATTTTGTGTTAGTCAACATTTATTTTTTTTGGTAAATTATTTTGGTATTACCAAATTTTCACGGGGATACATTTTTGACAAGATCGGGAAACCATTATCAAGTTCACTTTAACCGTTAATGAAGGGTAGTTTTGGGCATTTAACCGCAAGATGTGATTACGGCGAGAATTCACTATTATTTATTTGAGGTTGAAGTGGGATATCACGGGTGCGTGTACTTAGTATCTTGAAGATATCGGGGTTGGTTGGATGCATGATTCTTCGAGATCCTTGTTCGAGCTTTAGCCGTTTCGAATGACAAAGACTTGATTTATCTAGTTGAACATGATGTAAGGAGTTACGTTGTTGTGCTCACAGCTTATAACTATCACTTTTAAGGAGTTACGTTGTTGTGCTCAAGTGTCACACTAAGGTGTGGATAATTTGAGAAACTTTAAGTTTACCTTTTTTCGATGGAGTTAAGAAAAAGGGTTCTTCGTCTGACAATAGTGCAAGTTTAAGTCACAAGTTCGGGTTATACTACTTCAGTCTCAAGTTCGTCATATTGGGTTTTCTCCATCAGTAGTCACTACAAAAAGCCGTCAGAATGATAATGGGGTCGGTAAAGAGTTAGCTGAGAAGAGTATACACGAGTAGAGAAGTTTTATCAGCAGCTGATTCTCACAAGATATTTATGGTACTTCACACTTGTTCGATTAATTGAACATACATGGTTTCGATGTCTCCAAATTCATCATCAACATACGTGGTGTATGATTCTGATTCGTTGAAAATATCGGGGGGAAGAGAGTATAGGTGTTCCCTGCTTCTTTGATGTTTTTGGATTTTTTTCGAAAACCCGTTTCCTTTCATGAATTTCTTCAATCAGGGGGAAGAAATGAGACGATTTGTGGTTCAAACGTCTCACTTTCACAGAGTTATCGTGCGTGAAGTTACCTAAATATAATGTTGCGATGCCTCACACACGGTCATTTTATCGAGTAATTGCAGATTCACTGGTAACTATTATTCCGATAAGACCGCAACATTCGGGGGGAAGTCGTTTCATTTCGTCTTTCGTGGTTTGTTTGGTGTGAAGCATCTATATATGTGAGAAGATCTTGTTGATTTCTTGCATGTTACCCCCGAATGGATTTTCCGCAACAAGTTAGATTTACCTTGTGTGGTTTACTGCTCATCTACAAATTCCGCTGTGTACTGAAAACGTCAAAAGTTAGAGGAAATGTTCACTACATCAAAGTTTCGAATCTGCTGAAGACGGTTGTCAGTTTGGGGGGAAGTTGATTCAGAAACTTCGCCAAAAAGGAGTGTACAGAGAAGCTGCTAAAGACATGCGGCATGAATTGGGGGGAAGTTAATCCAATTTATGCATATTACATCATTTGCCTACAAGTGAAGAAAACGGTTCTCAAGTCAAGGTACCAGAAGAAGACAAAGAGCGTAACCTTTCATCATCCTCAGCACTTGAAGAGCTTATGAAGACCTTTCCTTATGTCGTCCCATTGGGGGAAGATTGTTGGAATCGCTCCTAACTCGTAAATGGAACGACATTGACAGGATTACTATTTCTATCTTTGTTACCTTAAACACATGGGTTTGTTATGTCAATTACCCATAGTTGTATGTGTTTGGGTATATAAACCCCTCCATACTTCCATGGAGGGGTAAGATCTCTTTGTGTAAACTTCACATTTTCTTATCAATAAACACATAGTATTTCCCTTCTCTCTCTAACTTGAAGATGGGTTTCTTCCATCTTCCAAGACCTCCCGATTCACCATATCAACCATAGAAACGATCCTTACAGGAAGACACTGCTGAAGATTACACTAGCAGTGGAAACTCATTACCACTGCCAGTACAAATATTACCACTGCTGTTAGGATAATTGTTAAGTATCTGTGTATTGATAAGTATAGAAAAGATCTTGTGTATATTCTATATTGTTAGCATTATACTTATCTTGTAAAGGACTCCTTGTACTATAAAAGGAGATCCTAGGTCATTGTTTAGAACATGTATTATTCATATTAGCTTCAAGGTGTAACCCTAGTGATAAGCAAGATCACTCGTATTATTTCTTAATAATATTGAAGCTTAGTGTTAAACTGTTCTTACTTACATTACATCATATAATCTGTCTTCTAAGTATTACTAAGTATATTCCGCGTGCTTATTAATATAACTCAAAATATCACTAAAACAAGGTGTGTGTTTAGATCCATCAAGTGGTATCAGAGCAAAGGTTCTGATATTTTGATTTAGAAGATCCAAGGAATAAGCTTAACCTACTCACTCAATTCAATGGAGATGGAAAACCATTCCAACTCTTCTACTCCAAGGATTCCTAAGCTCAAACTCAATGAGTTTGAGATGTGGAGGATAATGATTGAGCAATACTTTCTCATACAAGACTATGCTCTATGGGAGATCATCTTAACTGGTGATTCTTTCAAGCATGTGACGAAGACTCAGAAGGTTGGTGACACAGATGTTGTGACAGTTTCTGTGCCTGAGACTAATACTGAAAAAGCACTGAAGAAGACTGATCTAAAGGCCAGAAGTTTGTTGCTAATGACTCTTCCTAGAGACCAAATCATTGCTTTCAGCAAGTTCAAGACAGCAAAAGAACTTTTTGAAGAGATTTGCTCAGTGTTTGGTGGTAATGATGCTACAAAGAAGACACAAAAGACATTGTTGAAGCAAAGTTATGAAAACTTCTCTGCTTCAAGCAATGAATCACTTGATAGCATCTTCACCAAACTCCAGAAGATTGTTACATAACTGACTGTGTTTGGCATTGAGGTAGAAAAGGAAGACCTCAATTTAAAGTTTCTAAGAAGTTTGCCTTCAGAGTTTCATACTAATGTTACAGTCTGGGAAAATAAACCAGATATTGAAACTATGAAGCTCAATGATCTTTACAACAACTTCAAACTCATTGAACAAAGATTGAAGAAGGCTGGAAAACTTAGTACAAGCTCAAGCAGTTTGGCTTTGATGTCAACCTCTGTTGACAGTGATGATTCTGAAGATGACTGTGATGATGATATTGCCATTGCTGGTTCTACAGTTTCCACTGGTAATGATACTGTTACCACTGCAGGTTCAAAGAAGAAGATTGCTGGTATTGGAGATCCTACCTTTTATGTTTTTATCTTTACTCAAGTTAATGGCTCTATATTAACTCATGAAGACATAGAGCAAATTGATGAAGATGACTTGGAGGAGATGGATATAAAATGGCAAATAGCTCTTCTTAGCATGAGGGCTAGGAAATTCTACAAGAAGACTGGCAAGCCAATTCACATCAATGGTGGTGAAACTGCAGGGTTCGACAAAAAGAAAGTACAGTGTTTCAATTGTCACAAGTTGGGGCATTTTGCTAGGGAATGCAGAAGACCAAAGATGAAGGACAACATGTCTACTTGGTACAAGCAAAAGAAAGAACCAATTGTGGAAGAACCAAAGGCAATGTTGGCAATTGATGGAGTGAGCTATGATTGGAGTTTCATGGCTGATGAACAAGAGGAAGAACCTTCAGATGCTGCTCTTGTGTCTACTGAATTTGCTCTCATGGCTTTCTCTGACTCTGAGGTACAAAACTTTGAAAGTTGTTCTAAAACATGTAGGGCTGCTAGAGAAGTTGAAAGGCTTAATGAATCTTATGAAAGTCAAAGAACAGAGTTGTTTGCTGCTAATTATGATGTGTCAAACCTTAGGAGAGGTATAGCTGTATTAGAAAAACAACTAGAGCACTATAGAGATAATGAGTCAAAATATAATGATGATATGATTATTCTTAGAAGAGAGGTAGATCATAAGACAGCTGTGAATGAGGCTTACCAAGAAGAGCTTGAAAAACTTAGAAAGATAAATGAGAATGTCAATTTAACTGTTGACACCTGTTATTATCAGTGTAAGTCAATTGATAAAATTTGGAATGCTCAAATCACTAGTAAAGTTAAGTATGGTATGGGTTCTAATATTTTTCCTCCACCACTAAGGGGTGTTCCATCACCTCCTGATATAGATTTAGCTCATACAGGCCTAAAATATTTTCAGGAACCTATTCGTGAGTATGGTCCTCTCAAGTTTGTGAAAAAGGAGAAAGAAGTTAAGCTTGAATCTGATGTTTTTGAAAGTGCAAGTGACTCATCTGTTATTGATGAGAATGTTAAAAAGAATGTAGAGGCTTCTATCCCAAAAGTTGTTAATACTATTACAGAGGAACCTAGGAAACAAGCTTATAAACCTATATCAACTGTAAGGTATGCTGAAATGTATAGGAACAAGTCTACAGCTCCTAGAGGTAACCAAAGGAGTTGGAATCATGCTAAATCTCAACAACTAGGTAGTGACTTTGTGATGAACAATAAAACATGCTATATCTATGGTAGTTTTGATCATTTACATGCTTATTGTGACTATCATGTTGGGAGAAGGGAAGTCCATAGGAATAAAAGGGTGGAGTCTAACAGGTTTCAAAACAATTTACACCCTAATCCACACAGCAAAATGATCCCAAGAGCAGTTCAACTAAGAAGTGGTCTTAAAACTTTTGCCACTGCTAAAACTGTTAACACTGCTCACCCTAAATCACCTACTACAAGTGCAAAATCCAAAAAAACTTTTGCAAAATCTGCACAAACATGAAAAAGAACTTTTCAAAATAAAAAGGTTCATTATAACCAACAGTGGGTACCTAAAACCAAACCAGCAGTTTCCACTACTCATTCAAAAGTTCCCACTGCAAGGGTTGTAAACAAGAAAAGGGGGGACATGGGAAATGTTGTGAAGGCCTCAGCACGTTGGGAATGGAAACCTAAAGGAATTATCTCATCAACCAATCCCAATGGTGTATCAATGACCTTTGATAGATATAACTATATTGATACACGAGGCAGATCCAAGTCAATCATGGCTTGGGTCCCCAAAGGAAACCAACTCCTTTCTTTTATGTGCAGGAACATCCAAGGACAAAAAGATTAGATCAAGGCTACACAAACAGTGGATGTTCAAGGCACATGACTGAAAACAAGTCCTATCTCTTAGATTTTGAACATTATGATGGACAGTATGTCAGCTTTGGAGGTGGAGTTAATGGAAAAGTTGTTGGTAAAGAAGTAATCAAAAATGGTAACTTGGACTTTGAACCTGTGTACTATGTAAAAGAGCTTAAGTATAATCTTTTTAGTGTGTCACTGATGTGTGACAAGAAGAACAATGTTCTTTTTACCAAAGATATGTGCTTTGTTCTCTCTAAGGATTTTAAGATGCCTGATGAAAGTCAAATTCTTCTTAAGATTCCTAGAAAAGGCAACTTATATAGCTTTGATATGAACAACATTGTTGCTAAAGATGATTATGCTTGCTTGCTTGCAAAGGCCACAGTGGATGAATCCATGTTATGGCATAGAAGACTTGGTCATGTTAACTTCAAAACCATTAATAAAATTGTCAAAGATGGTTTGGTGAGAGGCTTACCTCAGAAAAGATTTGAAAATGATCAAACCTGTGTGGCTTATCTTAAAGGCAAACAACACAGAGCTTCTTGCAGGTCAAAGCTGGTTAAATCTATTGCTCACCCACTTTAAATGTTACATATGGACTTATTTGGTCCTACATCTGTGAGTAGCTTGAATCTAAAGAAATATTGTCTTGTAGTGACTGATGATTTTAGCAGGTTTACATGGGTTTTCTTTCTTAGAACCAAGGATGAAACAACAGGCATCCTTAAGATCTTCATTACAGAAGTTGGAAACCAAAATGATATGAAAGTTAAAATCATTAGGTGTGACAATGGGACAGAATTTAAGAATAGAGTTATGGATGATTTTTGCAGAAATAAAGGTATTAAAAGAGAATTTAGTGTTGCTAGAACTCCTCAACAAAATGGTGTTGCTGAGAGGAGGAACAGGACACTTATAGAGGCTGCTAGAACCATGTTGGCAGATTCAAAATTGCCAATCACTTTTTGGGCTGAAGCAGTTAACACTGCATGTTATGTGCAAAACAGGGTTTTAGTGGTAAAAACAAAGAACAAGACACCTTATGAGTTATTTAGGGGTAGACCACCTATCCTTGACTTCATGAGACCATTTGGATGTCATGTATCTATTCTCAATACAATAGATTATTTAGGCAAGTTTGAAGAGAAATCTGATGAAGGGTATTTTGTTGGGTATTCCATGGTCAGTAAAGCTTTTAGAGTATTCAACTTAAGAACCCAAAAGATTGAAGAGAATCTGCATGTTAAGTTCCTGGAAAACAAAGTAAATCTCAAAGGAACTGGTCCAGAAAGGCTGTTTGATCTTGATACTCTAACCAATACTATGAATTATGTGCCTATCTCTACAAGGACATCTACTTTTGATTTTGCAGGTTCAGAAGAGTTTCTTGATGATGATGAACCAAGCAAGGATCAAGCAGATGATCAAGATGAATCCAGTCTGCGACTTTGGGACTATGCAGATAATGTTGATATACCAAAGACTGGAGATGCTCAACCTTCTAATGATTTTGGAAAAGAAGGAAGTAGTAACTTGAATGTTGAAACATCTGAAAGCAGTGGAAATTCAGATTCCACTGCTAGGCCAGAAGTTTCCACTGCAACACCAGAAGTGGAAGTTATAACTCCAGTTACAGAGGAAGCTCAAGCCAATGATGTTGAAATTTCAAATATGCCAAATGAGATTGCAATTCCTCAGACTCCCCATACTTCCATTCATAAATTACATCCTCTTGAAAATGTAATTGGGATGTCCATTCACCTGTGAAGACTAGAAGACGAACAAAGCTGCCTGATATTCATGGATTCATTAGTGAAATATATGAATCTAAGACTCATGAAAGCAAGAATGAATGTCTCTTTATGTGTTTTCTGTCACAAATGGAGCCTAAGAATGTATACAAGGCACTCGAGGATGAAAGTTGGGTGGAAGCAATGCAAGAAGAGTTGCTCTAATTCAAGCTTCAAAAGGTTTGGGTGCTTTGTGATTTACCTCATGGCAAGAAGGTAATAGGTACAAAATGGGTGTTCAGAAATAAGAAGGATGAAAGAGGAATTGTTATCAGAAACAAGGCTAGGCTTGTGGCTTAAGGATACACTCAGGAGGAGGGTATTGACTATGAAGAAGTGTTTGCCCCAGTTGCACGAATTGAAGCAATCAGGCTGTTCTTAGCCTATGTGTTGAAAGATCCGAACTCAACTAGGGTATCAATAACATTGAATAAACACAGCGGAAATGATAAGAACATCAATGTTACTCATAAGGTTTTCTTTATTAATTGAAATAAAAACTACTACAACTAATATACACACGCTATGTTCGTGTGTCTAGACTCTCATTTTAGATGAATACTATGAAAAATAAATGAAAGATATGATCTGTAACCTACGCCTACCCTCTTTATATAGGAGAGGGAGGTGTTACAAACCCTAATAATAGCTTACTAGAAAAGCTATCTAAATATTTGATGAGTGTGTAAATACTCATCATTTTTAGTCAAATCTGAACTGCAAAAACGTTTAAAAATGCTCAGAAATGCATCAAAACACTGAAAATATCTCAAAAGTGCATTTTATATGTTTTAGATGCAAAATGTTCAAAATCAGATGAAAAACGAGCAAAGTTTGCATAATTGGCAGTTTCAGTCCCCCGACTTTCAGAAAATGGCAAAATCAGTCCCTAGGCATTTATTTTAAAAGAAAAGTCACCAAAGGTCCTTTTGGAAACATAAAT
Source organism: Chrysanthemum seticuspe (assembly GCA_019973895.1). Taxonomy (NCBI): domain Eukaryota; kingdom Viridiplantae; phylum Streptophyta; class Magnoliopsida; order Asterales; family Asteraceae; genus Chrysanthemum; species Chrysanthemum seticuspe. The sequence continues at coordinate 232,594,138 of BPTQ01000002.1, read as the reverse complement.
TATCATATTTAGTCCTTTGGTGGAAAATCCAAAAATATTTGAGAAATTACAGTTTAGTCCTTGAAAATCCAAAAATGGTCAAAATTAGTCCTTGGAAATTTCAAAAGTGTCAAAACTAGACCTTGGTCTATTAAAGGTTGGCAAAACTAGTCCTTGGATTACTATTCCTAATTTACAGAATTGGTCCTTTGGTTTTGAGAAGTTGCAAATGTGGTCCTTGTGTTTAATAAACAAACCAAACCGGACCCTAATATTAACCCAAGCCCAAATTAAACCCCCCTGGCCCAATCTGTTTACCCGGTCCAGTATACCCATGACCCAACCAAACCCAAACCCAATGATTTAAATAATATACCCCGCCCCCTATATCCCTGTCCTCCCCGACCAACATGTCTGCAACTTCCCCCTCCAGCCACCCATATCCACCCTACTTCACATATTGTCTCCCCCCACCTCACCTAACATCCCACCACATTAAATGCACCTTCTTTCCTGTCCCTGATATCAAAACCAGGAATTGGCGCCAAAACGAAGTAAATGGCCAAGATTGATTCTAGCCATCCAAGGGTTGAGATTGCTGCTGGGATCCACTCAGAAAGGTGAGAGAAAGACTTTGGAGCATATAAGAAGCCAAGAGGATGCAAGAGATAAGTAGTTAGTTTTAGTTTTTTAAAAATGTATGTCGTTTCTTAGATTAATATGTCTTAATTAGTTTTCAATTGTATTTTCTAGTTAAGTTGTATCAAACAAAGTCATTAAAGTGATTTGCAACCTTGTTCAATTGATAATTCAAGTTAATGTTCAAATTCCATATCTTATGTTCACTGTTGAGATTTTTACTTTCAAACTCATTTGTTAAAGCTTTTAGCAGCTCAATCTCAATCCCATATAAGCTTATATAAGCTTAAAACAGCTTTTTGTAAGCTTGTAAGCAAGTTTAAAGCATTTTAGTCACTGGTCAACAAAAGTCAAAGCAAGAACCAAAAGTGATGCAGGAAGGATTTGGGTTGATTCAGACAGGAATGTGGGTTGATTTAGATTCATATGGGTTAAGATTTAGGGTAGTGGTGCTCTGGTTTCACAGGTAGCAAGCCATAGTGGCTATTGGACAAATTGTAAGTCATTTCAAAGTTTTTTAGCATAATCAGTCTTTGTAGTTTTAATCTGTTAAAGCCTGTTCTAATAGATGTATTTAGGTCTAGTTAAGTTAGTTTGATCATAATCTGTGCTTGTCTAGTGTTAGCTTAGTTTTAATTTGTTAATCAGTGAAATATAGGGGTGTTTGGATCTGCTAATCTATCTGTCTTTTAGGCTCATTCAGTGGTTAGAACCTGTTAGTTCATGCTTATTGAGCTCATTTGAGTTCATATTAGTCATAAAAACTGCACTAGCAACTCTAAAAGTCAAAATTGTTTCTAAATCTGTCTTACTATCTCACTGTTGTGGATTTGGGTTTACAGAATCTTGATTTGTGTTAAGAAGTGTTAAACATTGCTTGCATTAGGTCCATTACACCTTATTACATCATTATCAGTAATAAAATTGGATTCAAAGTTAAATTTGGTCAAAGTTCTTCACTAAAGTCAAAAGTCAAAATTTGCAAAAAGTGAATTTGAGCTCATCTAGGAAGATTTATCTTGAGTTCATCTTTGGGTCTTATCAAGTGAGGCTTGGTATTTTAGAAACTTCAACTGGTCTTGTTACTCATTAGCATTTTTGTAGAATTTTGCAATTTTCTTAGAAGCTCCAAACAGGCTTGTATTTTAGGCACTAGCTCCCCTGCTCACAACTCAGCTGACACTGAGTGTTTTCTCAGCTTTTGTGCAGGCCTGCACAGAGCTTATAAAAGCTTGTTAAGGTCTGGTATTTTGGTTATAAGTAGCCACTTAGGTCTAGTTTAGGTCTTAATATTTGGATTTTACTTTTAAGCTTATTTGAGTGCTTATTGTGTGACTGCAAGTAGGTACCTAATAACTGTTTTTAGCTTAATCTCATAATCATCAAATCTATGTTATTTTGCTATTCAGTGGTTGTAGCTTGTTGATTTCTGTTTCATTTGGTCAATTTTAGTATATCATAGTTTCTGTTTTCAGTTGGTAGCTTGTTTGGTTCATTTGGCTTATTTTAGTGCTTATTTATAAGCACTTGTGACATCAGTTTCATATTCTTCCACATAACTACCTGTTTTTCCAATTTTCTTAGCTTCTTAATATTATTTTAGAGTTTTCCTGAAATTTTCAGATTTTTCTAAGTTGATTTGCTATTTTTCTTAATTTAAATTAGTTTTTAAGCATTTTTAATTAGCCTTTAATACAAAAAATTCAGAAAAGGTTCAAAAAAATAATTTTTCATTTTTCTTAGGTTTAGATAAATATAAAAAGTAAAAAAAGTAATTTTCCATATTTTTCATAGTTTATTTTGTAATTTTTAGTAATTTAGTTAGTTTTTAATAGTTTAAAATTCCTAGAAAATAGAAAAATAATCAGAAAAATACAAAAATAATTTTGAAAATTCTATTTTGATATTTTAGATTTTTCTAAGTCTTAATTTTATTTTTCTAGCTTTATTTCACATTTTCTTATATTTTAGGTAATTATTTAATAGTTAAAAATAGTCTTTAATTAGATAATTAGTTTTAAAAATAATTTTCTTTTTCTATAAATTTTCTTTTATCATTAGGTTTGTAAAAATATCATTTTCATATTTTTAGGGTTAATATTGCTTTAGTTTCACGTTTTTATTTGTACGTCACGTAGTTTTTAATTTCAGTTTCATAAAAACATAAAAACAAAAACATCATTTTAATAATAGTGATAGCGTTTATTTAATAGATTTTATCTTTTTAATTTCTTTTAATTTGCATTTAAGTCGTTGTTATTTGTTGGCTTTTTCTGTAGTTATAGTCATCCTCAAATCCCTTTTTCGTTCAAATTTCTCGATCACTAATCGTAGGGTGATCCATTGCATAGCTCGCTGGGACATAACGACCCGGGGAGACACTATCCTCCTCAGATCTTCATTGCATTCGTTCCTGAGCAGTTTTAAGCTTGTTACGGTCTGCCATTCACAAGTGGCAGGTTTGTGTGATTTAGCTTGACTGTTTGGGAGCGCATCAAATTTTTGGCGCTGCTGCCGGGGAGCTGTGTTGATTATCTTACGTCTAGCAGATTAGTGATTTGGATATTCACTCCTTGTTTATACCATCTGTATGTGTTTATATTCTCTTTTAAAAATCAAAAACCCAAAAAGATTTTCAGTCTTTGTTTTTGCATCATGTTTTTCAAAAATACCAAAAATACTCTTCTCATTCCTCTTATCTGTATGATTCTATTTCTCTTACCCCCTCGTACCGTTTGATTCTACTCTTCTTTAACCTCAAAACCGTTTAATTCTATTTCTTTAACCCTCTACATGTTTAATTCTCATGGCGACGTTCGATTATCCTCGTTGTTTCCACTGCAAAAGTAGTATGGAAGAGGATCAGCTCTGTTGTCAGAATCTGGATTGTTTATGCAAGCGATGTGGAAGGATGGGTGCAAGCAAATATTGTTATTGGTGCGAATTATCTGATAACTCTCTCGATGATTCTCCAAGTTTTTCCGACCATCCGTCACAACCCGATGAACCTGTTCAAGAACCGGAGACCATAACGGAAGTGGTGGAAATTGCTAGCTCTCAGAGCACACCACTTGTCCCACCTCCTGATTTTTCTGAATGTTCTTCGAGACTTGATAGTCATTCGGATCACCATGTTGGTTTTGTTGATTCTTTGAATAAACTGATTCCTCTTCATAACTCTCAAATGCAATCGTTTATTCCTTGTGTCGGTTGTGGTGAGCCTCTCTTTGGTTCACCCTGTCGTTGGTGTACTTGTGTACAATGTGGTAATGATATCCATAACGGGAGTTGTTTGTTTTGTGGTTCGAGAAATTCATTTGATTATGATCCTAATCCGAACTCATTTAACGACCCCTCAAATTTTTTCAATTACCCACCACAACCCGACTTATCTTCATATAATCAACACTTCTGCTGTGAATTTTGTGGAGGTCCTCACCAAGGATTTGAGTGTCAATCTGGAAACACGTTTGTCTATGAACAGTTTTCCAGTGATGCTCAGAACTTTGGTTATAACCAAAATCCATATGATTCACCTGTCCAGACTCAACAGTTTTACTGTTGTGAGTACTGTGGAGGTCCCCATTTCAGCTCTGATTGTCAAATAGGGAACCCAGTTCCTTGTAACAATCATGACAATTTCCAACCTCCACAGCACTATACGGTTCAAACTCCACCTGAGCCGTTATCTCAAGAAATCTCCCAAGATTTTGAAACCACAATGAAAACACTTGATGATATGATTCAAAACTTTAAGAATCAAGTGAGTGGTGAAAAGACCATGGGAGAATTGCTGGCCGAAGAACGAGAAGAACGAGAAGCTCGCAAATCTAGGGAAGAATTATTCATCCTAGAGCAAGCAGCTCTAAGACGTTCCCAATTTCTTAAGGCAGCTCTATATGATGATGACGAGGAGAGTTTTTATCCTTTTAGAGATAATATTTCTCAACTCCCTCAGTCAGTTGATATCCCAGCAGTTGAGATTCCATCTCAAACAGCTGCTATCACACCCGAGATTCACACTCACTCTCTTATTATGGGGGACGAGCATCTCGACACTGTTCCTGAAAAGGAATCGGACGAATTCATAAAGTCTAGTGTTGAGGACCTTGTCCTAATCCCAAGAGAGTCACAGGGAATTCTTGATCATGTGTGTGATATCCCTCCTCCTCTTGTCTTCCAAAATGATCATGTTGAGATGTTCTCTGATTCTGATGATGATGATTCGTTATCTTGTGGAGACATCATTTATGTGGAAGATTCACCTTCTGAGCTTGTTAGCTTAGAAGAAGAGAATGATGAAGTTACTGACAATGAAATCAAAGATGAAGCTCTTCGAGCAACATTATTGAATGTCAGTCTTCTCATTTCTAAAATCGAAGCTTTCAAAGAGAAACCTATTTCATCTCCTATCCCCATTAAGGATAGTGACATTCTTTCCGATGATTCTATTCCGGAAATGAAAGCCTTCGGTTCTGATAATATGGGAGAGAAGATTAGTGGCAGTACCACTTCTCATTCTCATAATTCTCTCCTCGGTCATGAATCATTTACTTTTGAGGAGTTCGCCAGTGAACCCACTCATATCAATTCTGAATATGATTCATTCACCTTCATGGAGTTCTCAGATGAACTCACTCATATCATATCTCCGCCGGAGTATGATAACTTCTACTTTGATCTAGACACACCCGGGATATGTCTAGACCAATTGAGCTTAAATGATGAGATTCATGCTATTATGAATTCTCCTTCTGATGATGATGAGTTAATCATTATGTTTATCATGATTTTCTATCTCTTCTTCACCTATCCCGTGGCTTCTCCTGTTCTTCACTCCTTCGGGAATGAAGACATTATCTTTGACCCCGGCATTCTCATTTATCATTTTTGAGTCGGTTCTATGTATATCCCATCGGTGTGGAACTTTCACGTGCTTCAAATGTTTGTCCAAACATCTTGAATGAAAGTCCGATGGAGATTGGTTTTCCACATTGCTTCCCCATGAACCAATTAATTCGGGGTCGAGTCAAGCTAGCGACTCGGTAATCAAAAACAGTAGCTTAACATGGGTTTTCACCCATGTGTTCCACTCTAGTGTGGGGGAGTTGCCCCACATGTTATATATATATCTATATCCATAAAAAAAAAAAAAAAAAAAAAAAAATCCTCTTTCTAAATAATGGCCGTAGTATTTCCCTTTTACGTTCTTTGTTTCGGCATAACCGCCGGTACTTTGAATATTGAGGGCAATATTCATCTCTAGTGTGGGGGGGGGGGATTCTCACGAATTTTATCATGTAATTATACCACCTAATTCCCCCGTTTTTGGCCAAAATTTTTTTTTGGAGTAAGTGTTTTACACTTTCTCATTTGGTTATCAGTCCACCATGTCTAATAAACAAAAGGATTGGCTAATCCAGGAGCAAACGGCTCTTGGTAAAGATATCTCAAATCCGTTGACGGATTGCAATTTGCCCAAAATTGTATGGTATTCAGCTCACCATATCCTAAAAAGTGAAGAGTTGGCTAGCCCGCAAGATTATGGCTTGTGGTAAAGGCAGTGGAAAAACCATAATTGGTAATCAGCTCACCAAAGATAATATTGATAATTTATCTAAGAGTTGGCTAGTCCAGAGCAAACGGCTTCTGGTAAAGACAAATCAAATCCGTTGGAAGCTGGTGGTTTGCTCAAAATCACATGGTTATCGGTGTACCATGGTTCTTACTTGAACTGAAACATTTGGCTACTCCAGAAGTAATGGCTTTTGGTAAAGAGTTTCAAATCCATTATGTTTTTCTCAAAAGATTGCTAGGGACTAGCAATAGTTTAGTGTGGGGGATTGATGAGTGTGTAAATACTCATCATTTTTAGTCAAATCTGAACTGCAAAAACGTTTAAAAATGCTCAGAAATGCATCAAAACACTGAAAATATCTCAAAAGTGCATTTTATATGTTTTAGATGCAAAATGTTCAAAATCAGATGAAAAACGAGCAAAGTTTGCATAATTGGCAGTTTCAGTCCCCCGACTTTCAGAAAATGGCAAAATCAGTCCCTAGGCATTTATTTTAAAAGAAAAGTCACCAAAGGTCCTTTTGGAAACATAAATTATCATATTTAGTCCTTTGGTGGAAAATCCAAAAATATTTGAGAAATTACAGTTTAGTCCCTGAAAATCCAAAAATGGTCAAAATTAGTCCTTGGAAATTTCAAAAGTGTCAAAACTAGACCTTGGTCTATTAAAGGTTGGCAAAACTAGTCCTTGGATTACTATTCCTAATTTACAGAATTGGTCCTTTGGTTTTGAGAAGTTGCAAATGTGGTCCTTGTGTTTAATAAACAAACCAAACCGGACCCTAATATTAACCCAAGCCCAAATTAAACCCCCCTGGCCCAATCTGTTTACCCGGTCCAGTATACCCATGACCCGACCAAACCCAAACCCAATGATTTAAATAATATACCCCGCCCCCTATATCCCTGTCCTCCCCGACCAACATGTCTACAACTTCCCCCTCCAGCCACCCATATCCACCCTACTTCACATATTGTCTCCCCCCACCTCACCTAACATCCCACCACATTAAATGCACCTTCTTTCCTGTCCCTGATATCAAAACCAGGAATTGGCGCCAAAACGAAATAAATGGCCAAGATTGATTCTAGCCATCCAAGGGTTGAGATTGCTGCTGGGATCCACTCAGAAAGGTGAGAGAAAGACTTTGGAGCATATAAGAAGCCAAGAGGATGCAAGAGATAAGTAGTTAGTTTTAGTTTTTTAAAAATGTATGTCGTTTCTTAGATTAATATGTCTTAATTAGTTTTCAATTGTATTTTCTAGTTAAGTTGTATCAAACAAAGTAATTAAAGTGATTTGCAACCTTGTTCAATTGATAATTCAAGTTAATGTTCAAATTCCATATCTTATGTTCACTGTTGAGATTTTTACTTTCAAACTCATTTGTTAAAGCTTTTAGCAGCTCAATCTCAATCCCATATAAGCTTATATAAGCTTAAAACAGCTTTTTGTAAGCTTGTAAGCAAGTTTAAAGCATTTTAGTCACTGGTCAACAAAAGTCAAAGCAAGAACCAAAAGTGATGCAGGAAGGATTTGGGTTGATTCAGACAGGAATGTGGGTTGATTTAGATTCATATGGGTTAAGATTTAGGGTAGTGGTGCTCTGGTTTCACAGGTAGCAAGCCATAGTGGCTATTGGACAAATTGTAAGTCATTTCAAAGTTTTTTAGCATAATCAGTCTTTGTAGTTTTAATCTGTTAAAGCCTGTTCTAATAGATGTATTTAGGTCTAGTTAAGTTAGTTTGATCATAATCTGTGCTTGTCTAGTGTTAGCTTAGTTTTAATTTGTTAATCAGTGAAATATAGGGGTGTTTGGATCTGCTAATCTATCTGTCTTTTAGGCTCATTCAGTGGTTAGAACCTGTTAGTTCATGCTTATTGAGCTCATTTGAGTTCATATTAGTCATAAAAACCGCTCTAGCAACTCTAAAAGTCAAAATTGTTTCTAAATCTGTCTTACTATCTCACTGTTGTGGATTTGGGTTTACAGAATCTTGATTTGTGTTAAGAAGTGTTAAACATTGCTTGCATTAGGTCCATTACACCTTATTACATCATTATCAGTAATAAAATTGGATTCAAAGTTAAATTTGGTCAAAGTTCTTCACTAAAGTCAAAAGTCAAAATTTGCAAAAAGTGAATTTGAGCTCATCTAGGAAGATTTATCTTGAGTTCATCTTTGGGTCTTATCAAGTGAGGCTTGGTATTTTAGAAACTTCAACTGGTCTTGTTACTCATTAGCATTTTTGTAGAATTTTGCAATTTTCTTAGAAGCTCCAAACAGGCTTGTATTTTAGGCACTAGCTCCCCTGCTCACAACTCAGCTGACACTGAGTGTTTTCTCAGCTTTTGTGCAGGCCTGCACAGAGCTTATAAAAGCTTGTTAAGGTCTGGTATTTTGGTTATAAGTAGCCACTTAGGTCTAGTTTAGGTCTTAATATTTGGATTTTGCTTTTAAGCTTATTTGAGTGCTTATTGTGTGACTGCAAGTAGGTACCTAATAACTGTTTTTAGCTTAATCTCATAATCATCAAATCTGTGTTATTTTGCTATTCAGTGGTTGTAGCTTGTTGATTTCTGTTTCATTTGGTCAATTTTAGTATATCATAGTTTCTGTTTTCAGTTGGTAGCTTGTTTGGTTCATTTGGCTTATTTTAGTGCTTATTTATAAGCACTTGTGACATCAGTTTCATATTCTTCCACATAACTACCTGTTTTTCCAATTTTCTTAGCTTCTTAATATTATTTTAGAGTTTTCCTGAAATTTTCAGATTTTTCTAAGTTGATTTGCTATTTTTCTTAATTTAAATTAGTTTTTAAGCATTTTTAATTAGCCTTTAATACAAAAAATTCAGAAAAGGTTCAAAAAAATAATTTTTCATTTTTCTTAGGTTTAGATAAATATAAAAAGTAAAAAAAGTAATTTTCCATATTTTTCATAGTTTATTTTGTAATTTTTAGTAATTTAGTTAGTTTTTAATAGTTTAAAATTCCTAGAAAATAGAAAAATAATCAGGAAAATACAAAAATAATTTTGAAAATTCTATTTTGATATTTTAGATTTTTATAAGTCTTAATTTTATTTTTCTAGCTTTATTTCACATTTTCTTATATTTTAGGTAATTATTTAATAGTTAAAAATAGTCTTTAATTAGATAATTAGTTTTAAAAATAATTTTCTTTTTCTATAAATTTTCTTTTATCATTAGGTTTGTAAAAATATCATTTTCATATTTTTAGGGTTAATATTGCTTTAGTTTCACGTTTTTATTTGTACGTCACGTAGTTTTTAATTTCAGTTTCATAAAAACATAAAAACAAAAACATCATTTTAATAATAGTGATAGCGTTTATTTAATAGATTTTATCTTTTTAATTTCTTTTAATTTGCATTTAAGCCGTTGTTATTTGTTGGCTTTTTCTGTAGTTATAGTCATCCTCAAATCCCTTTTTCGTTCAAATTTCTCGATCACTAATCGTAGGGTGATCCATTGCATAGCTCGCTGGGACATAACGACCCGGGGAGACACTATCCTCCTCAGATCTTCATTGCATTCGTTCCTGAGCAGTTTTAAGCTTGTTACGGTCTGCCATTCACAAGTGGCAGGCTTGTGTGATTTAGCTTGACTGTTTTGGAGCGCATCAATATTACATAATCATCCCTCATTGTTTCTTCGTTCTTCATTCTTGCTCGTGGTTTTGTAATCGTCAACTCAGCAATTCCCAACAATCTTCCCCTAAACTGGAATTTGACTAGGTTAAGTTCCAGTTTCTTGATAGTACAAAACAACCTGTATGAAGAAACAATGCTAAAAACATGTCATCACAAATAATCCGCTGCACATCTACTAATATTCTTCCCCATCTAATAGGGGTCTTGTGCAACGCGTAGACGCTTCCCCTCAAGTGATGCGTGTAGATGGTAAGTAAACAAGCTTCCCCTTAAAATATACTAACCATCTTTTTTTTTTCTTTTTTTTATCACTAAGAAAAAGAAATAATAAGATTTTTTTTTAATAACTAAACAAGCGGAAATAAAATGCAACAGCAGAAAGATCATATCAGTAGCAGAATCAAAATATCCTACCACCAGTAGGAATGGAGAACCAGTAGAAACACCAATGTATGCGTCTTATATCTTGTACTATCCACGTGACTCCAAACTCAGATGATGCACTAGCAAATGTGAGAATTAAGCACCTTTTCTACAGATCTCGCCCCTTCACTAACCCTGAGCACTACAACGTAACTCCTTAAAGTGATAGCAAATGCGAGCATTAAGTACTGTTTGTAGATCTCACCCCTTCACTAGAATCATCAAGTCTTCGTCACACCATTAATGTACGAACAAGTTACCTCAAAAGTGTCTATGCTCGCTTTGAGATATGATAAGAAAACGCACATGATCAACCAGTAGGAACTCCAGAACAATCAGTAGCAACCGATCAGCAGAAACTAATACCACCAGCAGAAACAGATCAAGTACCATCCGTAGGAATAACCAATAGTAGAACAAATCAAAATATGCAGCTAGTAGGAACATCAAATCAAGCCGAAAATATGTTAATTACTAGGGTTCATCGTTGAATAAAAATTCAACTCACCAAGACTAGTAAAACATTAGAAGCACAAACTGTCAAGACCAAAATTAACATATACAATAACTGATCATGAGCAGTATAAACAATACACGACCAGAATATAAATTCCCACGCTGCTGTATAATCACTGTATTAATATCTCAAAGTTGTTGTTGTCGTACGGTATCATGATGTTTCGAATATGAAAACCACATGATCAATAACCTCTTGTTGAAAGAGTATCAACAGTGGCAACATCCAATTATAATCAATTCATACGAGCCCCATCAATATTGGGACCAACGAAAAGGACTTATCAGCAGCAATGAAAACAATAACCAATTCACATAGCCAAAGCATGTAATATTCAACCCATGACATCATTAGATCAATTAATGTCAAAGTTATATTCTCGTGACCAATCAGCAATAAAAGTCGAGATTCAAGACCCCACGTGATAAAGACCAATCAAATTAACCACCGACCAACCAATTAACATATAGGACCAGAATATCAATTGAATATTAAATACCATTTGTGTATGAAATTAATTAGTACCAAACGAATATGATAACCTATCACGTGGCCAAACACACGTAACCCATCAGCAGCAACAACAAATACTGCCGATCAATTAAAAAACCCCTTCGTCTGAACTTGCACGTGTGCCAATCAATTAATTATGGACATCAAATTACCAATTAATAACTGACCATGATCGAGATGTACCTTCACGTTGTAAAATACCACACGTACAGCCGCCACAGTTGAACATACGAATCTGATCTTCTTCTCTTATCTGCTGCCTCTTTTCTTTTTCATAACTGCTGCAATAGATGAATTAGGGTATAAACCCTAATTACAGAAAAACCTTATAAACCCTAGATCGAGAGCCACGAGGCTCTGATACCAATTGTTGAAACCCAGATCCGGACTCAACTAGGGTATCAATAACATTGAATAAACATAGCGGAAATGATAAGAACATCAATGTTACTCATAAGGTTTTCTTTATTAATTGAAATAAAAACTACTACAACTAATATACACACGCTATGTTCGTGTGTCTAGACTCTCATTATAGATGAATACTATGAAAAATAAATGAAAGATATGATATGTAACCTACACCTACCCTCTTTATATAGGGGAAGGAGGTGTTACAAACCCTAATAATAGCTTACTAGAAAAGCTATCTAAATATTACATAATCATTCCTCCTTGTTTCTTTGTTCTTCATTCTTGCTCGTGGTTTTGTAATTGTAGGATCGATATATTTATTGTGTTGATGATTCGGGTGGTCTTGGATGATCAAAATACATGTTTGCCATTAGAGAGAGAAGTAGAGAGTTGGGTGTTTTCTTGCTAGAGACTTGGTATACAAAAGTATGGAATGTTAGATTGAAAGCACCACCCCTTCCATGGATGGAAGGGGTATTTATAGTTACAATGAAACCGTCCTCCTAACGGACTATGGATCAGGGATACAGTGGGTAAAGACCCGTCCTTCCTCCACGGTGTTGCACTACACTATTCTACGCTACAAACTAACTAATTAACTACTACATAACGTAAATAGCTACAAATCTACGAGCTAACATATGCTAGACTATAATTGGGGTGACCGACACTTTAACATGGAATTTCCAATTCCTAACAGTAATCATCAACTCAGCAATTCCCAACACTATGCATCCTTTATGGGCTTTAAAGTCTATCAAATGGATGTAAAGAGTGCTTTTCTATATGGGCAGATTGATGAGGAGGTATATGTTTCACAACCTCCAGGCTTTGAAGACCCTGACTATCCTAACAAATTGTACAGGGTGGTTAAATCTTTGTATGGCTTGCATCAGGCACCAAGAAAATGGTATGAGACCTTAACTACTTATCTTCTTGATAATGGGTTTCATAGAGGCAGAGTAGATCAGACTTTGTTCATCAAGAAAGACAAGAATGATATCTTGCTGGTTCAAGTGTATGTTGATGATATCATTTTTGGATCTACAAAGATAGAGATGTGCAAAGCATTTGAGAAACTAATGAAGGAGGAATTCAAGATGAGTTCTATGGGTGAACTCACATTCTTTTTGGGACTTCAAGTACAACAAAGGCCAGATGGTATTTTCATCAATCAAGATAAATATGTGGCTGAGATACTAAGGAAGTTCAAGTTCTCTGATGCAAAGTCATCCAGCACCCCTGCTGACAAGACTACACATCAACTTTTGAAGGAAAATAGTGGTGAAGCAGTTAATGTGCACATGTACAGGTCTATGATTGGTTCTTTGATGTATCTTACATCATCTAGACAAGACATTATGTTTGCAGTTTGTGCTTGTGCAAGGTTTCACGTCACTCCCAGGTTCTCTCACTTGACTGCTGTGAAGAAGATTTTCAGATATCTTAAAGCATTTCCTACTCTGGGATTATGGTACCCTAGAGAAACTCCTCTAGATTTGGTTACTTACTCAGATAGTGACTATGCTAGAGCCAGTTTGGATAGAAAATCTACAGCAGGTGGATGCCAATTTCTTGGCAACAGATTAGTGTCATGGCAGTGCAAGAAACAAACAATGGTGGCTAATTCATCAACTGAGGCAAAGTATGTGGCTGCTGCAAGTTGTTGTGCTCAAGTTCTATGGCTTCAGAATCAACTTTTGGACTATGGGTACAATTTCATGAATACCATCATCCATATTGACAACAGCAGTACCATTTGCATTATTAAGAATCCAGTTCAACACACAAAGACTAAACATATTGAAATTAGACACCATTTCATAAGAGATTGTTATGAAAAAGGATTAATTCAAGTTGTCAAAATCCATACTGATGACAACTATGCTGATTTATTAACAAAAGGACTTGATGTGGGTAGATTTCAGTACTTGGTAACAAGTATTGGAATGTTAAATCCATAAAATTTTTGTGTCTAATGGTCTTTGGTGTTGAGTGGAAGTCTCTGGGTACTAACATTGTTGTATAAGTTTGTATATGTTTTTGTGCTTGTGTTTTTGCTTGTTCAATAACGTTTATGCAGCATAGATGGGAGTTGATCTTAAAAGGTGTGTAACTGAGACACACGACAAATGGTTATTGATTCACCATGTCTAATCCACATAAGAATCAACTAGTCTAAAGCAAACAGCTACTTGTAAAGACTTGACAAATCCGTTTATGGTTGATAGTTTACCAAAAACTATATGGTTATCAATTCACCATATTCTATCTGATTAAGAGTTGGCTAGTCCATAGCAAACGGCTCATGGTAAAGACATAACAAATTCGTTGATAGCTGGTAGTTTGCTTAAAACTATGATAAAGAGCAATCCAATTTTCATATGTTTTTCTTTACCACTGCTCTTTGAAAATCTTTGTGAAAAATTACCACTGCTAGTTCATAGTTTCCACTGACAATGTTATTTTTACCACTGTTGATCTAGCCGTTACAACTGATGTGTCAGTAACAAAATTTTTAACTAGCCGTTGAAGAGAAATTGCTTTCTAAATATATAAGGTAAATTTTTAGAAGATTGTCTACTTTCCTAATTGATATTTATCCTCTAAAGATAAATTCTATCCTTAGATAATCTCTCTTGCGCAAAACTCTAAAACCCTAACACTATATAACTTTCTCTCTCAATTGGCGAGTTCTTTATATAATTCTTACTGACACATTATACTTTTCATCAAAAGATTCTATGGCACTTATCACTTTTGCAGATGAGCACAGCCAAGTGGCCTACTTGAACAAGTCTAATGAGAAGAGTGGCCTTGTTTTTCATCAGATTGTGGACTTTCTTAATACTACCCTTATAAGGTATGCTTTACTTCTTAATCCCACAATCTATATCTCTCAAATCAAACAATTTTGGACTTCTGCTCAGTCCATAACCGTTGAAACTAGAGATACACATGAAACAGTGGATGCTCTTAGAGCCACTGTGGATGGGGTAACTATTGATGTTACTGAGGCATTGATAAGATTTTAAAAGGTACCTTTTTGAGGGGTCGTTTAAGCCCTTATTTGATCACTTTTGTATCCGTTATTGCTTAATATCGTTCCTTTTCACTTTTTAGGTCTCTTGAAGGCAAAATGCTGGAATGGCACTTATTTGGACGAAAAGGCGCGAATATACGAAGAAAATGGCCAAAGTCAGAATCGAGACACTCAAAGCTGCTGAAAACATAAGACGATGGTGTCACAGCTTATACGCGACGCCGTCGGAGGATTTTGTGACGGGACAGAAGCCAAAACTCCTATTTTCAAGTGACGACGTCAAGTTATAAAAGAGTAGGCCGTCGCAACTCAGACGGCCTAGATGCAATCCAGACGGCGTCAGAAGCTGAAGAGGACGGCGTCACAAGCATAAGGTGACGTCGTCGCAAGTCTAACATGGCCAAGACGAAACCCTAATGACGGCGACACGACGGCGTCACAAAACATAAGGTGACGCCGTCGCATGTGTAATCTTATATATAGAATCTGAATTTTTCAGTATTTGTGTGTAGTCTTTTGGAGTAAAAACCTAAACCGAACCAAGGCTGTCTTGTACAGTATTTTAGGGTTCCAAACCCTATCTTACACCAAGATAAGTGTTTTACTTCATTAATACAATTATGTCTTTGATTATTTGTGTGTATGCTTGCATGTTTTCCATGTCCGGCTAATTTACTTGTGTGTTTGCGTAGGGAATATGAAACTTAATTATTGAATATTGATTGGTTGTCTCTTATCTTAGTTGATTAATGATCTAGTAATGCGATAGGTCATTCGTTGTGTACTTAATGCTTGATTAAATCTTTGTGAACCTTAGAATATAACTCCTTGAGTAGTTGTAAGCTAAACCATCCAAAGAGTGCCTTAGAGTAAGAGTTTATTATCCCTAGTAGGTTTTGTAGACGAGACCCTTTGGTAAGTTCAAAGAGTTAGGGAGAAACGCATACCCTACAACCTTAGACACACAACGCAACTAAGAATAAGGACGTGACAATTCAACCACCAATAGGAGATAATTAAGGAGTAGTAAAACCTAAGTAAACACATCTTTAAACTATCATACGAGCACACAATAATTAGACATAGACTACATACACCTTAGATTAGATAATTAGATAAGTAGAGTAATCGGTAGCAATACCAACCCCCAAAATCTAAACCCTAAGATTCGTACCTTTCCTTTCCTTAAAAAAATATAAAAAGATAAAAAAAATAATCTTCCTCAACCCCAACCTTAGCGTAGTAACTTCTCATTAGCATTCATATTCCCCTAGAGAACGATATCAATACCCGTGGCTTACCCTAATACTACACTACAACGATTAGGTTCACTGCCTAGGGTGTTGAAAAACTTGCTCGACGAAAAGAAAGTTCCTTTGACCCCGAACGACGCGTGTAGCGTTATCAAGTTTTTGGAGCCGCTGCGGGGGAATAGAATAGCTAGTTAGTAGTCCACCTCGTTTAGGTTTCTTTGCTTGATTCCTATCAAGTAAATTTTTTTCTCATTCTTAGCTTTCTCGTAGTCTATCCCCCTTCTTCGTGACCTTTGTTCGTAATCCCATCACTTTTCATCATGGAAGGTGATAACCAACCACCACTCATCAACCCACCACCAAATGACCCGCCAAGAGCCCGTACTCTTGGTGAATACTCGAGACCAAGCCACTTAGGCTATAGGAACACCATTGAGCTTCCCGACCAAGCCCAAACTACGGCCCTGCGATCCGACACCATCCGGTTGGTGCAAAACGGATGTGCATTCCATGGACTTCGTTCCGAAGATCCAAATCAGCATCTTAGGGATTTCCTTAAAATTGTCGATTCCATCGACCTTGATGCTACTACTCGGGAGACCACGCGCCTGCGTCTCTTCCAATTCTCTCTACGGGACCAAGCTAGTAATTGGCTTGAGCGACTTCCCGCCGGCTCCATCTCAAGTTGGGATGATCTTACCTCTCGCTTCCTTGCTCAATTTTTCCCACCGGGGAGAACCACTAAGCTTAGGAATGACATCTTGATGTTCCAACAACGTCAGGGTGAATCTCTCTACGAAGCATGGACTCGATTCAAGGACTTACTTCATAAATTCCCTCATCACGGCATTGATCTTTGGTTCCAAGTCCAAATCTTTTATGATCATGTCAACTTCCCCACCAAGCGATCCATTGACCAAGCGGCCGGTGGAAAACTTAGTGATCTCACCGCGAAAGAATCATGGGGTATAATAGAGGACCTTGCCCTCTATGATAGCGAAAGTTGGGATGACCCCCGTGAGCTACCTAAAACCGTTAAGGCAATCTCCTTGCCTCCCATTGACTCACAACCTTCCGACCGTAGGATGATCGAACTTGAAGATCAAGTAAAATTCCTAATGAGTTCCTACGAAAATCCTAAGTCTTCACACCATGTGAACAAAGTTTCTTCCTCGTGTGAGCAGTTTTGTGATCCTCATAACACGCGCACTAGCACCCGATCCCCCGAACATGCTTTCGTTGACTACGCATCCTCGCGTATTAATGGAACGGGAGGAAGATTCCCTACAATACCCGGACCTAGGAATTTCAATGAAACCCGAGAGGCATGGAAAGGCAAGCCCGACTTTTACTGGGGACAAACCAAAGAATTCACTTCCAATAATTTTTCATGGCCCCCACCTAACGATCCTAACCAACAAAACATCGAAGGGATGTTGCAGAACCTAGTTGCATCCCAAGAAGCCCAAATAGCTAAGCTCTCGGACCGCTTTAACCAACAACAAGCCGAAATGGATAGGAAGATAGACAACCTTTTGAATGCCATAACCAATAGTGATAGGAAGGTTAGTGCTATCTCAACTCCCGAGCCTTCCGGTGTAGAGATTAAGGACCCAAGTAAGCTAGCTAAGCACGTTCAATTCGTCAATACCATCGCCTTAGTGAAACCTAATGGAACAAATGACGAAGAGGACCATACACTTGAGAATAATGAATCAACCGAGGAAGTAGATGAAGTAGACAATGACTATTTCAATAAGTTTCCTACAGAAGAAGAACTGTCTCGCCACCCTCACTTAGTGCGTGACCTCCGTCACATGTATGTTAGGAAAAGCCCTAGAATCAAGTTTGGGAACCCTTGGAATCTTAACATACCATGTTGCATAGGACACCTTTTTGTGGAAAAGGCCTACATTGATCGCAAATCCCCAATCAACATAATGACTAGCACCTACTACAGTTGGGTAATGAAGAAGCCTATTCCAACTAGGCAAGACCCCGATAATCCTAGGGTTAAGTGCAATTTTCTTGATAGAGTTAAGGGATTGCCCGTTTATGTAGGTAGTTTCACGTTTCCTACGGACTTCATAATTGTGGATGATATTAGCACGGCCATAGACCCTAGCTTGTCCCACGTTATTCTAGGAAAACCTTTCATAGAAAGCACCGGGATGACCTATGATCCCTCGTTAGGAGTAGTGCGATTCAAGGATGAGACCGATGACATAGCTTAACAAATGCCATTTAAGATTGAGAAGTTTTCATCACTCTCTAATGATGAAAAGGAACTTAAACTATCGGTCTATTATAGGAATGATGAGGATAGGGAAAAAGGAGTAGATTATGTTATGGTTAAGATTTTCGGATTCTATAAGGATTGCTTGAACTTAGGACCGAAATATAGGACCGAGTGGGGAGAGGACGAACTCTTAGAGAGGTGCATCATAGGGCACTTCTACAACATGGAATCCCCCATTAGAGACCGTCAAGGTGGCGGTAATGAAGTCACGTAGGAGCACGACTACGAGTCTAGCTACAAGACTCTTAAATAAAGAAAAGCGCTTCGTGGGAGGTAACCCATGCTTAATTGTTTGCTTGTTAATGTCATATGTCTTTTATTGATTGTTTATTCTCATGTTTAAATTTGTAAAAATGCTTTATTTTGTTTTAACCTCGTCTTAATTGCTTATAAAGGTATTTTACATAAGGGATAAGTGTATGGAGGATTACACACGTTTTCAAAAGAAACGTAAACATGAGAATAACAATTAACTAAAAGATATATATGTGTGTATTGTTCGAGTCAAATGCTTGTATCGAGTCATAATGGATGTTTTGCAGAAATTTTTCCAGATTCTAAAGATGTAAATTTTCCAGAATTTTTTCCAGAAAATCGCAGACCAGTTTTTGTCAGGATAACCTGACGGCGTCAGGATCGCAACCTGACGACGTCAGGAAGGAGTAAAAACAACAGATTACTTTTTTCTCGTTTTCTGAGCTACTCATAATTTTTTTGAATTTTCCAGAAATTCTGTAAACATCCACTCCACAAGCATTATATCCTAGTTTAAATCGAGTCTTATATATATTATTACCGCCGATTTTACGCAAAGGTTTCGTTTGTTTTCTTCAAGTGTGCAGGTTTAATTTATCAAGAAGAAGTTACATAAGATTGGAAGGAGCTTTTCACGCGTAAATTCTTCTTGGAAAGGATTTAACCACTACTTCACACACGGATCCTACCGAGCTAATCAGGGGAGTACTAGTTTCTTTCGTTTTTAATTACCTTCCATTATCATAACTTTGATACTTTCGGGGAACATTTGGGACAATGTTCAGTTTAAGTGTAGGGAGGGAAAATAAAACGGGAACTTTGAAACTATGCTTATCCTTGAATATTTGCTTTGTCCAATTGTATTTGTGTAATAAACCATGAGAATATGTCGGTTAGGGTAATTTTGGCACCAAATTTAAAATTTTTCATGACATATAGGAGTGGGCCATTAGTTTTAACAAAAGCGTCTCACGGATAGGAAGTTGCATGACTAGCACAAAAACCCTTTACCACCTAAATTCCACCCAAAATGTGAGGATCGCCCTTAGATTAGTAGGAATTAAAGCATTCATCTTTAATGCTTAGTGTGTGAACCGGTAGTATATTAGATTCTAGAACTTGTTTTGTGATGCATTTCGAGATCGCTAGTAAGACTACACTTGTGTAGTTAGGAATAACTAAATGATAAGAGGCATTAGGATAACCCTTGTTTGATACCCGTAATATAATTACTTCTTCCACATTGGTTGAGTAATTCCCCCACACCCTTTGCGTTGTACTCATTTTTAGTACACGATACCCCTAGTTAACCCCTCTGAGCCTATCCTTTTCGCGGTTCTCGTGATGTTTCGGTTTTTCTGGAATATCAATGAAGAGCATTGTTTACACCCCACCCCTAAATATACACCCAAATCGCCTTAGCCTACCCTGTATGCACTCACTTTTAGTGCATTTTTGTTATCACCCTAAACCCTTAGTTCAATTATCTGGTTGCTTGCATGAGTTGCTAAGTCGAGTCATATCCTTTGTATACAGTTTTGGGACGATTGGGATTCATGGGAAAAGTTAAAGTTTATGAAATGACGGGAAGGGAACGTTAAATTCAGATTCTCTTTGTTTGCATAATAATGTACCCCAAGTGTTTTGATCTTTTCAATTCGGGTCAAATTAGTGTTAGAATAATAAAAACTCAAGTGTAGGGATGTGCCTATAAATCCCTATCATTTTGATGTTACCGTAGAGGATGGTAGAGTAAAAGTGTATGAAAAAAAAAATCAAAAAAAAAGAGAAAAAGAGAAAAGAAAAATAAATAGAGTAAAAAAAAAAAATAGAGTGAAAAAAAAAACATACGGGCTACCATTCTACATCTATCCTTTTAATTAATGTTTATTTATTTCAGTTAACTAGAGTCTAGAGTGTCGAGTCTTGGCTTAGCAACGCCATTCTTCGTATGCATTTAACATAGAGATTTTTGACTTGCCACCACTATATAGCCTATCCCACCAAACCCTTTGTTTCCCTACCGTAAGCCTAACGTTACAACCCTTTAAAGACCTCTTTGATAGTCTTTCCTAGGTGCTTACGCCAAAGCGATGGAGGTTTGATCTATTCTCAAGCCTTTGGTAATCTATGTACTAGGACCGGTTAATGAGTGTTTATCTTCCATTTCCAATTTGTTATATTTCATATACACCCGAGAGAGATGTGAGTATCCAAACACCCCATGTGAGGTGTTAGTATGTGATTTCCGTGCTTGTTATGACTTTTGTGGGGCTTATATGTGTTGTGGACTGTTTTAAACCAATGCTTCATGACCCCTAACTTATAAATTAATTGGCTAAAAGCACATTTGCTTGAGGACAAGCAAATACCAAGTGTAGGGATATTTGATAAGGTTTTAAAAGGTACCTTTTTGAGGGGTCGTTTAAGCCCTTATTTGATCACTTTTGTATCCATTATTGCTTAATATCGTTCCTTTTCACTTTTTAGGTCTTTTGAAGGCAAAATGCTGGAATGGCACTTATTTGGACGAAAAGGCGCGAATATACGAAGAAAATGGCCAAAGTCATAATGAAGACACTCAAAGCTGCTGAAAACATAAGACGACGGCGTCACAGCTTATACGCGACGCCATCGGAGGATTTTGTGACGGGACAGAAGCCAAAACTCCTGTTTTCAAGTGACGACGTCAAGTTATAAAAGAGTAGGCCGTCGCAACTCAGACGGCCTAGATGCAATCCAGACGGCGTCAGAAGCTGAAGAGGACGGCGTCACAAGCATAAGGTGACGTCGTCGCAAGTCTAACGTGGCCAAGACGAAACCCTAATGACGGCGACACGACGGCATCACAAAACATAAGGTGACGCCGTCGCATGTGTAATCTTATATATAGAATCCGAATTTTTCAGTATTTGTGTGTAGTCTTTTGGAGTAAAAACCTAAACCGAACCAAGGTTGTCTTGTACAGTATTTTAGGGTTCCAAACCCTATCTTACACCAAGATAAGTGTTTTACTTCATTAATACAATTATGTCTTTGATTATTTGTGTGTATGCTTGCATGTTTTCCATGTCCGGCTAATTTACTTGTGTGTTTGCTTAGGGAATATGAAACTTAATTATTGAATATTGATTGGTTGTCTCTTATCTTAGTTGATTAATGATCTAGTAATGCGATAGGTCATTCGTTGTGTACTTAATGCTTGATTAAATCTTTGTGAACCTTAGAATATAACTCCTTGAGTAGTTGTAAGCTAAACCATCCAAAGAGTGCCTTAGAGTAAGAGTTTATTATCCCTAGTGGGTTTTGTAGACGAGACCCTTTGGTAAGTTCAAAATGTTAGGGAGAAACGCATACCCTACAACCTTAGACACACAACGCAACTAAGAATAAGGACGTGACAATTCAACCACCAATAGGAGATAATTAAGGAGTAGTAAAACCT
Source organism: Chrysanthemum seticuspe (assembly GCA_019973895.1). Classification (NCBI taxonomy): domain Eukaryota; kingdom Viridiplantae; phylum Streptophyta; class Magnoliopsida; order Asterales; family Asteraceae; genus Chrysanthemum; species Chrysanthemum seticuspe. The sequence goes on along the minus strand of BPTQ01000002.1, from coordinate 232,572,103 downwards.
AAGTAAACACATCTTTAAACTATCATACGAGCACACAATAATTAGACATAGACTACATACACCTTAGATTAGATAATTAGATAAGTAGAGGAATCGGTAGCAATACCAACCCCCCAAATCTAAACCCCGAGATTCGTACCTTTCCTTTCCTTAAAAAATATAAAAAGATAAAAAAAATAATCTTCCTCAACCCCAAACTTAGCGTAGTAACTTCTCACTAGCATTCGTATTCCCCTAGAGAACGATATCAATACCCGTAACTACAACGAGTAGGCTCACTGCCTAGGGTGTTGAAAAACTTGCTCGACGAAAAGGAAGTTCCTTTGACCCCGAACGACGCGTGTAGCGTTATCAGGCATCCTTAAGGAGAATTCTCCAATTGGATGATCTCAATGGTATCATCACATTACCTATGCCAGAAATTCATACACATCTTTCATCCATGGGGTATGATACCACTGACAAAAAGGCTACTTTCAAAAAGAGTGGTTTCTGTCCTCATTGGAGATTTTTGATACATACTCTTTTGCATTGTCTAAGTCCTAAGAAAACTTCTTATGAACAATTCAGTTCAACAATGACTTACCCTTTGGTTTGTCTAGCTTTAGATAGGACTTTTAATTGGTCAAAATATATTTTTACAAGTATGCAAGGCAATGTAAAGAGTTCAACAAAAATTTTGATGTATCCAAGGTTTGTGCAAGCAGTGTTAAATGAATTTCAACTGCAACCCCATACAAGAATTTATAAAATCCGTTGCCTTAAGCCTAAAGTTTTTCAAAACATGAACAAAGATGGCAATAGGATTATTACATCTCTTTTTCCTCAAATGCTTGCAAAGATTTCACAGGTACAAAACTCACCCATAATCACTGTTCCAAACATTGATTATACACCACCAGTTTCTCACACCTATAAAAGGAGGTCCAAACAGCCAACTCCTCTCATTACAACACAGCATGTCCCTGATCCTTTTGGTTTAGGAACAAGCAGTGGTGGTTCTAGACTTCAACCTAGTCCAACTAGGGAGGAATCTGAACCATTGTCCCATGATTCACCTCTCCCAACAGGTCACACAGTTGGAAGTGTTAAGGGCATTGGGCAACAAATGTAATTGATGGATATGTGTACCATATTAGCCAAGTAGGTTGAATCTCTACAACAAGACCTGGCACAAGTAAAGAAGTAGTATGCCAAGGACATTACACACTTGAAAGAGGATATTCAAACCTTAAAGGAAGAGTTGCAGAGGTTGAAAAAGAAGTGGAAAACTGCAAAGATAGTGATATCATCTCCATCCTCACCTAATGATGGTGATTCAGCTGATTTTACTAAAGATTTGGGAAATTCACCCAAACAGGGGAGGAAAACAGATGCTGAAACTCAGGGGAGGAGAATTGATTTTGAAGATGAAGGTGTTTCTAGTAAAGGGGCAGAGGAAGCTGATACTCAAGAAGAGCAACTAGAGCAAGATATTTTTAGTACTGCAACTGCTAATTTTACCACTGATCTAATTTCCACTGCAGAGACAAATGTTCCCACTGCTGGACATGATGTTGCCACTGCAAGTGAAGAAATTGATAAACAGAAGAAAGACAAAGGTAAAGCTGTTATGCAAAGCAAGGAGCAAACAAGAAGAAAGATTTCAAAGAAAGAACAAGTTCAGATTGCTCCTGATGCTGAAGTTGCAAGAAAAATTTATGAAGTTGAAGTTGCTGAAAAGAAAAAGCTTGAAGAATTGGAGATTGCAAGCTTTATGGAGGCTAAAAGGCTGAATATAATGGAAGATCCACTTTCCACTGTTCCACCTACAAGATTCATAGAGAAGACTCCAAAGTTCAGCTATGTACCTACTGAAGAAGAAATTGATTTCTTGATTGCAAATGATCCAGTGATCAAGAAGAAAGCAATTGACCTTGTGGCTGATAAGTCTTTAACTGAAGATCAAAGAACTGCTCAGTTAAAGGACTTCATTCAGATGAAGAATAATCAAGCACTTTAAGATGTAATTGGTTCAGTCAAGAAGAATCAAAAGAAACCTAGGCAACCAACTAAGGCACAAGTTATTGCATACATGAAGAATTATTGTTGCAATGTTGGTAGTTGGAAAAGACATCAATTCAAAGGAATGCTTGATGAACAAGTTGAAGGTATCTACTATAGAGTTCAAAGACAAGATAAAGATTTCATTCCAATGAACTCTGAAGAAGAAGAAAGAAGGTATCCTAATCTGAAGAGAAAGGCCAAAGAAAGTGATTCTCAGACATTTAAGAAGACAAAGTTTGTTGAAAAACAAGAAGTTCCAACTGAGAAATTCACTGAAGAACAGTTGACTGAAATGATATTGATTGAAGAAGAAGATTTTTATCCAGAACCACTGCAAGTCAGACATCCTATTATTGACTGGGAAGTTTACACTGATAGCAATTTTGCTCCAACATGGAAGATTACAAGGCTAGGTGGTGAAACTTCATCATTCATACATTTTGAAGAACTTATCAAAGCATGTGATAGAGATGATCTTGATACATTGTAGAGATTAGTTCAAGAAAGGTTTGATGCTGAAAATCTTAAAGATAGGAAGGAAATGCAGTTATGGATAAATCTTAGAAGGCTTTATGAACCAGATGCAAATGATGATTTCTGGAAATTTGCATGTTCATGTCCTGGTACTACATGGACTTACTATGATTCATGTGAAGTTCATCATGTTTCTACATTAGATGGAGTGGATGCATTTATGTTTTCTGAGAAAGAATATCCACTCAGAGCTGGAACTCTCACTGTGATGTTGTGTACAACTATAAGAGTCCATGAAGATATTGAGAAAGTCAGAGCTTTGCTACATAGGCTTCAAGATCAATGTTCAAGAGCTATTCAGGCGTTAAGAAGAAAGTAAAGTGTTTGGAAGAATTCCCAAATCCTTGCAGATAATGAAGATTGAAGAAACTTATTGATTTGCAGAGAAATCATAAGTTTAGGGGAGGATTGTTGGGAATAATACTAACAGTTACCACTGATAGTCTTGTGGAAGACACTGCTGAAGATTACACTAGCAGTGGAAACTCATTACCACTGCCAGAACAAATATTACCACTGCTGTTAGGATAATTGTTAAGTATCCGTGTATTGATAAGTATAGAAAAGATCTTGTGTATATTCTATATTGTTAGCATTATACTTATCTTGTAAAGGACTCCTTGTGCTATAAAAGGAGATCCTAGGTCATTGTTTAGAACATGTATTATTCATATTAGCTTCAAGGTGTAACCCTAGTGATAAGCAAGATCACTCTTATTATTTCTTAATAATATTGAAGCTTAGTGTTAAATTGTTCTTACTTACATTACATCATATAATCTGTCTTCTAAGTATTACTAAGTATATTCCGCGTGCTTATTAATATAACTCAAAATATCACTAACACAAGGTGTGTGTTTAGATCCATAAACATCTTTATCTTTCGTAAGGTTTATGATAATCATGGGTTTTCTTACACTTATCCTAGGCTTCTTTGATTTGTGAGTGGATGGTAAGGTGGTTGAGGCTTGTGGGGAAGACATGGTGATTTGCTAGAATAAAGAAGATGATGTTTGAGGGTGATGAAGAGTTTGAATGATCAAGGATTTATGTAGTGGAAGAAGGTGATGTGAATTGTCCAAGCATGGCAAGGAGGAAGGCTATTAACTAGCATGTAATTCAAAAAGGAGAGAATTATGGAGGGATGTTGGTGCAGGAAATCAAGAAACAGTAAAAAAAAAATTATTCTGTAGGTGGACGATACCCTTATTTATGGGACGGTACCCTTAAATATTTAAGGGTGCCGTATGAATTAAGGGTGTTGTCTGCTGACAGACGATTACTTTTTTAGTTCTTGTGTTTTGGGATCACTTTTAAGGTTGAAATATTGACTTTTAGGGCACTATTTGTAGCAAATCCTACAACCTTAAACTTCACAACAATAATTTGCATGGGAAAGCTAATTTTGTGTAAAAACTAGAAAGGTTTACTTGCATGATTATGTGCAATCATTAGGCTAGCATGCATACATGTAATATAAGTTAGTAAAATAGTACACATGCAAGTATTATCATCCTAATAATAAGTTGATGAATAAAAGTACTTTATAGTAAGTTTGTCCTAAATAAATTTAGATAATCCATCTTCTACGATGATCTTCGGTTTATTGACTTGAGTTTACTTCCGTCATTTCTCGATCATTTCATTCTTCATCATCACTTGTTATCTCATCAAAAGGTGCAAACTTGGATGATGATTTGGGAATAAGAAAAGATGAGATATATGATTGATTTAAGGGTTCCATTACTCAATCAACAAGTAGGTATTGAGGACCTCGGAGGTATGGGTAAAAGTACATGATGTGGTGATAGAGACGTGTTAGAAACACCCCATAAGGTATCAATTTATTTTTGTACCCCTTGAGATGAACAATTCACTTAGCGAAGAAATAGGCTCAATTGTAAGGTTGTTGGGTAAGAAGACAATACATTATATGAGCACAACACGCCACAAGTTGCTCACAATTTCCTACAACACTATAGACATTTTCTCGCAGAATGGCTGCCCAAGAGTGCCACTTAGGACTAACTTTATTAAGAAGTATCATGTCTAGATTGAGATAGTGAGTTCGTTGAGGAATTCGAATGGCTCGAATAATTTCTTGTGGGGAGGGTATGTAGGAACAATAAGGACTACTTTCCTCTTGATAATTAAATAGTGACTCAAGGGATGAATCTTCCGTATATGCACATTGTCCATAATTTAGAAGTCAAAGAATTTAAGCAAATTATTGTAGAGTTAAGACAAACTTATGATTTTGTATCCAAAATCATAGCGAGAAAGATTAATCCTCGTTACGTACGAGTTCAACTTGACGAAAGAATTCAAGAACAAATGGAGGACAAATTTGTTCATTGATGGTAAGTAAGCAATTAAACCTATTGTACGAAATGGGTGTATACGTGTTCTTGGGTAAAAAGGGAGGGATCAACTAATCTTCCTTCATGAAAGTAACGAGACTCGAGATTATTGAAACCACGAGTATGGTTTATGGGTGTGTTTGGTTTGAGTGAAATGTTTGGAATGTGGGCATGAGTGAGTTTGTGATCAAAATAAAATTCGTTCGACATATTGAGACAGGTGCGGTAAACTCGACACAAAAGAAAGAAATGAGAAAAAAAGCAACAAAGAAAGAAATATTGAGTTTTCCCAAACACTTCTAAGTTTAATTTTGATCAATCAAATATTTTGAAGAGTACGTATTAGTTATGTACCTCGGATAGTATTCGAAGATTCATTATGTATGCATGAGAAAAATGTGTTTAGAATGTATTAACAATGCAAGAAATTGTTTTTATGATGTTCCTAAATGCGAGAAATTTTTCATAAAATGAAATTTGGGGTTTTATGTAATTACCATTTGATTGACGCAATTTGTAGATTGTAATGCAAGATCTATACCTAGAAAGTACTAATTAGTCATTGATGTCATGATTTTAGTTTTAATTTATCAAGAATGCAATATGAAGTTAAGATCCCCAATTTCAATCTTAGTGCAAAATAGAGTCCTATACACAAGAATGGAAGAATTTTGAGTAAATATTACTTACAATGATGCTTCAATTAGAGATTGAGAAAGAACTTTGTACAAATTTGATCTTGAGAAGTGAAGTGGTTGATTTTTAGTTTAAGGGTGTTTGGTTCTGGTTTGCTGAGAGGAAGTAATGGGGTGTAATGAAGGAATTTTAAAAATTCAGGTTATACCCATTTTTCAAACAGACGGTACTACGATACCTTTAAAATTTTAAGGGTACCATAGGTAATTATGGGTACCGTCTTTGTATTTTGTCAGATTTTCAATCTTTGACAGAGGGGTGTATTCTTGGTTTTTAAAGAATGTGTTCCATCATTCCTAGACCTAAACGAAGATAGTTGAAGGATTCGCGTTTGAGAGGTTTAGTGAGTATGTCGGCTATGTTGCCTTTCGGTGCAACCTTTTCGATTGAAATGTTTCATTTTTGAACATTGTCACGAAGGAAGTGCTGATGTATTTAAATGTGTTTTGTTCGAGAGTGTTGGACGGGATTTTTGCTCGAGTCAATAGCTCCTTTATTGTCGCATAATATTGCGATGCCGTCGAGCTTGATATCATAGTCTACAAGAGCTTGTTTCATCCATAGTGCTTGTTGACATGCCTTTCCGGTGCTTACGTATTCGGCTTCGGTAATGGAGATGGTTAGTGCGGTTTGTTTCTTGGAGAACCAATAAGTTAGACAACGATCCATGAAGGTACAAACACCACTAGTAATTTTATGATCCACATAATCTCCCGTATGATCAGAGTCGACATAGACAATAGTTTCTATACCGGTCCCCTTGGGATAGTATAACCACAAGTGTATAGTGCCTTTAATGTATTGGAAGATATGCTTAACCGCATCAATATGAGATACTTTGGGATTCTCTTGAAAGCGAGCACACAGGCAGAAACTAAACATGATATCGGGCCTACTTCCCGTTAGGTATAATAAACTAACTATCATGCCCTTGTTGGGCCGAATAAGAGCCTTGCCTAATGACATAACAATAAGCAAGAATTTATACAACACGGACTCGCCTTCTTCATCCTTCGTAAGTTTTGTTTCCGTGGACATGGGCATCTTAATTGGATTAGAATCTTCTAACCAAAATTTCTTAAGCATTTTTGTAATGTTCTTAGATTGATTAATAAAATGTCATCTTCCATTTGTTTTATGTGTAGACCAAGGAAGAAATTTAATTCACCCATCATGTTCATTTCAAACTCATCGTGCATGATTTTCGCAAAATCATCGCACAAGTCTTGACAAGTTGAACCAAATACAATGTCGTCGACATATATTTGAATGATGATAAGATGTGAATTTCTTTTCTTCGTGAAAAGTGTATTATCTACCATCCCCATGGTATAATTATGCTTAATTAAGAAAGCTTTTAATCTATCATACCAAGCTTTAGGAGCTTGTTTAAGATCATATAGTGCTTTATTGAGTTTATGAACATGATTAGGTTTTACAAAATCAACGAATCCCGGAGGTTGTGCAACATACACCTCCTCGTTAATTAAGCCATTTAGGAATACACTTTTTACATCTATTTGATATAACTTAATCCTTCATGGCTTTCTCTTCCTCTAAATCATCATCTACCAAAGGTAATGATTTAGGAGGAGGAGTAATTTCATCGAATGTCACATTTAATGACTCTTCGACTGCCACTGTCTCTTTATTTAGGACGATATGGGCTTTACTATCTTGGGACTATCCTAGGAAAACACCTTCGTATGACGTTAGGTCAAACTTGGTGAGGTAGTCTTTTATGTTTGGGATAAAACATTTGCTTCCAAATACTCTAAAGTAATCTGGGTTTGGTTTTCTACCATATGGTGTTTTTCCTATGATTGGTCTAATCAATATCCTAAGAATGTAAGTTGAGGTGTCTAAGGCATTGCACCAAAAATTTTGAGGTATTGATTGTTCATTCAGTAGGGTTCTACTCATTTCTTGGAGAGTTATATTTTTCCTTTCAACTACACCATTTGATTGTGGAGTACGTGGAGCCGAGAAATTGTGAGTAATTCCAACATTATTACAATATGCTCCGAATTGTACTTCATTGTCAAATTCCCCACCATGATCTGTCCTAATTGAAAATATTGAACATCCTAATTTATTTTGAATCTTCTTACTGAATATTTCGAATTGCTCGAAGGCTTTATTTTTATTTTTAAGGAATTTTGTCCAAGTATATCTCGAGTAGTCATCTACTATAACTAAAGTATAAAGGTTTCCTCTATAACTTCGTGCGGCGGATGGTCCGAAAAGATCCATGTGTAGGAGTTTTAGACATCTAGTTGTTGATACTATATTATTAGGTTTGTGACTAGCATGAGCTTGTTTTCCTATTTTGCAAGTGTCACAAATGTGTTAATCAAACTTAAGCTTAGGTAAGTTTCTAACTAGTTCCTTTGACAACAATGATTAGATCAAACGCATATTTGCGTGTCCAAGTATCCTATGCCATAACATTGATTTTTCATCTATGATTGCTAGGCAAAGTTTATATCTTGGCTTATTTCCTAATTTCATCACATACAAGCTGCTTTTCCTATTACCTCTACCTATAGTTTTTCCATCCTTGGTTATTTCACTAACATCTTCCAAATCACATATTTGACTTATACTAAGCAAATTAAAACCTAAGTTATCTACATCTCAACATTATTACTAGTAATAGATTATGCCTTTGCCAAAAATGTTTCCTCTAAGGTTGCTAGCGAAAGTGACGTTACCTCTATTGTAAGCTTTGAATGTGTAAAAGAGACTTCAATTTCCCGTCATATGCCTTGTGCATCCGCTATCCTTGACCAACTCGTCAGGCTCCAAGTCAATTCCCAAGCATATCTATTTATATTACATAAAAACTCAAATATTCGGTCCCCAATATCTCATGGGTTAAAAGTTGTTAGTATTAAACATCCCTTTCATTTGTTACATTTGGTTGGGATGTTGAAATGGTGGACAAATTCCCCAAGGTAAGTAACTTTGTTGAAAATTATTCCAAGTTACGGGAAGGTTGTTTGAATAACTTTGTCCTCGAAAGTTATTTCTTGGTTGCGATGTTTTAGACCGAGGTTGAGAAATATTTATTCTCCTAGGTGGTGGAGTTTTTATCTAAGTTCGGGTTTTGTAAATCCAACTCCCGGTTTTAAAGAAGGTTTATAAAATTGTTTTACTTCTCCTTTACTAGCTTCTGGAATTTTCTTTTTATCTACGATAACAAAGTCAGTTCTAGAATTTACATCAGTTTTAAATTTGGAAGAAGAGTTTTCTCTAGACATAGACGGTACCTTCATTGGTATGACGATACCTTTATCGATAAGGGTACCGTCCATACAATTATGGGTGCCGTCTGGTGCTTTTTCAATTTCAAACTGTTTAACGAATTTTACTTCCTTATTTGCACTGGTTAGATGTTCTTCTAAGTTAAAACCTAATCCCGTTTTATCATCGGAGATCTTTTGAACACCTAATATTTCTTTTAGAGATTGAGTGTTGTTTTCAAATTTGGAAAATTATTTGCATCATTTTTAAGTCTCTCGTTTTCTATTCTTAGATTTTCACATGTCGTACATCCGACATAAATTTCTTTGTTTCTTTCTAATTTCTTAACCCTTTCTTTTAACTCGTGAATTTCTTCTTATAGTTTACTTTTTGCATTTTTTAATATTTTGTTTTTATCTACTATTTTTTAACTAGATTCACATAACCTATTGTAATCATTTTTTAATATATTGTTATCTATTAAAGATGCATCGTCACTATAATAAGAAGAGTCAGAATGTACCTCACTTGACGCGTGTGCCATAAGGCATGTTTCGTCATTTGGCTTTTCCTCATCTTCCTCACTGCTATCACTCCAAGATCCTCTGACAAATGCCTTTTGGTTCTTGCTTCAAGGTGGTTTAGGACATTCTCCTATGAAATGATTGGGATCTCCGCATCTAAAGCATTTCCTTTTTCCTTTACCTTTTTTGTCATCCCGTTTCTTTTGTAATGACTTCTTCTCATCTCTAGGTTGTCTAACATATCTACCTCTTTTCCTAAAGAACTTCTTAAAATCTCTGACCGCCATTGGGTATTCTTCATCTTCACTTTTGGATTTCGAGATTCTTCATCATTAGACTCCTTCTTTAGCTTTCAAAGCGAGATATCTAACTTTCTTTCCTTTTACCTTAACTATATCAGAATCTTTCTTGATTATAGTTTCGTGAACTTTTAGGTTCCCGATGAGTTCATCAAGAGATAGTAATACCAAATATTTCGACTCCTCAATTGCAGTAACCTTATCTCTTCATTTGGGATGTGACGCTCTAAGATACTTCCTAACGTAGTTCTTGCAAGAATAACCTTCACCAAGAGCGTTAAGACTAGTAATAATAGTATTGAATTTAGCAAATGAACTGTCTATAATTTCCTCTTCGGGAATAGTAAATTGTTCATATTGTTGCACAAGAAGATCGATCTTATTCTCTTTGACTTGACTATTTCCTTTGATAGTGACTAACAAAGTATTCCAAATTTCTTTTTTCGTATTACACATAAAAATTCTTTCAAAAATTCCTTTTTCGGCAAAGCATTATAAATTACCATTTTAGCTTTATCATTTTTAGCCAATTTCTTTTTAAGATTATCACTTTGTTTTTCATAGGGAAATATTTCATCTCTTTTGGTTTCCGGATTCTTTTCAATAGGTTTGAAGTCACCTATGGTAATGACATGCCAAAGATCAAGATCTTTTGATTTCACATAAGTTTCAAATCTTGTTTTTCAATATATAAAACAATCAGTTTCAAAAAGTGGTGGTTTTTGCATAGATTGGCCTTCTTGATATTTGTCAAAATCCATAGATCGATTTAAGTTTTAAAATATAATATATTTTAAAAAATCTTGATTGACATGGCTCTGGTACCAATTGTGGAAAATTAAAAGGGGGTTGAATTGTTTACCAATTTATCGTTTAAAATATTACATTTTTGAAAACTTTGATTCTTAGTTTATGTGAGATCAATATACAACAATATGAATACTCAAGGTAATAAAAAATAGAAACTAATAACTATGAAATAATGAAATTTAAGTAAAAGTAAAGAGTTAGAAAGGTAACACTGTGATTTATAGTGGTTCGATAACGAAGCTCCTCTTCGCCCTACTCCACTGCCCGAGTACTACTCGAGAGTTCACTTCACTATGTCAACAAACTCCCTTCAGGCGGAGAAAACCGTACACGTCGCTTATACCAATTTCTGACACTAAGCTAGAACCAATCTACCACAAGATCACTTCGATCTTCTCACAAACTTCTTACTTCACAAGATCCACCCGATCTTGACACAATCAACACAACCACTACGAGATCCACCCGATCTTGACAAACCTATCTATCAACACAACCTCTGCACAACTTAAACGATCCTCCTGATCTTGACACGATCTACGTAATCACCCACTAACTACTCAACTCACAAGATCACTATGATCAATACAACCTAACCAATATTACAAAGACTCAAGAATGATGTACTTGACGTATTCTAAGATACAACAAGAAAGTAACCAATGTTACTTGACCACTAACTACTCTAAAACACTTGATGTCTTGATGACTATAGATGTTCTTCACTTGCACTTGTGATGGATGAATGATTGTATCACTAATGAATGATGTTAATACAAATAATGTCAAAAACGTCATTAGCATTTTTCGATCTCTATATATTTTGATAATCACAAAATATAAAAACACGTTACGTAAAACTACACTTGATAAGTTTTTAATCGAGAAAACTCGTTTCGACTACAACATCACTTAAAGTATGAACAAACAATCTACCAACTTTGTTAAGTGATGAAAGAAGTTATTTTCTTCAAATCTCACATTTTTATGTGACAAAACATTGTTTACAAAGTATTTTTGAAAAAAATGTTTAATAAGAAAATTAAATTTGAATTTGAAAATCTCTAACAACTATTTTTCCCGCCCAAACAAGTTAAGATTTTCACCAGATAAATTTTCACCACATCAGGAAAAAATTTGGAGCGTCTTGTGGGACGGTCCCGTAAACATGTGGACGGTCCCTTATATATACGGGACCGTCCAAGGTTTAAGGGACCGTCACCCGCTCCTCGTGGTGCCTATAAAAACTGCACTATTCCAAAAAAAATAAAAAAAATTGGAACTTTTGCACTAAAATCTTTCTGATCTTTATGTCCCTTTTTTTCCCTCTCTTTGATCACATTAACGTGTTGTAGTTTGTTTATAAGTGATCCTGTCATCCTCTACCTCAACGTGCAAGAGAAGAACACTCGTATTCGCCAATAAACGAAGTGTTATAGATTAGGCATCACATACACGTAACTAGCGTTACTATTCTCTTCTCATCTAAAGTCTATTTATCCTCATTCTTGTACATTTGTATATTCGACTTGTATGTGTGAGTCGAGATTAGCTGTGTTAGGATAGATTTGGACTAAGTGTATGTCCTTATTGTGGTGTATGTAGATTAGGACATGGTGTAAGTCCGTGCATTGTTGTGTGAAGATTAGGACGAGCTGAAAGTTCGTGAAGTGTAGTGTGAAGACTTGGATTGTGTGCATATCCAAGTGGACGAGGTGAAAGTTCGTGAAGTGTAGTGTGAAGACTTGGATTGTGTGCTTATCAAAGTGGACGCGGAGAAAGTCCGTGAAGCGCAGTGTGAAGACTTGGATTGTGTGCATATACAAGAGGACGAGGTGTAAGTCCATGTTGTATCGTGTATTGGTGTGTAGATTGGTTCTAGCTAGGATTATAACTCGACATTTCGTTTAGTGTCGTAAATTGGTGTAAGCGAAGGTGTATGGTTTTCTCCGCCTTAAGGGAGTTTGTTGACATAGTGATTGCGAACTCTCGAGTGTGATACTCGAGGAGTGGAGTAGGGCGAAGAGTGAGCATCGTGCCGAACTACTATAAATCTTCGTGTCTCGGTTTGGTTGTTTCTATCTCTTTATATTTCTTGCATCTATATATTATTTACTTCATGCATATCTATTGTGTTCATATATATTATTGATTGATATCACATAACCTCGAATCAAACGTTTTACAAGAAAATAACAAAAAGTTTTAAAAGTCTTAAAAACGTAATTAACAACGGTGAAACTATTGAACCCCCCTTCTAGTTTCTACAAATGAGATTAAACTAATGTTTATGATCAAAAAAATGAAACTAGGAAGTGTAAAAGTATATCAGAAAATTTATGTTTGTAAAGGGTGAGTCAAATGTGAAATTTTGAGCTGCTATTTATAGATGACAAAAATCTGGGCGTCCAACGGTCAGATGGTACCCTTAATTATGGACGATACCCTTAATTATTTAAGGGTACCATCTAGATTTAACGGTACGATCCCCAACTCCCTTTTTTGTCTTTTTGTAGTGAAGTTGAAATCTGGTGAGGGTATTATTTTGGGGAGGAAAAACCATATTTTGAATTTCAAATTATTTTCTAAGAATAAAACATTTTCTTATAATTAAAAGTAATTTGTAGAATAAATCTTTGTGTAAAATGTTTATGTTACATTTGTGAAAAAATATTTCTTTGATCATTTGCAAAGTTTAATGTTCATTGTATATACCTTTAGTGATTTTGATGTTGAGATGAAGACTTACGACTACAAACTTTGTTTACGTAAACTTTTACATAGAATGTTTTGTGTTTTGTTATTATCAAAATGTAGAGAAAACGAATAATGTTTTTAGACATTATTTGTATTAACAAACCTAAACACGACTCGTTTATTAAATGGGTTAGGCGGCTCATATAGATGTCGTTCTTTATATTTTGTCTTTGTGCTATGAATGTCACGCCCTCGGTTACTTTTCTGCTGCAACATTTTGGGGGTGTGACAATTTTTGTCTAATATATCAAATATAGATTCTGGCCCCCACCAGAATTTACAATCTCTTATATATTCATAGAATTTAAAATACCCTTTATATAGAATTTTAGTTTGTGATCCCACCTTTTTACGGGCAACCAAATAAGCAATTTCAAAACATTTGGAATGCAAATACCCCTAAAACCCATGAATTTACTCCAACCAAACAACCCCTTATACAAATAAAATAAGTAAATGTTGCTAACATAATTGTTAAGCTTGCACCCTTATCATTTTTTAAAAGTCACATCAATTTTTCCTGACTTGATTATGAATTAAGAGCTAAGATACATGTATAGGTATTACTCTTTGGATCCACAATGCTTGTTCACTCTCAAAACTGATCAACGGAGCTTCTTAAGGGCATGTAGGTTGTGACTCCCCCTAAAAATGGATTGCAAACTTATTTTATAGTGTATTTTTTTATAAATTAAATTTTAACATAGAATAATTTACATGTTTGCCCCCATAACAATAAATAAATCTATTTTAGCTCATGTGATAAAGTAGTTCAAGCTCAGTCTTTGATCATCATTTTATGAAAAAGCATTATCACTACATGTTTTGTTGGGTCCTACATGGCACGCTCATGCAAACCATGAATGACATGAACAACAGTTTTAGCAAGTGAGAAAACTGATGAATATCAACATCGTTGAGGTTGGGTTTGCTTGACAACGACTCAAACATGCTAATAACACCACATGTATTTTTCAACTTTATAAATCTTATTATAAATGAATTAAAGATTTACAAGGAATAGCATACGGAAAACAACCCCGGTTGATGACAAATCTCTCCAGAATCAAACAACAAGAGGCAGCTAGCTTTGCATTGTTGTTCCTAGGAGAGGAGGATCCTAAGTATAATACTTTGTATTATTTTTTATGTTTGAATTTCTAATTAACTCGATTACAACATTTGGTTTATATATAGGGGGAAACAGTGGTTGCATATGGGTTCACAATAACTTGTCCACTTGCTATAGATAGACACGTGCCTAGTAGGCTAGTCTCAAGCTTATTTTCGGCTTACCTGATTTGACAACTTATAGTCCCAATGTCTGTTTCTCGTATATCGATATGTGCTTGAACTTATCTTCCTAAAGAATTTTCCCGCTCATGTATTCAGAGATTGAGGTTGTAAACACTGAATTAAGTCTTCAGAGTCATAAAGACGTTTGTCAGATCTCCATGACCCTGGTGTTGTTTGTAGCTCATTGTAAATCACTCCCTGACACCGCATCAGTTTGTGAAATGTTTTTTTCACGGTATTTGACGTCCCTGAAGCCAGACAGTTAAGTGAACTTTATACAACACTCATTGATTTCTTTCTCAGTGAATAACACTTTCTGAATAATAATCAAGGATATATATTCTCTAATAACTATCAGGGAGTATCTCACTTCTAATAACTACCAGGTTCACATTGATAGTTATGAAGTGAAATTCTCTCTAATCTTTATCAGAGACTTTATGCTCACTGACCTTCAGAAGGTGTTATTAGGCTATTTTATGTTTAAATACTTGTCAGAGACAATTGGATCATTTTTCCAGACCTAACATGTTTACCTGCTGTTTAATAAAATTTTTCATGTTTACCATTATCACTACATTGTTATAGTTTTAGAAATACAAACTTGGTTGATGAGATAATTAAAATAATAATGTGGACATTTATTTTGAGACAAAAATATTAAAACGCTGTGTTATTAAAGTAAGTAAAAATAAAAGAAAAAAAATGAAAATTTAGGGACCGAAAGTATCATTTCTATTAAAGAATGTGAAAAAGACTAGTTTACCCCTTGTAACATATTTATATAAACTCTGTAGTTGTAGGGTTTCTTATAAGCTAACACAGAGTGCGCCGCCGATCTTCACCGAGAACATCACTAACAGGTTTGCAATTCATCTTCATTTTCATCCGTCTAATAAATAATACCATTAATTTTCTTGTATATATATGTCATATGGATTAAAATATTGTTTGTATCTACGAGTGTTTGTTCTATTCGTTACAAATGAAATACGTTTAGAACCATTGTTTTTATGTGATAAGATTTATGCTTTAGGTAGTGGATATTAAATGTTGTTTGTTATTTATATCTGTAGAACATAAACTGAGTTTGAATAGTTTTGAGATTGCTTCTGGGAACTGCTTCTTTAAAGTGCTTTTTTAAGTTGGAACACTTTTTTTATTATTTTATTTTTTTATTTTTTGGATGGACCTTTTTTAAAAGTGATTTTAGTGCTTTGTAAGAGGTTTGAAAAACATTTTCAGAATGATTGTTTTATTTCTCAAGTGCTTCGGGGGTGTTTGTTTAAGCTTATATGTGGCTTATGAGCCTTCCGGCTTATTTTGAGACTTGTGGGCTTATGTAAGTTTATCATGATATAATAAACCCATAAGTCGAAATTAAATAAGCTAATAAGCCCACATATTTAAACAAACACCCCTTAATTGTCTTTTAAGAGGTGTTAAAGAAATTTTTTAAATGTGGTTTTGGATATTTTGACAAGCGTAAGCAGTTAAAAATATACAATCTTAAAACACAGTTGAGTCTTTGCTGTTATAAGTGTGTAATTGGAATGTTGACTGTTTACAATATGTTATCTACTTCAACTATCTATTTTTGTGAATACTGATATGATCTGATTCGCTTATTTATGTGCTTGTTGATATTTATTTATTATGAAAATAGGATTTTTGTCAAGTGTCGGTTTATCTTAATGATGTTTTGTTAACTTGATTGAATGCAGTTTGCGATAAATACTCTTGTGTGCTAAAGCATGGGGCGTGTTCGTACCAAAACCGTCAAGAAATCCTCAAGGGTAATTATTGAGAGGTACTATGGGAAGATGACTCTGGACTTCCACACCAACAAGAAGATCTTGGAGGAAGTTGCCATCATTCCATCCAAACGTCTTAGGAACAAGATTGCTGGTTTCTCAACTCATCTCATGAAGCGTATCCAGAAGGGACCCGTGAGAGGTATCTCATTGAAGCTGCAGGAAGAAGAAAGGGAGCGTCGTATGGACTTTGTGCCAGAAGAGTCTGCAATTAAGACCGATCTTATTGAAGTCGACAAAGAGACCCTTGAGATGCTTACTGCTCTTGGCATGGGTGATCTTCCTGGTGTTGTGAAGGCGTCTGCTGAGCCACAGGCTGTGCCTGCTGCTTCTGCTTACGGTAGGGGCGCTGGTGCTGGTGGTTTTGCAAAGAGATATTAAAAAAATATGTTTTAAGTGACCTTTTTACTAGGATAATTTTGTTGAACTATCGTTTTAGTAATGCTGCGTTTGTTTTAAATTATGATTAGTGTTTTAAGCACTAATGTTTTTGAGGTTGGATTATTTATAGACATAATTTTCCTTGAGCTCTTTTATCCCGAACTGTTACTTCTGTCCAGTTTATATCATTTTTTTTTCTTGTCTTTTATGGTCATGAGTTGAGCTTAAGTGTTGCAAAATTGGTTGTTGGCAATATGGCTTATTTGATAGAGCTTCTAAGAGATGATAAATTGAGTGAGACCTATCTAGAGAACAGGGCAGGGACAGCCAGGATTGGCATAATCATTGCAGTCCTGTTTCTGAGCTCCCTAACACGGCTTATATTAACCTTTTAAAGGTATGGTAAGGGACGTTGAGCCTTTTAAAGGAATGGTTAGGGACGTTGAGCCAGACGCCGTTGCTCAAATACAGCTATTCCAAATAAATAGTTTAGCTTCTCAGCTTCTGGCTTTAGCTACTTTTTTAGAACATATTAGTTTAACTGACTGCTTATAACTTGAAGATGAGAACACATGAACTTTAATGTGAGCTGATAATTTCAATGGGCGATGCTTGTATCACTTCATGCTAACAGCAACATTCACTCGCAAACATATCTCAAAGCCCGTAAGTCGTAAACTATAGCTAAAAAAGCCCATAAGTATTCATTTAAAGCCTATCTAAATTACAACTCACTATGATCATTAAAGATAACAAAGTGAATATTAATAAGGTAGTTTAAGGATTAGAAATTTAGAAACTTTTCCATACCCTGGATATTGTATATTTATATTGTATTAATCCATTAGCTTTAGTTCATTACAAGTATATAAACTCGTTGGATGCATAATTTCTTTGTCTTTACATAATGTTGAACATAGGTAAAGTTCCAGTTATTGGTATCGATCTTGGAACGACATACTCTTGTGCAGCTGTTGGCAGAATAACCGTGTTGAGATTATACCAAATGATCAGGGTAATTGGATTACCCCGTCAGTTGTCGCCTTGAACGACAATGAACGTTTTGTTGGTGATGCTGCAAAAATCAAGCTGCTTATAACCCACAAAACACTATCTTCGGTTAGTCATTTTTCTTTCATTCATGGCTTTTAAATACAGCAATTCGATAGTGCAGTTTTATAAGTTTTTTTTTGTTAGTTTAATTGATCGTGATCGAGTTCGTAAAATCAAAAGACTCGTATATATAAATGCTAGCTTATGGATCAAGGTACTCATGGACATAGAGTTAGGATCCTTGCAAAGTGATAGAAATTAAAAGATCTAGAAAACCTATCATCTAATGGCACGTGTCCCCCACCAAATAATTTTTTTTTTTATTAAATTCGGTTAGGGGGTAATTTGGTACTTTTAACCCATTTTTTTTATTCCAACCCAAAACTTCAAACGTAAATAACTTTCAAACGACAAACTTTTATGAAAAACCGATTTCACCATAGTTTTTTAAATTTAATTCTCTTTAATTTGGTATGCATTTTAATTTATAAATCGCAACTTTTTTTTTTTTAACTTTTTAAATGAATGTTGATTTTCTTGAAATTTTCGGCATTTTCGGCTGTAATTTTGTCTAGTTTAAAAGCCTAATTATGCAAAACTCAAAACACTAAAATTGTAGCTTTTTGCCTATTCTGTACCCAGATTTTTGAATCACTCAATTCCGACATAATATGAGTGAGATATTGCACGTTAACAATGACATCTTAATCATATTTAGTGCACAAAAGTGTTTGATAAATTGCCTAAAAGAGATTTTTCTTATAAAAGTACATTCAAATGCACTAATTGATATACCAAAATACATCTTTTGTTATTTTTGTTTTTTTTAACTGATGAACAACCAAATGATAAACTGGTGAACATTGTAACCATAACTGATGAACAAAATTTAAGAGAATTGATGAATAACTCTTTTTATTGATGAATAATAGTAACTGATGAACAACTAATTGATGAACTGATAAACACTGTGACTCTAACTGATGAACATTGTGATTTCTTTTAGGCAACTGATGAACATTATAATTTTTTATTGATGAACATTATAATTTTTTTTGTTAGAAAACTGATGGGCTACATAATCTAACATATGAACATTGTGATATAACAGATGAACAAAAATAAAGAAAACTGATGAAAGTTGTGATAAACTGATGGCCAACTCTTTTTTTTAGTAATAAATATGTCTTGTTCATTAGTTTTGAACAAGATTAACTGATGAACAATATTAACTAATGAACAAAATTAACTGACGAACAAAAACTAACTGATGAACATAATTTTTTTTTTTAATTTAAAAATAGCGATTAAATATTATCACTTTTAAACACTTACATTAATAAAATGATTAATGATGCGTTGTGGTACAAAAATTAGAGAATTTAATGCAATTTTAACACTAAAAATCTAAGCTAAACATTTCATCAAACATCTTGTATGCAACAAATATGACTTAAATGTCATCTTTAACATGCAATATCTCACTCATATCATATCGTATTTGAATGATTCGAAATTCGGGGTAAAAAGTGAATCAAAGTCTACAACTTTCGTGTTTCAAGTCAAGCTTCGGCAATTTTAAGGTAAAAAATAAGGTCGAAAATGACAAAAATATCAAGAAAATCATGACCAATTTGATATGTTAAAAAAAAAGTTTGAAATATTTAACAAGATTTATACTAAATTAAAGATGATTAAATTTTAAGAATTATGGTGAACTCGGTTTTTCCAGAAAGTTTGTCATTTAAGAGATATGTGCGTTTGAAATTTGAGGTGGAAAAACAAAACGATTTTACCTTTGGACGATTTTTTTTGAATAAAATAGGTGGGAGAACACATGTCATATGATGAGTGGCTTTTTACACTTTGTAATTTTTATCACTTTGTAATTGATCCACTACCCATGGAGATATTAGCTTATTGAATGTTTATGTAGTTTTTACTCCCAACATGTAGATATTCGAGAAGTTGATTTTTGTCGGATGTCACCGAAGGGACGAAAAGTGAATGCTTGCCCGACCTAAACATAGATTATATTATTTGGTTAGTATTGAACAAAAAATATAGACGAAACATTAAATCACGTAAATATACCTGCGTGCTTTGGAAATTTTTTAAGTCACTAAAACCACAATGTTGACCAGCAAAGATCGGTTCTTTTGGAAGTGGCGGTAAAGTCCCGGCTCGAATAGCCTGCATTAAATTTTTAAACAAAATTATATACAACTATTATTTTATCTTGATATATAACCTAATTTAATTTAACATGACCAACTTACCTCATAAATATATTTGATTCTGCAATCTTGTGCATGTAGCTTTTTATTCTGTTCATCATACTGGCTTTTCATTTCAGCAAGTTGTCGAAAAACTTCTTCAGGAACATCATCACGGCTGTGTTGGTTTGGAGGCGGCGGTATAACTGATGGTATGTCAATATTACCATTAAAGAATGCGACACTTAAACACCACCATTAAGCTTGCCCCTCAACATCATGTGGTGTAAGTATTTGGGGAAAGGTCGATTTACCTTTAAAATAACAAGGACAATAAGTATGAAATTAAATACATAATCAAATATATACGATAAATGTGTAAAAATTACTAAGTGCATAATTATTAATAACTCACCTTCAATAATTCCGAGATGTATCACAAACCTTTTTTTATAACAACGCAGAAAGCCGTCTATATAAGCTGAAACAATGATTGATGAACAACAACTGATGAGCAAAACAAAATCCTCGTTTTATACCTTTAAAAGCTGGTCGGTCTTCGAATCTTTTCGATCTCATTTCTGCGAAGGTTTCACTCTCTGATTCTTCCACTCTGCTTTCAGATTCTAAAATTTGTTTAATAAATAAATAAATATATATTTAAAATCAGATTATACAAAAATAAACTAAAAATAATCTCATTAGATAATCCTAATTCTTACGTATTTCATTTTCTTCTTGTACTGTCAAATCTTCGATTTCTTCATCATTTTTTTTGTTTGTTTACTCTAGAGTCTATTACTTCGTCTAGGTTCTAAAAAATATGAATTCACAAACTAAAATTTAAACAAAATTAAAACATAAATGATGAACTTACCAGCTTGATTCATCTTATCGAACACAAATTTCTTTGTTTTAATCGATGAGAGTTGATCAAAAATAGAAACTCTAGAGAAATCCCCAATTTCTGATCGATTTTAGAGAGGGAAAAGATTTAGCGAGAGTGAAAAACTCTAGAAATGAATGAGTGAGACGATGGAGGGAAGATAGATAAGACGGTTTTTGTTGGTAAAATTACTTTTATATCCTTGTTATACACATGAAACGCGTGTTTTTATTAGGGGTGAACCGAACCGATTTTATTATATGAATAATATATTATAAATAAATAACTAAATAAATCAAATTTATAATTTATATTCATTTTGTTGGTGGATTTATAATAATATATTTATCTTAACGTTTATATGCGTGTTTTCCGTTTACGTGTTTTTACTTGACAATATATCGATACTTTTGCCGTTTACGTGTGTTTACTTGACAATAAATCGATACGTATGTGATAATTATAATAATATGTGTATATTCACTTGCATGTGTGTTTGTCTCATTTATACGCGTGTAATTGTATAAATATGAGATAAACATTATTAGGCTTAGAGTAACAAAAGGTAAAGAAGAATAACCAATTTTCTTCGTAAAACTAATTAGTTGGTATAAATTGGCCACACAAAATATAAACGGTTAAAAACCGAAATATCAAACCGAAACCGATAATAAACCGAACCGCCAAAGACCGAACGGTTTTGATTTTGGGTTTTATAGAAACCAAATATCTCGGTTCGGTTTCGGTTTTAGCAAAAAACCAACCCAAACTGAACCATGCTCACCTCTAGTTTTTATACCCATTTAAACAAGGACCGTGTGATTAGAAGATGGAAGAAAGTTGTATGATCCGACGGATCATAATATACGAATTGGGTATTGTATACAAATAAAAATTCGGGACTATGTTTTTGAAGTAAAAATAAAATAAAATCTAATTGCCTCCGTTATTATTGCTTTAGAAGAAGTATTTATTTTATATTATAGCTTTATAGTTGATAATTTTGTGATAAAAAAGTTATTTGTATTGAAACGCAAGATATAATTCGAGTAGGATTCGTTCATTCAAAATATATAAATAGTGATGGTACGAGAGAAGGTTGTGCATAATCTTTTATATTTTAGCTTGAAAAAATGTCAAAAACACATAGAGCACCAGCCATTGGTATCGATCTGGGAACAACTTATTCATGTGTTTCTGTTTGGCAACACAACCGTGTTGAGATCATACCCAATGATCAAGGTAACCGGATCACCCCGTCATGGGTAGCCTTTAACGACACTGAACGTTTGGTGGGCGATGCTGCAAAAAACCAGGCTGCTTGTAATCCTACAAACACCATCTTCGGTTAGTCACTTTTTTTTTTTTTTTTTTTTTTTCTCATTCATTGTTAATTGATTTATACTTGTTTATATATTAACATGTACAAGTTAAGCATATATAAACAGATGTTAAGCGATTGATTGGAAGAAGAGCAAGTGATGAAACTGTTAAAGAAGACATGAAGTTATGGCCTTTTAAGGTCGTGGCTGGGAATGATGACAAGCCTAAAATTGTGGTCACATACAAAGGTGGAAAGAAGGAATTTGCTGCGGAAGAAATTTCGTCTATGGTCTTAGCAAAGATGAAAGAAATCGCTCAAAAGTATCTTGCATCGACAGTTGAAAAGGCGGTGATAACTGTCCCTGCATATTTTAATGATTCACAACGTCAGTCAACAAAGGATGCTGCAGCGGTTGCTGGACTTGAAGTCATGCGTATGATTAATGAACCAACAGCAGCTGCAATTGCCTATGCTCTTGACAAGAGAGCTGGTGTAGATGGCAAGATGAATGTGTTAGTTTTCGACTTGGGTGGTGGTACTTTTGATGTTTCTATTCTCACGATTGATGAAAAGGGAATAATCGAGGTTAAGGCTACGGGTGGTGACACACACTTAGGAGGTGAAGACTTTGATAACAGAATGGTGAATCATTTTGTTCAAGAATTCAAAAGAAAACACAAAGAAGACATTAGTAACAGCCTAAAAGCTTTAGGTAGGTTAAGGGTTCAATGTGAGAGAGCAAAGAGGGTTATTTCAGCCTCTATTCAGACAACATTAGACATTGATTGCTTGTTTAACGGTATAGATTTTTCTGCAAAGTTTACGCGAGCAAAGTTTGAGGAGGTTAATATGGACTTATTCAAGAAGTGCATGGAGCATGTGGAGACGTGTTTGAGAGATGTGAATATGAGTAAAGATAGCATTGATGAAGTTGTTCTTGTTGGCGGATCTACCAGGATTCCTAAAGTACAAGAATTGTTGCAGGAGTTTTTTAATGGAAAAATACTCTGCCAACAGTTGAATCCTGACGAGGCTGTTGCACATGGTGCTGGAATTTTAGCTGCAAATTTAAGCGGCTTGGGCGATGAAGCAACAAAGTCTTTAGTGCTAATTGATGTTACTCCTTTGTCACTTGGTGTGAAGGCGCAGGGAGATGTTATGTGTGTGTTGATTCCAAGAAATTCCCCTATACCAATAAAAAAGGAATGCGTGGTACGTACCGGTATAGACAATCAAACTTCAATGGTTATGTCTGTGTATCAAGGTGAGAGATCCAAGGGGACAGAGAACTATTTATTGGGAAAACTTGTACTGGATGGCCTTCCTTGTGCTTTGCAAGGGGAAGTTAAGGTGAGTCTATGGTATGAGATAGATGTTAATGGGATCTTGAATGTCTCAGCCAGAGAAACAACTACTGGCAAGAGCAATGCAGTCAGGATCACAAATACTGGCAGCGTGTCAATAAAGGAGATCGAGAAGATGATTGAAGATGCTGAACGATATAAGATTGAGGATGAAGCACACCTGAACAAGGTGAACGCGCATACAGATTTAGAAACTTATGTTTGTAACTTAAGAGCAAAGATCAAGGATAACAATGTCCAATTGAAGCTTAAATCAAGGATGTGGTTTCCCGCAAAAACCTTGAAAGGCATGGGGCATCAAATTGAGAAAGCTCTTAAGTGGCTTGATGAAAATCCTAACGCTGAAATTGATGAGTTGAAGAAAATGGAAATGAAGCTCAAGAATTATTGCAAACTCAAGAAGTTGGACACTGCATTGAACTAATAAGTGACGACAATGCACTATCTCGTTGGCACTGTCTATAAAACTATTCATATATGCTTACTATCAGTTAGATTGCTTTGAAATTTTTTAATTCATAAACTTATGTGGGAGGTCATATTTATTTGGTAATTGTAGATTGCAGCTATAAAGGGGAGATTCATGGGTCATTTATTTATGACGTAAAAGTGAATGGATATACTTGATTATATTATGCAACTCGTCATAAAGATAGATTTATGCAATTCTTTTAAAAAAAATATGAGATGTAACTCGATACAAAATATATATTAAAATCACCAACCATAATAATTGTGTATCATATGTTACGTGTAACCTATTAATTAATAGTTTTCACCAAAAGATTCAAACATAAAAACAAATACCACTTACTCTCTCTCTCTCCAAAAAAAAAAAAAAAAAAACCCAAAAATCCAGTAATTTCATCATTTTCTATCTCAATTCTTAACGAATACATATTCTGATAACACCATTCGATTCGTGTGATCATTGCGAACATTATGAGGGTTGTTAATTAGAATTTCGTTGAGTTTTGTAGAATCCCCCATTTTGATGATTTTGGCGCCAATTTTTGATTTATGATATAGATTACAGTTAGGCGTCTTTATGATCAATCACTTCTAGGTTTCACAATGTCAAACAAAAAAAATTCCCAAAAAAGAAGTGTTAAAATCCCAAATAGGTTCAAGGATCATGTTATGAGCAATTCGAGTCATAATAGGGCAAATTCTAAGTCTGCTGTGATCAATGATGAATCTAGGGTTTCTGAGTATGGAGAAAAGGAGGATGGTGGAGGTAGGAAATTGGGAGATGATGCTGTTGACTGTGGACATAATTCTAGCACTGTAAGTAATAATGAGACTTTTGATACTTCTGAATTGAATAATGTTACTGGTCTAGATCAGGATAATGTGGATAGGAATGATAATCAATCGAGTGAGGATGTGTTAGATCAAAGTGATAATAGCAGTATGTCTGAGCCTAATAATGATAAGTTTGATGCTGAGGATATTAGTGCTAAGACAATTCCTATAGATGGTGATAACAAGAGATCTTATGTTAGTGCTGCTAAGAATTTGGGAGTATTTGAGTCCAATAAGTTGTGGTTTATACCTACTGTGATGAATGAGATAGGTGATGAGGTAGTGTTATTTGATGAGGAACGAGTTGCCATTGGTACTAAGAAGTGGGAATTAACTCTGTGTGGACAACTAGTAGGCCATTATATGAGTCTACCTGCCTTAAGGTATCACTTAAGGAGAATGTGGAACAAATTTGGATTTAGAGAGATTGTTGACAATGGGAATGGGAATTGGATTTTCAAGTTCAATAGTGAGCAGGGCATGACATATGTAGTGAACCAAAGTCCATGGATGGTGAATAGTAAACCTTTAATGGTATATAAATGGGATTCTGATGTGGGACTGAAAAAGGTAGAACCTACTAAAATACCTGTTTGGGCTAAGATAGCTGAAATTCCTTTAGAAGCATGGACTGTTGAAGGTATTAGTGCAATTAGTAGCAGCATTGGTAGACCTGTTATCATGGATAGTATGACAGCTTATGTGTGTAAGAATGGTGTTGGCAGGACAGAATTTGCTAGAGTACTTGTGGAGATAGAAGCTAATAAGGGATTCAAAGAGGTTATTGAACTGCAATACATAGATAGGAATAATCAGGTCAAGGGGACTAAGAATGTCAAAGTCAATTATGAATGGAAGCCTCCTTTATGCTCACATTGTCAGGTCTTTGGTCATGAGTTTAAGGGTTGTGGTGTTAGAGTTAGAACTGAGGAAGAGATTGCTAGTGAAAAGGTTGAAACAGCTAAGAACTTAGGTGGCCGTAAAGAGACTGAATTTGTGCAGAAACAAGGTAGGAAGCCTAATAATTTTACTAATAATCAAGGATATAACAGAGGTGTGTTCAATAAGTTTCAGTATGAAGATAAGAACAAACATAACACTGGACCAACAAAGCAACAATGGAATAGGAAAGACACTGGTATGGACAGTAGAGATGGCATACAAGAAAAGGAGAAATTTTTTGATAAGGATTTTCCTGAATTGAATAGCACTAAAGCTCAGACGTCTAATCATTCTAATTGGAATAAAGTGAAGCAGAATAATGAGAAAGGGGAAAAGAGAAATACTGAGGGGTTACACAAGACTCAACCTCAAAAGAAGGTGGTAGGGGATGTGTCTGGGAACAAGTATGGCGTTTTGGAGAACTTGGAAGATGAAGAATTGGGTGAAAAAGTTCGGCAGACACAGTCACATAATAATAAAGGAAAAGAGCAAAATTCCAGTGCAGAATCTGAGGTGGCTGAAGTACTAGCTAAAAAGGACAAAGTTCATAGAGAAAATAGAATGGATGATTCAGAAATAATGTTACAATGGAAGCAGAAGGTGGAATTTCTTGATAAGCTTGTAGAGGATAAAAGGATTCCTAATGTTGAAGAATCAAAACTATGGTTTGAATGTGCAAATCAGCTTCAGTACTACAAGAAAAAGTGGGAAGTAAAGTGGAAAACTGGAAGCCCCATTTGAATAGAAGTTTCTGTTTGTTCTGGATCTTCTTTAATGAATTTAGTAGTGAATTGGAGGTCTTGTCTCTGCTGTCATAAGTATAGTGCTGGTTGTTTGAGTTCTTCGGATTGTATGTTGTCTGGTTGTATTGTATGTAGTCTTTGGTTTGTTTGTTGTAGCTCCAGAGTCAGTTGCTGTGGTATGTCTCTAGCAATGATTTGGATGCTTTTCATGTATCTTGTTTTCTTGAGATAATATATTTTTCACCGTTGCACCAAAAAAAAAAAAAAAAAAAAAACCTATTAATTAATACATAATGTTTAATGTTTATACTAAAGAAATGGCTCCGTAAAATCGTCCATCAACCTTCCGTGAGATAATAAGTTGCAAATTTTCTAAATCATTTAGTTTAAGATTGTTGTAGTGATAATTATATAAGTACTTAGTTTTGAAATTGAATTTTAAAGATTAGGTATCATTATTGTAAACTTGTGTAATTACAAATTTGCATTTATATTGTTTTAACTTAAGTTTTAATGTCCAAATTAATGTGAGTTACAAATACTCCCTCCGTAGTGTCCACAATGGAATCTTTATATGTCTCACGTTAAGTGTCCATAGAATATTTCAACAAATGAAATGAGACTTTAGTGGGTGAAAATGATATTTGATTGGTGGAGAGTGTAGTTAATGAAATTTTCTAAAACTTTGTGCATATGAATAGTGGACACTTAATATGGGACGAAGGGAGTAATTGATATGAAGGATGCTGCTGATGAGGGGGTATTCAAAAGTTTAGAAGAAACTTCAATCGGAATAGTTAGGATCCCTTTTTATTTATACAGAAAAGATCTTTAAATTGATCTATTGGTTGGTACTCATAAAATTACGATGGTTTTGAATTTGAACTCGCTCGTATTATCTGTTCCATTTTTTGTGTTTATCTTATTATTGTTAGTTTTATGGATATAAATTAGTAGACGTGAGTTAGGATCGAACTTAAGACCACGGGGATTGCACACTTTACGTATGAGAATTAAAAGTTAATAATTAAATATAAACGTTATACTTATTTATTGATTAAACGAAATAACTAACGGACGTTAAGTAATTAATGTAATGGACTAACGGGCGTTAAATGTATTTGGAAAAGGACTAAATTGCAAAAGTTGAGAAGGTTCCGGAATCCCTTGTAGGATAACACAACCGATCGGCCACAAGGACCAAACCCAACCCAACTTTGACTCAAACTTGTTCACCAAGTTTGCTTGAGTATATATACAAAACCCAGGGTGTTTGTAAATGATCTCTTGTGCTCATTAGCTAAACCCTAAAAACTGTTTTGTGTGTGTTTCTTTGCTCCAAACCGACCGGCCACCTTTGTGGGTGTCGATCCATCACTTTTCCAATAACCAAGTTATTTGTTTTTATCAAAACTAGTATTACTTTAATTCGGTTTGTACGTGTGTACAAGAAAGTGGTAATAACACAATATTGTTATTATTCTTGGATTGAATTACAAAACAGTAAGGGGTAATTCACATAATCCTAATTAAATCAAATTAGGGTTCTTCCATTGCTAGTTTGTGGATTTGATTCTTGTTCGGCTAGAATCAAGTAATGTACGCATATTCTTCTTATGTTAATTAATTATTCATTAATAAATCATATACGCTTCCGCATGTGTTCTTTGATGTTTTTGTGATTATTTATTGATTGTCATGTTATCTAATTCCAACAGTGGCATCGCGAGTCATTGGTTTTTAATGAGTAATTAATTACATAACCGCGTAATAAAACAAATAATTCTATGTTGTTTGATATGGTTAATCTAGGGTTTATGTTTTATTTTTTGGTCGATTTAATTTTAATTGGGGCGTACCCCATATATTTTTTAGTCGACTCATATATTTTTTTTAGGGTTTTGAAAATTGTTTGCTAACCTTATCGAAACCTAGAATTAATAAATGTGTTACGTGATTAATTCCTGAATAATTGTTATGTGACATGAGATTATTAATATGCGATCTTGTGACTATTTGTATAATTGTTATGATATATCCATGATTATACATGCATGTTAGTCATGGATAAGTTGCTTTGATATGGTTTAATTGTTAAGATATATTTATTTACGATAAATCTTGAATTGGGAAAGACTCCAATTATATATATTAATGTATCAATTATGTGCAATTTGGTATATTATTAATTATGGGTTTATGCAATCGATTCATCGATGTATGTGGCTCACTTTCAATTGAGAGAGTGAAAGCCCTAATTAATATATACATTAATTTAACCTAGATATTGATTATTAATAGGGTTTTATCGAATAAGTTGCATGTGGCTACTTGTTTACACGTATAAATTGTTTATTATGTGCGCATTGTTTTTTAGTAGTTTATTTTTTATTTGATTACTTGTTTGTTTATTATGTTAGATAGTTTTAAGCAAAGCGTAATTTTGAATAGAAAAATAATACGGACTAAACAATGGTGAAATTTGATTTGTTTTGGAAGAGTTAAGTTTTCAATAGTTTAATTGACTGGTGATTTTGGTACAAATGGTCTGAACGGCTCACCCACTAGAACAAAATATAAAGGGGTTAATAAAGAAGTGCGCACAGTCACACAGAAAGGATGTCTAAGGTTATGCTTTTGCGCTTACCTGGTCCTCTGCCCTCTGTGAGTTCGATTGGAGCTACTTAGTAAGCCATAAAATGTACAAACTCATTTTAAGGGCGAATTAGTTTTAATTCCATGCGCCACTTCGGTGGTAATTACCCGAAACACTAAGTGTTTACACTTATGCAAAAGTACGGTATAATGGACGATAATTAACGCTAAATTCCTTGATTGGTGAACCCAATACCTCAAATCAAAACTTTGACAATTTGATCTTTATGAATTGGTAATAAAAAGTTTTTTATTAAATTTATGCTACAAGATGAATGCATGACATCTTTGTACATATTTGATTTGACCACATAAAATCAAAACTAGTACCCTTTTAAATTAAGTTATATGCCATCTAATTAAAAGGAACACTTGAAGTTGCAATTTACGTCATGACAGTACTTGGCTAGATTGTGATGGAGAGGTAAATCTCTATGTAAAGTCATACCTTACATGGACATATTTGCAGTTCGTTAAGTTAGACACTTAAGTTGAGTAGGAAATGAGAACTGGACTCATGGCATAAGATGGGATGAAACATGTTTATATTTGCAATAGTGTTGGAAAATATAAATTCCATAATGATCTAGGAGTTGGAAATTGTTTGCCAATTAATGTTCGACAGATTACCTTATTATATGCTTTCGTTACTAGCAGATCACCTAATGTAATGAAACTATGATAATTTGGATCCTAGTTTTCGAGAAAATTATATGGTTATATGTTTATATTACCGTTGGGTATATTTTATTTTCTTGAAAAGTTGTATTATCGAAAATACTAATACTTGAACTTTTTTTCTGTAGAAATGGCTCAAAATAACGATAACACTAACACTGCACTAAGTTCTGCATTCAAAAACTTTTTTGATGGAGAAAAGTTGACTGGCTCTAAGAATTTCAATGATTGGCACCGCTCTTTGAGAATTGTGTGTAGAGTTGCTGACTGGTTGAAATATCTTTATGAACCTTGCCCTGCTGAACCAACCGGACCTACAACTACTCAAGCTGAAAAGGACGCTTGGCAAATTGAGTATAAGTGTCATAATGATGTGGCTTGTCTTATGTTGGGAACGATGGAATCTGCTCTTCAAAAGCAGTTCGAACATTATTTCCCATATAATATGCTCAATAAACTTCGAACTATGTTTGAGAAATCAGCTGCCGTCGAGATTTATGACTTGACCGACACATTACACAGCTGTAGGCAGGGAGAGGGTAAACCCGTAAGTGCTCATGTACTGGAAATGAAAGGTTACATGGACTAATTAAAGGCACTTGGCAAAACTTATGATGATGACATGGCTGTGAATCTGATTAATAGATCCCTTAACAAGGATTTTAATGGTTTTGTTAGAAACTTCAATATGCACTGCGTGGGGAAGACAGTTACTGACATACACGCATTGATTATTGATTATGAAAAAGGGTTACCTCAAAAGGTTCCTACCTCCCAAGTACTTGCTATTCAGGGTGGAAGGATTAATAAGCCAAAACCGTAGCGTGCGAACAACAAGAAGGGGAAGGGAAAAGGGAAAGTTGATAAGGGTAAACAAGTTATGGCGTTATCAACCACAACCCAAGAAGTACCCTACTCCTAGGAAGGAAAATGCTAAAAAGGATCAAGCATGCCACCACTGTAAGAGCGTTGGGCATTGGAAGAGAAACTGGGCTCTCTATCTTGATGAATTGCGGGCAAATAAGATGAAGTACGACGGGTCCTCGGGCGCCGGTCCTTCTGGTAATTTATTTGTCATTGAATTATTTACTCTAAGTCATAAAAATTCCTAGGTATATGATACTGGATGTGGTATTCACATTTGTAATACAATGCAGGGGTTTAGAGTGGAGAGGAAGCTAGCCTATGGGGAGCAATATCTGCACGTGGGAAATGGCGCACATGTAGCTGTTGAAGCCATATGAACGTTTAGTTTAGTATTGCCTTCGGGTTTAGTACTGTTATTGAACAATTGTCATTACGCACCTTCTATAATTAGAGGTGTTGTTTCCTTTTCAGTTTTGTTGGATGATGGTTTTACTCATACTATTTCACGTAATGGAATTTCTGTTTCTTTAAATGGTGTATTTTATTTTAAAGCAATTACTGTGAATGGTGTGTTTGAAATTGATGTGATTGGAAATGAATGTAACAAATATAATAATTCGATGTTTAGCATCAATAAGAAAATAAATTTGGACTTGAATTCTTCTTATCTTTGGCATTGTAGACTTGCTCATATAGGCAAGGCTCGCATGCATAAGCTGCAACAAGAAGGGCTTTTGCAAAATATCAATGATGAATCATTTGATAAATGTGAGTCATGCATATCTGGGAAGATGACGAAGAAACCTTTTCATAGCAATATGGAGAGGGCTTCTGATCTACTTGGTCTTATTCATACTGATGTGTGTGGACCACTTAGACATGTGTCAAAGAGAGGTGCTAGCTACTTCTTAACCTTTACTGATGATTTCAGCCGTTATGGTTATGTTTATTTACTTAAGCATAAACATGAGGTGTTTGAAACATTTAAGGTTTTCAAAGCGGAAGTAGAGCTGCAATTGGGAAAGAAGATTAAAGCTCTTCGATCCGATAGAGGAGGCGAGTATCTAAGCCAAGAGTTTAAAGATTACTTAGCTGAGAATGGAATTGTCCAGAATCTCACTTCTCCATATACTCCACAACAAAATGGTGTATCTGAGAGAAGAAATCGTACATTGTTGGACATAATACGATCTATGCTTAATCTTACCACTCTACCTTTATCCTTTTGGGATTATGCTTTGGAATCAGCTGTTCGCATTCTAAATATGGTTCCCAAAAAAAAGGTTGATAAGACACCATATGAAATATGGCATGGTAAAGCTCCTAACCTGTCTTATTTAAAGGTCTGGGGTTGTGAGGCGTATGTTAGACATGACTTAGCAGATAAACTCCAACAAAGATCTGTAAAGTGTATCTTCGTAGGATACCCTAAGGAAACTATGGGTTACTACTTCTAATATCCAACTGAAAATTAAGTAATTGTTGCTAGGTATGGAGATTTTCTTGAAAGAGATCTCGTATCTCAAGAATTCACTGGGAGAGTTTATGATCTGGAAGATGATCAAGAAGATGCATTACCTTCTGAAAACACTAACGTACTTCCGGTAGAACCTGATAGTCTGGGTCCTCCACCAGAAGTTGAAGTGATTCCCGTTCGTAGATCCGTGAGGACTACGCGTGCACCTGAACGTCTATGTCTTAACGTAGAAGTTGAGGAAACTATGTTAGGAGATCTTGGAGAGCCTACTAGTTATAAAGCTGCCATGGCAAGTCCTGATAAGGAAAAATGGCAAGTTGCAATGAATGGGGAAATGCAATCCATGAGAGAAAATGAAGTCTGGGAAGAGGTCGATTTACCTCCAAACGCCAAGATGGTTGGAAGTAAGTGGCTCTATAAAATTAAGACTGACATGGATGGCAATATACACGTCTATAAAGCTCGTCTAGTTGTGCAAGGTTTTACTCAAACTTATGGCATTGATTACGAGGAGACCTTTTCTCCTGTAGCGGACGTTAGAGCTATTAGAATTCTCATAGCTATAGCAGCATACTATGACTATGAGATATGGCAAATGGATGTCAAAACCGACTTCTTGAATGGTCGCTTAGATGAAGACATCTATATGAAGCAACCTGAGGGGTTCGTGAATCCACAATTTCCAAACCTTGTATGCAAACTTCAAAGGTCCATTTATGGATTGAAGCAAGCATCAAGGCAATGGAATAAGAGATTTGATGAAGAAATCAAAAGGTATGGATTTATTCAAAATCTTGATGAGCCATGTGTATATCACAAAGTTAGTGGGAGTGATGTAATTTTCCTAATTCTTTATGTCGATGACATATTAATTATGGGAAAAGACATTCCAAGTTTGCAAAATGTTAAGGCATATCTTGGGAAGTGTTTTTCCATGAAGGATTTAGGAGAAGCTGCATACATTCTGGGAATCAAGATCTACCGAGATAGGTCAAAGCGGTTAATTGGTTTAAGTCAAAGCGCTTACATTGATAAAATATTGAAGAGATTCAATATGCAAAATTCCAAGAAACGATATTTGCCGATGGAAGTAAAGCATGGCTTATGTAGCGATATGTGTGCTTCAACACCTGCTGAGGTGGCACGCATGCAGAAAGTTCCTTATGCTTCGGCTGTAGGATCTATTATGTATGCTGTGAGATGCACAAGGCCAGATGTGGCGTTCGCTCAGAACATGACCAGTCGATATCAACAGAATCCGGGTAAACTTCACTGGACTGCTGTTAAACATATTCTAAAGTATCTTAGGAATGCGAAAGATATGTTTTTAGTGTATGGTGGAAATCTAGACACAGAGCTTGGTGTTACAGGTTATTGTGATGCGTCCTGGCAATGTGATAAAGATGATACGATGTCTCAGACAAGTTATGTCTTTGTCATCAATGGAGGAGCAGTTGACTGGAAGAGCAAGAAGCAGAGTACGATTGCGATGTCTGCGACAGAAGCCGAATACATAACTGCTTCGGAAGCTGCAATGGAGGCTGTTTTGATTAGGAAATTCATTTCAGGGCTTGGTGTTATGCCTTCAATTGAATCGCCTATTGATATGTATTGTGACAATTCTGCTGCAATCATATTTGCCAGTGAACCTGGAGTCATGAAGGGCACCAGACATTTTCTACAGAAATTTCACTATGTTCGGGAACAAGTCCGTAAAGGTGAAATTAATCTATTGAAAGTTCACACAGATGATAACTTAGCTGATCCTTTCACTAAGGCTTTAGCTAAAGACAAGCTTATTGGACTTGCCAATGGCATTGGACTTCGTTTAGCTAATAGTTTCATGCATAACTGTGATTAGTATTTGGATAAAGGATATTGTAAAACATTTATTATTTTAATGAAATAAAGTTTTGATTATGTTTATTTTCATTTATAATATTGTTGTCCTATATTTTCATGTTTAATCCATGAGTAAGTATGTTATTCTAAATGTCCGTTGTCGATTAATGATATGGGAGTATCATTAAACTAAGACAAATCTGAGAGATGTGGTAGAATATACTTGAAAGTATATTGATGAGAATGCATACCAATTTCGGATGATATTCAATGAATTGAATATAGGACTTATCTCAACTACATAATTTACTTTGTGGATATTGTTATAAGTAAATTATGAATAGTTATCCTCAGACTTGAGATACCAGATAAGTGTCATAAATGTAATGCATTTCTGTGGAACAACTTAACGCTATACGTAACTGGTAGTCATAAGGGTTATTTTCAGAAATGTTACAAAGTTTGTGGGTTATTCTTGTAGTCAAAATAGAATTTGTTCCTTCAAATTTATTTGGAGTTTAATACTGATGGCCCCTCGTAGGGTTGACGAGATGTTTGTGCGGCCGCACCCAAATCTCCCCTAAATATGTTTAGATGATTTGGTAATCTTGGTCAATCACTTACAACGAGAAACAGAATAGTTTTATAAAGAATGACTTAATTCCATATCTTTATTTAACGTGGTATTAGAAACAAAAGGATAATAATAATGAAAAATCATTAAAAGGTTTTCCAGGAGCCTTACTCGAGTCGTACTAGAGGCATCGAAATGTTGATAGACACTAACCGATGTGATCACTCTATTAAGATATATCCAAGTGGGAGCTGTTAGTTTTATGGATATAAATTAGTAGACGTGAGTTAGGATCGAACTTGAGACCACGTGATTGCACACTTTACCTATGAGAATTAAAAGTTAATAATTAAATATAAACGTTATATTTATTTATTGATTAAACGAAATAACTAACGGACGTTAAGTAATTAATGTAATGGACTAACGGGCGTTAAATGTATTTGGAAAAGGACTAAATTGCAAAAGTTGGGAAGGTTCCGGAATCCCTTGTAGGATAACACAACCGATCGGCCACAAGGACCAAACCCAACCCAACTTTGACTCAAACTTGTTCACCAAGTTTGCTTGAGTATATATACAAAACCTTGGGTGTCTGTAAATGATCTCTTGTGCTCATTAGCTAAACCCTAAAGACTGTTTTGTGTGTGTTTCTTTGCTCCAAACCGATCGGCCACCTTTGTGGGTGTCGATCCCTCACTTTTCCAATAACCAAGTTATTTGTTTTTATCAAAACTAGCATTACTTTAATTCGGTTTAGTACGTGTGTACAAGAAAGTGGTAATAACACAATATTGTTATTATTCTTGGATTGAATTACAAAACAGTAATGGGTAATTCACATAATCCTAATTAAATCAAATTAGGGTTCTTCCATTGCTAGTTTGTGGATTTGATTCTTGTTCGGCTAGAATCAAGTAAGGTACGTATATTCTTCTTATGTTAATTAATTATTCATTAATAAATCCTATACGCTTCCGCATGTGTTCTTTGATGTTTTTGTGATTATTTATTGATTGTCATGTTATCTAATTCCAACAATTATAAATTATACATATAGAAATAAATTCATGTGGTATATATGAACGAATTGAGGTTACTAAAATTTCTTAACCCCTTGGCATTTACAACATGTTGGCAGGAGGTAAAGTTCCAGCCATTGGTATGATCTTGGAACAACATACTCTTGTGTGGCTGTTTGGCAACACAACCGCGTTGAGATCATAGCAAATGATCAAGGAAACAGGATCACCCCATCATGTGTCGCCTTTAACGACACTATACGTTTGGTTGGTGATTCTGCCAAAAATCAGGCTGCTTATAACCCCACCAACACTATCTTTGGTTAGTCACTTTTCCTTTCATTCATTGTTTTTACTTACTACCAGTATGGCGGTTAGTAAATGTTTATATGGTAAAATGCATGTAAAATACACCCATACATATTGCACTAATTATTGATCAAGCCACTATATAAGCCATTGGAAAAAATTTCTCTTTTGCAAAATGCTATGCCATTTTTTGAAACCTTTAAATTAATGGAATAGAATACCCTTGTGCTATGATTCAAACTAATTATTTTTTTATGCATATGGTGATAATATGATATGTAAAATCTTTATTGTTTCCGTTGTACAAATTGCATAATATTATTTTGCTGCATTTGGGCTCATAGTCAATTTTTAGTTATGTTAATTAGCTTATAACCTAATCAATTTTTTCTTTGCATATGGAATTTATTGGAATTATGGTTTTGTGCAAGTGTGGTTGTGCATGCTGTTCTTATATACTCCTGTGTTCTTTAAATAATAGAAAACAATTATCAAACTGGAACTGATGCTGGTCACATCAAAGGAAGAGAATTTCTTGCTTAGGCTTTTTATTTTAATCAAAGAGTGGGGTGGGTTGCTTATTTGATTCATCAAATGGCCAGAGGCACTAGCTATATATAGGCCAAAATGTAATTTAATACTGGACCTGGCTTATTGGAATTTCTAATACCATAAATTTTAAACGTGGAGCATGTATCTTCAAGTTGGCTGAGTGGAATTTCTACTATTCTTACAACTTCCAAACAGGATGGATTGTTAAGTGGCATATGCCCTACTCACAAATTTCTAACGGGATATGATGGACTAGTAAGTGGGCATAAGGTAGTAGAAGTTTCAGTTAGCTAAATTGATGGTACCATGCTCCTTCTTTAATAGTTCATAGAACTAAAAGTTTCATTTAGCTAAGTTGAAGGGTACTAAATTATATTTTAGCATAAAATATATGACATGGTATTTTTTTCTCCACCTACACTATGAAACATGGTTTTA
Source organism: Chrysanthemum seticuspe (assembly GCA_019973895.1). NCBI lineage: Eukaryota > Viridiplantae > Streptophyta > Magnoliopsida > Asterales > Asteraceae > Chrysanthemum > Chrysanthemum seticuspe. The sequence continues at coordinate 232,535,093 of BPTQ01000002.1, read as the reverse complement.
TGTTATGTTATTTTATTTTATCTTTAAGTTCTGTAAGTTTTAACATTAAATATTCATAATGAAAGCTGCTGTAGTATTCAGAAACCATAACAAGTTTTTATACACAAATATCCAAAAGTGGTTCTACTTCATAAAACCTTCGAAAATCCAACTGCATTTCCTAAAACATATGCAGAACCAAAGCTAAAACATATCTTGAGCGAAACACTTTTATGAGTAGACCCTTGTTAGTTGATCAATGACAGAAGTGTTGGAAGTAATGTCGACATGCCAAAGAAAGAAGGCTAATAAGGGTCTGTGTTGGGCTGCAAGTCAGCAAGACAGGAACATGGCTGTTACATATATAGTTTAAGTAAAAGAACGAGGGGCTACTTGTACACTTCGAAAGACACAAGGACCAAATAAGTTTATCACAAACCTACTAACTGCTGTAAACGGTTATATTGGAAGAAACGGTTCTTTTATGTGAAACGGTACAAGGGCAACGTTTGAGAAGAGGCAACAAATACATCAAAGGGACATGTCGCTTCAGATTACTAGTATAAATAGGCATGATTGTTTCATTCTTTAGCAACCAGAAAATTGTACAATACTTGTAAAACCATTACTTTGATTCTTAATAAAAGGCGTTATTGAATCATATTACTGTTACTTCTTTCATTTTACTTATTTATTCGTGTATCAGAACCCTGCTGGGACATCAATTGGTATCAGAGCCCAATCAGACAACACAACAAATACTTAGAAGATCACTTTGAGTCTTTAGACCCAAAGGATGAATGTTCATTGGTGAGAGGCCTGGAAGAGTTAAGTTGGAACAAGGAGGACACCCAAGACTATGTGGACAATGAATATATAAGTTGGAATGGTACACTATATGCACTCAAGGTAAACTCATTCAACAGATTTCTATCATTTATGAATTTACTTAAGAAGGACAGTCTTGTGTACAACAATTGGGGGGTGTTCAGTGGGAAGTTCTTGGAATTGGTTAAGTGGTTCTATCTAGTGCATCTTAACTATGATGCAATAGAAAAGATACCACATGTTATAGATGGAAAGGAGATAGACTTGCTAAGTCTACACAAGATAGTAGATGGTTTTGGTGGATATGTGGCAGTCACTTTGAGTGACAAATGGAGAGGCATTGCAAGCATACAAGGTTTATCTGTTTAAGATGGTGAAGCCATAAAGGCTTGTTATAGAAAGTTCATTGACCTAATATGTGTATACCACGAGACTGCTAGAATGCCCAGTGTTGAAAAGACAAGAGAAGTGGGAGAATGCAGTAAGTTTGCAGAAGAAAGAAGCCCACAGGACTGGAAGAAAGGAGCAGTAGAAGATGGATCACAAGAGGAAGAAATGAACAACCATGGTGTAAGAATGTATGGCAATGATGAAGAAGATGCAGCCCATAGCACAAGCAGCCAAGGAAGCAGTGGTTATGAGATCATTGTTTAAAAGAAATTGGAAGCAAGTCATACTCAAGAAAGTTGATCTTAACAAATTAAGAGGGAGATGTTACCTATAATTGTGTTAAGATCAAATACAATATAGTCTTAGTATATTTATCTAGTTTTACTTAAAGACATTATAGTTTGTATTTTAATTATGCATGGGTCAAATTATCTGTATGGGTCATACCTTAACCCAAACGACCCATTTGCTTATAAGACAGTTATATAGGCAGTTATTATGGTTGGCAGTTATCCTTTAAACGACACAATGGTTAACAAACAACTACCCTTTAGATTATGTCGTTTGGGAAACTATAAATAGGCCAAACTCTGTATTCAAACATATCAATTTCAATAACAATATTAGTTTACTTTTGTCTCTTAAATTTTGTCCAAATTCATTATACAATTCACTATTACATTGCATTTACAAAACAACAAAATATAATGACCATATACAATCATCTCTATCAATCCAAGAGTGTTGCCAGAAAGCCTGGCCAACATTGGCATCAGAGCCTGAAGTCGTGTTTGTACGACGCAAGATCAAGAAGGAGTTGGGGTCGAGGTTTTCTGCAGACGCTGAATTGAAACACAACAGCCTTGCTGTTGGTTCAGACAGAAACCAAGAAAGGAACAAGGTTCCTTGAAGAAGAGAATAAGGGCGAAAGAAAATAGGTGCTGGTGTTTTTGTTGTTTCTGTGCCGGTACAATGGCAGAAGAAACAAAAGAAACTGCGTTGGTATTGTTTGTTTGCTGGTTCGAAAAAGAAAGGAGAAAAGGGAACATAAGTTTCGATCAGGAAGGCGGGCTTGATTATCATTAGCAGTAGGCGGGATTGATTATCAACAGCGAAATTGATCAAGATCAACAGCGGAGAAGCAGGTTTGATTGTCAGAAATGGAGAAGCAGGATTGATTGTCATTAGCAGAAGGCAGATTGACAATCATTGGCAATACAAGTTTGACTTTCAACAGCGAGGCAGGTTTGATCAAGAACTTGAGGACCAAAGAAACCAAGAAAAAGATGACGGTTACCACCAAGCCGGTGGTTAACCAGAGAAGAAAAAGAAGACGGTTACACCGGCCATTAAACCGGCGATTAACCACCAGAGAAAGAAAGAAAGGAAAACGGTTACCACCAACCGGGGTTAACCAGAAGAAGAGAAGACAGATTTGCCCGGGAATTAGAAAACCAAAGGACTGCCGAGACAGTTGGTTTAATTCGCCCCGCAAATAGGAGAAGACAGGTTTGCCCGGGAATTATAAGACCAAAGGACTGCTGAGACAGTTGGTATAATTCGCCCGGAAACAGGAGAAGAAAGTTTTAGATTTGCCCGGGAATTAGAAGACCAAAGAACTGCAGGAGACAGTTGGTTTGATTCGCCCCGCAAACAAGAAGAAAACAAAGAAAGCAAGAACAACAAGAAGCAAGCAACGAGAAGATTCAAGCAAGAAAGGAAGGCTTTGGCATTATGACATTAAGAAGCAGATGGGCAAACCAACAAGATGATCTTTGATCAATGCAATTGCTTATGCTCTTGACAAGAGAGCTGGTGTAGATGGCAAGCTGAATGTGTTAGTTTTCGATTTGGGTGGTGGTACTTTTGATGTTTCTATTCTCACAATTGATGAAAAGGGAATAATCGAGGTTAAGGCTACGGGTGGTGACACACATTTGGGAGGTGAAGACTTTGATAACAGAATGGTGAATTATTTTGTTCAAGAATTCAACAGGAAACACAAACAAGATATTAGCAGCAACCAAAAAGCTTTGGGTAGGTTGAGGGTTCGTTGTGAAAGAGCAAAGAGGATTACTTCGACAGCTACTCAGGCAATGATTGACATAGATTGTTTGCTTAATGGTGTTGATTTTTCTACTAAGTTTACCCGAGCTAAATTTGAGGAGGTTAATATGGATTTGTTCAAGAAGTGCATGGAACATGTGGAAATGTGTTTAAGGGATGCAAACATGGATAAGGAGAGAGTTGATGAAGTGGTTCTTGCTGGTGGATCTACCAGGATTCCTAAAGTACAAGAATTGTTGAAGGAGTTGTTGAATGGAAAAATACTCTCCAATAGTTGAATCCTGACGAGGCTGTTGCACACGGTGCTGGAATTTTAGCTGCAAAATTAAGTGGCATGGGTGATGAAGCTATGCAGTCTTTGGTGCTAATTGATGTTACTCCTTTCTCACTTGGTGTGGGTCTGCAGGGAGATGTTATGCGTGTGTTGATTCCAAGAAATTCCCCTATTCCAACAAAGAAAGAAAGAAAGCTTCATACTATTAAAGACAATCAAACTTCCATGCGTCTTCCGGTGTATCAAGGTGAGAGATCAAAGGGTACAGAAAACTATTTATTGGGAGAATTTACACTGCATGACCTTCCTCTTGCCCTCCGACGGGAAGTTAAGGTAAGTCTATGCTATGAGATAGATGTTAATGGGATCTTGAATGTCTCAGCCAGAGAAACAACTACTGGCAAGAGCAATGCATTCAGGATCACAAACACTGGCAGTGTGTCAACAAAGGAGATCGAGAAGATGATTAAAGATGCTGAACGATATAAGATTGAGGATGAATCACACCTGAAGAAGGTGAATGCTCACAGAGATTTAGAAACTTATGTTTGTAACTTAAGAGCCAAGATTAAGGATAACAATGGCCAATTGAAGCTTAGATCAAGGATGTGGTTTCGTGCACTAAGCATGAAAGGCATAGAGAATCGAATTGAGAAAGCTCTTAAGTGGCTTGATGAAAATCCTAATGCTGAAATTGTTGAGTTGAAGAAAAAGGAAGTGGAGCTCAAGAATTACTGCAAACTCAAATAAGTTGGGCATTGCATTGAACTAATAAGTGATGACAATGCACTATCTCGGTGTTACTGTCTATAAAACTATGCATATATGCTTACCATCATTAGATTGCTTTAAAACTAATACATAGAGTAAGGATTAAATGAGAAGTGTGAGAAGAAACCACAACCGCACATTTCATATGCATCTAAAGAAATAGATGCATCTCCTCCTAAATTTCTCCTCTTTATTTGAAATGTGTGGCTCAAATTTCTTCTCATTCTTCTTATTTCAATTTCACTTCTCACTAAATCTCTTCCCCTAATACATATGCTTATGTTGGAAATCATGTTTATTTGGTATTATTTACTTTCGAGATAGTACGAGCCAAAGTTGTATTACTCAAACCTTCACGCTCATTGAACATTTGGTTCTTAACTGTTGCCTTCTTTTAAGCAAATTTTTCATCATATTATAAGATTGCAATTTGCAAATTCTCACAAAGCCTATTAACTAACAAAGCCCGTAAATATTCATTGCCTTGTCTTGTTTATTCTTTTTGCATTGTTACAAATCATTACGTAGTAGTTCATTAACGAGGATTAAGAACCGTGCGTTGCAGCGGGAGCATAAATATAAAAGAAAATAATTTGCAGTTTTTGGTATGTTAAAAATTGCACAATTTACATACATCATAGTTCTAAAGATCTGATAAGCAATTGATAAATGCATCTCATAAAACAATTAATTTACATAAGTAACTAACATGTTTGTATCCACTATCACATAATTAGTAGAGGATATGTTTAGACTTCAAAACACAACAAACATCTTCAACTGAATGGTACTTAGTCGACTCCCAAAAGGTTTGTGTAGCAACCCGAATTTTTTTATAAGGCAAAATGACTATTTTGCCCTTTAACTTTTTAAAAGTTGACCTTGATTTTGACTTTTGACTATCTGATTTTTACTATAACGTAAAAGCAATTACCGTAACCGGTGGTAACTAGTAATTTTCCAAGTTAAATAATTCACTCTGCTTCGAATTATCACTCTTTGAACGTTTTTGTTCACCTCAGTCTATTTAACGAGAAGTTATCTCGCAAAATCAGAAAATTGCACACAACGTGTACCGACACAACGGTAAACACAATAAACAATTGAATTTAGATACTTTTATAAGTAATCTTAAAGTTTAATCTTGTGAATTTTCCTCGCGACAAACACAAGACTAGGATGAGTCCATGTGTTCAAATACTCAAATATCATCAATAGTCATATTTTATATAAACTATTGCCACTTTATCATTTTTACGTAGACATTTTACTTTTTATGTAATACGCATAGTCAAACCTAGGTTATTAGGTTTTAAAAACGTTTACGCTATCCGTTAATATTATCACACCTCTAATATATTTAGTTGGAGTGTATTGATAAGTTTTGACATTTTGTAAGTATTACATTTTTACGTTGCCCGGTTTTAAGTTTCGTGACTTAAGGGCTTAACATTAGTAATTATCGGGACCAAACTATACCTCGTAAGTTAGTGATTATCAAAATATCACACACTTACCACCTCATATGAGAGGTGGCGTGTAATTTGACACCAACCAAGGCCATGTGTCTTAAGCTAAACACATTTGATCTTATAAGACTCCATGTGTCCAAACCACTCATATATAAGCCTAAAATTACTCACACATACAAGCTAACTTGATAAGAAAATCATCAAAAACCCTCTTCTTCCTCCTTTGGGTTGTTCACCATCAATTCACCATCATAGGTTTGATTCAAGCTTTAAGTTATACTGCAAAGTTGAAGGGTTTTGGTAGCTAGTGATGATCCTTGGGTTTGTTTCAAGATTATATGGTTAAATTTGGAGTTTATATAAGGGGTTTAAGGGATGAATATAAGAATGTTATTGGGTGATTAATAAGAGTTAGTATCAAGTGGTGAAAGGTTCAAGTGAAGTGTTGAAGATTAGAAGTGATTGGGTTGATTTGTAGTTGAGAATCTTGTGTTTTTCTAACCAAATCATTGTAAGAATCATATATATTTTTCATATTATTCAATATGGTTGTAATAAGTTTATGATCTTTTAGATATTTTTTATGATGTATAAGTTGTATATGTTGTATTGGCTTGATTTGAATGTTGTACATAGTAAACACATAAGTAAAACTTGCTAGAAACATTTTTGGTATAACTAGTTTGTAACTAGTGATTATGTTAAGTTTTGACATAGAAACATGACCCATGGACTTGATTAAGCTTAAGAAACAGATAGAGGAAGTAAAAACTAGAACTTGAGCTTTTGAATCACTTAAAAAAGGGTTGTAAAAGTTATGGCTAAATGAAGATTACTAGATGAAAATATGGTAATGGAACAAAAAGTCTTCTGATCCGACTTTAAATCACGATTTTGACCATTTTCTGGTCCGAATCATCAAAAGTGTAAAGCACAAAAGTTGCTCAGAATGATTTTTTTATACAAAAACTCAGGTGCCCGTAAGCAGAAAGTGAATAACAAAGGCTAGAAACCGCAAAAACCAATTGGACTTGTTGTAGACCGAAAAACAACCGTGGCTAAAGAGCCTTTGTGGCGTTTTGGTTCTCTTGAGGCCGAGACACAGCCAAAGCTAAGCCACCGCTATTGTCTCAAGGCCTTCTAGCTTAAACAAAGCCATGGCTATGGCCTTGATTGTTGTCTCAAGGTTGTTTAACCATAGTCTAGTCGCACGGCTAGCTTGAGTTTAATGACCCGAAACTTGTTTTTGAGACTTGTTCATTAGATTGGATCTTTGCCCGACCTCGACAACCTAGAAAAATGACCATATCACATATTAACTATATGAATATCATTTTCACAAGTCTCAACTTTTATTTAATCCTCTCGAATTGTATTAACATATAAGATAACTAAAAACTATTTTGAAACCTTTATATTTCTTACATGAAAAATACAATATTATGAGACGCCGTTGTCATTTTCATCACAACACACATTGAGTTAGTAACATTTACACTTGACGAATGTTATGCTAAACCACTTCACGACACACAACTTATATCATCATGTCACCACACTAGTTCAACCAATCGTCTTTGACGAAACACAACAAATGTTTTTATACAACAATTGTCTCGTCAAATACTTTTACTTATAAATAATAAGTACTACAATAGTAGGGAGTTTCATTATCATAAGAGGCCTCTTCGGGGTGTCGTATCGACGAGTTGTGGATTTACGAATTAAAGTGTTCTGGCTCCTCATACGTTCACCACATGACTTCTAGATTTTGATAGCCCGAATGGTAGTACGATGTTAGTTATAAAAGGTTAATAGCCAAACCACTTTAAGGATACTTTACTCCTTTACACAACATAAGATTTATGTACAACATCTAATCAAGTCAATGACTTTACATATACATGTACACTCATATCGTACATTATACTAAGACGCGATTACTATACTATCGTAGGTCATCGTTAAAGATCGTGGTCTCGCTATACACTATTTGTTGTTATAAGCTACTACTCATCATTACGGTGAGTTCATAGCCCCAATTTTTGCTTAACTGTTTTATAAACTCTTTGGGGGAGATACATGCTACGGTTTTTATTATGGAAAGTTACTTGCAAACTGAATGCTAGCCCTGAATGTATTATTGCATGCCTAAGTTGTTTATGCCAAAAGTCCCCCACATCATGGACCAATAATCACTTGCAAGTGAGCGCAAATATTATGGATAGGCCTATCGGGATTGACGAATCCCCTTTGTGTGAATCGTATTGTGGATATCACAAACGCACTATATTTGAATTTATAGGTATATGGCATAGTACCTACATGGGGAAAATCATTGAATGTATATATCGTACGGTGATATATATATATATACAGTCAGTCGTGCGTGCTATGAGCTTATAGCAATAACAACTATCGGGATGATGATTGTACACATTGCAATTATGCTATGAACTTTATTATCCACTACTATTTACAAACCTATGAATTCGCTCAACCTTTGTGTTGACTTTTTAGCATGTTTATCTCAGGTTCGAAAGGAATTAGCTGGCATGTGAAGGCGCACGAAAAATATTTTGAAGACGATGCATACATTATCATTCGAAAAACTTTACAGCTTTTATGTTTTACATATTGTGGGACCTCTTTGTAAACTCTGTAATTTTAATCGAATGATAATTTATTTCAAAACGTATCATTTAGAGTCATTTTCTGAAACTTGTTCTGTGAACTATGAAGTAATACCTCAGTGACACAATATTCTGCTGCGATAATTTTGGGGGTGTTACATATTGGTATCAGAGCTTCAGTTATAGAGAACCAGGTTGCATATGAAACTAAACTATAACTACATCTTGCATTTAACCCGTGCCACTCATTGTTGTCTTCTACATTCCGTGTGCCATGCCTACTCCTTAACACAATACTATATTATTTATATAAAGACTGTTTATATAAACGATTGACTAAATATGACTACGTATGCCTATTCAAGGCATTATGGCACAACCAGATATCCCTGATCATATACATTTTTGTGATCTATGAAAATTTCTCAGACATTGTAGTTGGTACAATGGTCTCATATATTATTAAGACATCGTAAGTATACAATGATCTTGCTTATTTCTCAGACATCGTGAGATACACAATTGACTTAGATATATCTCAGACATCGTGAGATAGGACTATATATCTCATAGATTAAGAGACACACAATGGTCTTATCTTTTTCTAAGACACAAAGAGATACACAATAGTTTTATCTATTTCTCAGACATTGAGAGATACATAATGGTCTTATTTATTTATTTTTTTCGACATTGTGAGTTGCACAATGGTCTCACTAGTATTTCTCAAACATTGTGAGAAAACTATTTCATAACTATGAACTCACCAACTCTTTTGAACGCTATGTCGATTTTCTCTTATTATTTAACTCCTTGTCTTCAAGGATAAGTGTGAACATTCATTCCATACTTTTGTAAAACCTACGTCGTCTCGTAATACACCACCTTGTAACTCATCAATTAAGTATGAGTGTTGTGTCAGGAATTTTTAAGTAGGATAATTTATAATATCCTTATTTGAATGGACTGGGACGCCTTTTCATTTAAATAAAGAAATAGTAAATCGCCGAACCATAAGTTTATAATTTCTTACTTACATAGATTGGGACGCTTCTTTATGTAAGTAATGAATTACAAATGAGTGGGCTTAGTTGTATCCGATATGACATGAGTATGAACTCGAACTCGAGAATCACTAGTATTCTTTGAAAAGATCTAGAAAACTTGATAGTGTCTTACTACTTAGCAAAAATCTGACGACCTCATTCGAACAACCTAGTTTCATTCTTAAGTTATCACTTTTGTTGTTACAAATCCTTACAAACATGAACCGTTTGTTGAGCTAACAAATTTGGTTAAAGTTACTTGAAACCCGACCTGATGGAATCAGATGTTTCAAGAACAGAATTTTGTTGCCACGAACTTGATTATGGACGAGTCGCATAAGTCTAAGTATTCCATATTGTTGAGCTAACGGACTTGTTACACTCTTTATCTAATGGACTTAGTTCAGTCTCGAACTAACAAACTGGGTACATTATTTCTAGAAGTGTTCTGACTTTCCACATCCCATCACTGTTTGTTATTATTGTTGTTACTGTTGTTATTTTTGTTATCCATGAGCAGTCTAAGCTCGCACAACTTGATCTACTAGGTTACGAGACATCTGAATTGTTTCATCTAGTCTAAGTGATCAAACTAAGTTACGTTCTCTTGAATACTGAGTGGAAGTTCTCAAATGAACTTTTCCCATAACTTCTCATTGGTTGAGACCATCACTGGGGACACTACTGCCAACTTTTGAAAGAGACGAATATAAGTTGTGATATCAACACCACTGACAGCAAGGAAACTTCACCTTCATTTCTTGCACCTCATTTCGAAGACAATACTTCTTGATTATAACTTCTTCAACTTAGTCCAAGCAATCTTGTGAGTATTCTCAATACTAATAGATTGAGCAACAACATTCTACCATGAAAAAGCATCATTCAGAAGTATGCTTGTGGCATGTTTCACTTGGCAGTCTTTAGCATAGTTGCTGATTAGAAATACTGACTCTGTCCTCTCAAACCAACGAGCCAAACCAACTGCTCCTTCCATTTTTTTTTAAATAGATGAGCTTGTAGCTCATGAAATTTTTGTAAGATCAGCCTTTAACCTTTGGTACAACATTCACTCCTGCGGTGCTCCCAACTGGCCATGCAATCTTAAGCCCTCCAGTTGCATTAGTTTTTCAATCATCTATATATTTACTTTATTTCTTTAAAATACTAGTTTAAGCCCTAATATAAATCGGAGCCCTTTCGCTCACCCATCAAAACATTAGAAAAGTTCTTGAATTCACCTGGGAGCGTGAGATCATAATTCACCACAAATACCCGTACCTTTTTCTAGACATCTCAACATATACCATTCAAGATCCTGACTAGGATTGATCCGGTAGCATATAGACTTGAGTTGCCGCAAGTGGAATTCATAACACATTCCATGTTTCAAATTTAAAGAAGTACTTATCCGATGAAAAGTCTTGTCATTCCCATAGATGAGATCCGACTTAACAACAAACTACACTTTATAGAGGATCCTGTTGAAACTATGGACCGAAAGGTCAAACATTTGAAACAAAGTCGTATCACTATAGTCAAGGTTCATTGGAATTCCCGTCGAGGGCCTGAATAAGATCAAATGCTACAGAAGTACTCCCACCCCTTCTCGGGCACACCATCAGCAGATAACACCCACTGAACTTCGGGACGAACTTCCCTTAAAGGGTAGAGACTGTAGCAACCTGAAATTTTCATAAGGTAAAATGACTATTTTGCCCTTTAACTTTTTAAAAGTTGACCTTGACTTTGACTTTTGACTATCTGATTTTTACTATAACCTAAAAGCAATTACCGTAACCGGTAGTAACTAGTAATTTTCCAAGTTAAATAATTCACTTTGCTTCGAATTATCACTCTCTGAATGTTTTCGTTCACCTCTGTCGATTTAACGAGAAGTTATCTCGCAATACGTGAAAATCGCACACAACGTGTACCGACACAATGGTAAACACAATAAACAATTTAATTTAGATTACTTTTATATGTAATCTTAAAAGTTTAATCGTGTGAATTTTCCTCGCGACCAACACAAGACTAGGATGATTCCATGTGGTCAAAATACTCAAATATCACCAATAGTCATATTTTATATTAACTATTGTACCTTTCCCAAAAAAAATAATTTATATTAACTATTGCCACTTTATCATTTTAACGTAGACATTTTACTTTTTACATAATACGCATACTCAAACCTACATTATTAGGTTTTAACAACGTTTACGCTATCCGTTAAAATTATCACACCTCTAATATATTTAGTTGGATTGTATTGGTAAGTGTAGGACCTTGTTTTTCTCAACCTTATCACGTTATCTAGCTTACCACGCGTAAAACAAGTAATACACACAAACGTTATATGTAAAGAAGATGAAGGAAAGATGGTGACTTGATGATATATTATGCGTAGGTGTAGAGAGAAAGATGAAAACAAGAGAAGTTTTACTTCAAAGAAAACACACACTTACACACTCAAGCACACACCTTAAATGTGTCATTTGAGGTGTATTTATACTCACATACAAGACGCCCTAATAGGCTTGGCCATGGGCCACGAGTGGACTTGGATTGGGTTGGATTACATGAACTTATAAAAGGCTAGCTTAACTTAACTAATAGCCATTTAGCTTAGCCCAATCCACGAGCCCGTTGACTATTCTATTACGATATCTAACACACGTTACAAAGTACCTAAACGTGAATGACCATCACTTCTATTAAATATTATTAAGACTAACAGTGTCCCCCTAAGGGGTGGTCATTCAAAAGATGCTCCACTTGATTAGGTCTTTACTCTTCTTGAGCTTGAACTTTGTGTGTCGATATAGAATAGTCTCGATTCTTTGTTCCTTCATGCTTTGTGATGGTGTTGTTTGCCGTTTGTCAACTTCTTTGGGATAGGTGTCTCCACGTCTTTCTCCACCATGCTCACACTTCTTTTTGACTTTGAATTTCCAATGTGATGAAGTTCTCTAGTCTTTAAAATTTGTAGATTCTTTGACATTGACGAAGAATCATCTTTAACTTTGTGTTGCTGATGAGTGTGTAAATACTCATCATTTTTGTATAATATAAACTGCAAAATCATCTGAAAACACTCAAAAATGCATCAAAATGATGAAAATATCACAAATCAGTGTTTTATGTGTTTTAAATGCAAAAATATCAAAATCAGATGAAAAACATATCAAATTTACAAAAATTGCAGTTTTAGTCCCCCAAGTTTCAAAAATTGTCAAAAATAGTCCCTGAGCACATAATTTCAAAAGTAAAGTCACCAAAGGTCCTTTTAAAATCAAAAGTTGTCAAATTTAGTCCTTTGGTGAAAAATATAAAAAGTTTGAGAACATTACAAGTTTAGTCCTTCAACTTTGAAAATTGGCAGAAATGGCCCCTGAAAAATTGCAAAATGTCAGCTTTGGTCCTTATACTTTTGGAACTTGTCATTTTCAGCCCTTGGAACAAGTTTGATGAATTGGCAGTTTAAGTCCCTTGATTTTCAGATTTTACAATATTAGTCCTTGAAGTTTAAAACCCTTTTAACTCATTTTGGACCTTTCATAACTTTGGACCCCTGTCATATGAATTGTGAACCCCCAATCTATTATTAGCCTCTTGGGTCAAATCTGGTCAAAGATCTCCACCCCGCCAAAGTCTCACCATCTCAACTGCTTTCCCTGAAACTCAGCTACACCCCATCCCCCCTCCTCAAATCCACTCTCCCATGTCCCCTCCACCTTAGCAAGCCTCCAAACTTCATTTAATGCTTCCCTAACCTCTCACTCAACCCCACATGGATAAAAGGAAAAATGGCGCCAAAAATCTGTTTGAATGGTCAAGATCAAATCAAAGCAATCCAATGGCTTAGAATGGTGGGAAACATTCAGAAGAAAGAGAGAAGAAGATTGGGTTATAAAAGAAAGAGAGAAGAAGCAAGATGGAGAGTAGATTATTAGTTTAAAATTTGCTTAAGTCGTTTTTCTCTTTAATGTATTAGTTTAATTTCAAATCTGTAATTTTGTGTTCTCAAAGGTTAAACTCAAGTTATAATTGCAGTATTATCAAGTTTTAATCAGTGATTACAAGTTTTTATCCATTTTCACCTCTTTGCATAACTGTTGAAATTTTCCCTGTCAAAATCTCATTCAAAAGCTTCATAATGCTTGTTTCTCAGTTCCATTGAGCTTAAATGAGCTTAGCATAGCTTTGTACAAGCTCACATTCAAGTTTCCATTCATTTTGAAATTTGGTCAACTTAAGTCAAACATGGGCACAAATAATGCAGGAATGGCAAATGGGTTGATGCAGTTGGAAATGGGTTGCTTTGGATTCATTTGGGTTGATATTTAAGTTAGTGGTTCTCTGGTACTTGGATTCAAGCCATAGTGGCTAATGGACATCTTGTAAGTTGTTATTTAGTTCAAAAGCATAATCTGTTTCTACTGTCAAAACTAGTTAAAATCTTGTTCAAGTAGTTGTATTTAGGATAATCAGACTTGGTTTGATCATTAATATCAATTGGATTAGTGTTTTGATCAGTTTTTATTGCATAACAGTAAGATAAAGGGTGTTTGGTTCTGCTGAATAATCTGTCTCATAGGCTTAATCAGTGAGAAACTCTGGTTGTTTGTTGCTTGAGTAGTTCATTTGTGCTCATATCAATCTTAGTTTGGTGCCTGCTAGTTCATAAAGTCAAAATTTCAGATAATCTGTCTATAAGCTTAACTGTTGTAATTTTAGGATTGGCAAATCCTTGTTTTGTGTTTAGAAGTGTTAAACAAAGCTTGCATTATGTCCATTACACCTTATAACACCTAGATCAGTGATAAAATTGGATCCAAAGTTGGATAAAGTCAACTTTTCAACATTGCTTCAAAAGTCAAAAGGTAAAAAACCTGTTTTTCAGCCAACTGCAAGTATTTTTCCTTGATTCATTTTTGGATCAAATTCAGTGAGATTTGGTGTTTCAAAAACTTCATCTGGTCTTGTTACTTATTAGCATTTTAGTTAAAATTTACAAATTTTTTATAAGCTTCAAACAGGCCTCTCTTTTGGGTGTAAAGTCCCCTGCTCCACTGATACTCAGTTGATACTGAGATTTTCTCAGTTTTGTGCAAGGTTGCACATGGCTCATAAGAGCTAGTCATGGTCTGAATTTTGGTGTGTAAGGTCTCACCCAGGTCTTCTTTAGGTACCAATTTGTGTTTTTCATTTTTAGCTTAATTTGAAGACTGTGCTTGTGTCTAAAGTTGCCTACCTCTCACTGTTTTTAGCTCCTTAATTCATTTCATCAAATCTGATCAAGCTTGCAATCCTGTGGTTAGAACTTGTTGATTCTTGTTGCATTTGGGTTATTTTAGCTTATTATAGCTTCATTATCAGTTTGGTGCTTGTTTTGTTCCATTTGCTTATTTAAGTGCTTATTTCAATAAGCACTTACACATCAGTTTCAATATCTTGCACACAACCCCATGTTTTTCCATTTTTCTTAGACTCCTTATACTATTTTAGACTTTTTCTGAAATTTTCAGATTTTTCCAAGTTGATTTGCTATTTTTCTGCATTTTATTTAGTTTTTAAGCATTTTTAAATAGCTTTTAATACAAAAAATTAAGAAAAGGTTCAAAAAAATTAATTTTTCAATTTTCTTAAGTTTAGATAAATATAAAAAGCCAAAAAAGTATTTTTCCATATTTTTCCTAGTTAAAATTGTATTTTTGAATAATTTAAGTAGTTTTTAATAGTTTAAAATTCCTAGAAAATAGAAAAATAATCAGAAAATTACAAAAATAGTTTTGAAAATTCTATTTTGTCATTTTAGATTTTTCTAAGTCTTAATTTTATTTTTCTAGCTTTATTTCCTATTTTCTTGTATTTTAGGTTATTATTTAATAGTTAAAAGTAGTTTTTTATTAATAATAATTAATTTAATAATTATAAAAATAATTTTCTTTTTCCAAATATTTTCTTTTATCATTAGGATTGTAAAAATGTATTTTTCATATTTTTAGGACTTTTATTTCTTAGATTTCACTTTTTCTTTTGTACGTTTACACAATTTTATTTAAACGTAAGTTTTAAGTTTTAAACGTTCATCAATTTTAAAATAGTGATAGCGTTTATTTAATAGATTTTATCTTTTTAATTTCCTTTAATTTTCATTTAAGCCGTTTTAATTTGTTGGCTTTTCCTGTAGTTATAATAATTCACAATATCCTTTTCCCGTTCAAATTCCTCGATCACTTTACGTTTGATAATTCATCGCATAGCTCGCTGGGACATAACGACCCGGGGAGACTCTATACTCCTCAGATCTTCATTGCATTCGTGCTTAGGCATTTTTAAGCTTATTACGGTCTGCCATTCACAAGTGGCCGGCTTGTGTGATTTAGCTTGACTGTTTGGCACGCATCAGTTGCCTTTGATTTTGATGAGAACTTTCATGTGATGACGTTGGTATGAGCATGGGAAGATGGTGCGGTCTTTCCTCCAAGGAACAATCATCAGTACCTGCATGATTATGTTAGTTGAAAGCATCAATCGATAATTGTGGACTTTTCTTAAAGAATTGACCACTATGATTGTTATACTGATGAATGTCTTGATTCCATTCACCTTGGTCGGGCGAATCAGCCGTCCAAATCCCATAATGGACAGTTGGCATTACATAGAATAATTCAAGTAACGACCCACGTCTTCAGGATTCAATTTGTGAAAGGAATCTCCTTAGCGGTATTTCCAGCACTTACAGGTTCGAATGTCGAGGGTGTTAACAACATATTGTTAAAACACATCTCTAATTCTAGCAAAGGCTGTTCCGGAAACTAGAGGCCCTCAAGAAGGCTAACACGATGTACCGAAATACATCTACAGTTCAGGTGAGTCGCTGAGGTACACCGAAGCATCACCTCCCGACTGTAGACCATTTGAGACACACTAAGTGTAACCCATAAAGAATTACCGAAGTGACCTGCTGTCAGGGCTGCTTGATGTTGACCCTGGCAGGAATTTCCATTCAATCACTGAGGATCACAAATGTGAATCCTCTCATATATGTTCTGGCAGATTGCTAAGATCTGCGTAGGACTCAAGAATATATCCCTTGTGTTCTTATTGTTGAACTGCAAGAGATGAAATGCTAAGTGTTCCTTTGAGATCTTTTGATGAATCTCGTGGCTCTAGACTCAATTAGTGCATTTTAGTTTTCCTAAGCGGAGACTAGGGAGAGGGTCTCCTTCTTCAATACCAACGATCCCTACGAGAAAGTCGATAGATTATGTAGGGTTCCCAGTGAGAATGAAACAAATACTTTTAGAGGAATTGAGTGGCTAGAAGGTTAGGTGCAGTGCATCACTGGGTCCATGACGTCTTTATCTTCAATACCAGCGTCATCTAAGTGACAACCAGTAGCAGATGAATTGAACCCGTTTTCTGCCCTAGGGTTGATTATGGAGGGCTATTTCTTTTCACCCTTTCATTTACTTTTCTTTTTAATTCTTCAACCCCTTCTTTCTCCTTTCTCACATTACTCCTTTTTTTTCAATCATACCTAAGGACTTCTAATACAAACTATGGGTATTGTCCTTGGGTAGATCCCTCCAGCTCTGGCGGATCATAGGACGGATTTCCTATCCTTAGTCACCTTATAACTCCATGACTATCCCATGTTGCCATGAAAACCTTTTTCTTGAAAATCTCTCAACATGTTTATGATTTTAAAACACATTTTGATAACACCTTGAGAGTTTTGAATTTTCAGAAATACTCCCCCTTCAGATGTGCTTATATTGTTTTAACTTAAATCTGCACATAGAGGGTAGAGTTCGCACTTTTTGAATTGATCGGCTCATGATAGACAATTCCCCACGAGACACGGTTATGTTGCTTAGTTAGAGAGTTTCATTGTCAGTTTTTAGGTGACAACTAGCTCTAATAACTAACTTGAAGTTGTAAACACTTCTTGAAAAGAAGGTTAGACCCATGTAAGTTCATGTCTATCACGAGTTTCTCGAAATGGTACATATACTGACTTTGATTTCTCGTCAATTCATTGGTTTCAACTGAGTCGAGCTCTTTTGAGATTCAAGCAACGATCATTAAACATTTTGATCACATTTTAATCTCGTCTTCTCCCCCTCAAAAATAGCATATTCGTTATATTTTTGATATCAACGGATTAAACAACAGTTTTTAGAATCTTTTGGGGAGACAAACGGATTTGATTTTAGCATGAATTTGGAACATTTTGGTTTTATACTCCCCTTTTAATAAAGCATATTCAATAAAGGGTTTTGAAGGGAGTTATCTTGAGCACACAAAATATTTTGAAAGATTTTCAAAATCTGTTAGGAATTGGAAATTCCATAAGTAAAGTATCGGTCACCCCAAATATTATCTAGCATAAGTTAGCTCGTAGACATATCGTTAGCTACGTTATTTATCAGTTTATTAGTTTGTTAGTAGTTTAGTTTAGCGTAGTGTAACACCGTGGAGGAAGGACGGGTCTTTACCCACTGTATGCCTGATCCACAGTCCGATAGGAGGACGTATTGTTTGTAAGTATAAATACCCCTTCCATCCTTGGAAGGGGTGGTGCTTCTTAATCTAACATTTGATAATTTACAAAGCAAGTCTCTAAGTAGAACACCCTCTCATTCTTTCTCTCTCTAAACTATGGCAAACATGTATTTCCATCATCCAAGACCACCCGAATCATCAACACAATAAATATTTTGATCCTACAAATGGTACCAGAGCCAAGGTTATTGTGTTGTATTGATTTGTGTGGTTTCATATCATGGTTATGTTTTTTATGATCTATGTGGGTTTTTGGTTCATGCGTTTATACTGTTTTGGTACTTTTTGTGGGTCGGAATTTTTTTTTGATCCAAACAGTGTGCTACATGTTTCTTTGTATCTTTTTGGTTCAATATGCCCTGGTCATACATGTCTAGTCTTGGTTAATATACTGGTCCAAACTGAATATTTGAGGTCATCTGGTGAGTTTTTTGTGGTCTAAAACAGTAAAAGAAACAACTTTTATGTTGTTTTTCTAGTTATATGAATCTAGTCAAATCTTTGTGGTCAAATGGTTATTCTTTCTTGGTCAAAATGGGCAAACAAAGCATTCTATATACATTTTTCTGGGTTTGATATGAATATGGTCGGAATTTGACCGGAAAACTCATCTGAAAAAGGTCAAAAGTCTGTACCTTATTTTTTAGCGACTTGGTGTAGCGAGTTGAGTCAATAATCTGCCTAGCGACTTGTATTTACAAGTCGTAGCGAGTTGTGCTTTGAAGCTGTTATAGCGACTTGGTTAAAAAAAATGCTAGCGACTTGACTCATAATGATGTAGCGACTTGTCTTGGACCTAGCGACTTGACATGTTGCATTTGTGTTAAATAGAGACCTGAATGTGATGAAGAAAAGAAGAATACAACTTATGCGAAACTGTAAATTTAAAGAGACATTATGCACTTGACCACAAGACCTAATACCAACATACCAATACTCTTTGATCTCAGGTTAACAACCATCATTGATCCATGTCTATACTCAAAGACATAACACGAGCTGAAAATGGTCCAATATCTTGACACAATCAAAACCAATCATCTAATCCTAAGACCTAGACTCAACCCAAGACCCTCTCATCCACTCCTCAATGCTCATTCAATCCACAAAATAACACGAATTAAATTAAATACGATCTCATTAAATGGTTCAATTGTATTTGTAATCTTTTAAATATTTTTTTAATGAACTCTTATCATCATTGATCTTTATGAAGCTTTCACTTCTTGTTTATATATCCGAAACTTGTACACACTGATTTTTAACAAGATTGTTAAAATCAGATAATAGCTTCGTTCAAAGACTCAAGGACGAAAACAATTAAAACAAACGAATATACAACAATTAAACCTACCCGAGATCTCTATGAGATCTTTGTGCTGAAAAGAGTTAAATATTCTTCATTCTTGAAAGAGTATTCACCTTAAACTGATGATGATATGGGTGTCGGTTTGCTTGTGCTTGTGATTCGGATTTGAATAAGTCAAAGGATAGGATATTTGAGATGAGATTAGTGTCTTGTTGAGATGTAATTTGTTGATGTGAGAAGTTATGAGATTTCGTTTTGTGGCTGTAGAGAGTGGAAGAGGGGGCGGATAAATTGAGAGAATTATTAGGGTTTCATGTGAGAATTTTTAGGGATATCTGAGATTAAGTAAGTTTTTATACTCCTTATTATTAGGGTTGAAGGGGATTCGGATATTGGATTTGGTGCTGGGCTGTATCTCTCACATTAGTGTTTATTAACATGGGTCTTATAGAGATGGGTCGTGTACATTATTGGAGATTGGGCCATGTACGTTTATGGACATGGGACGAGTAACTGGAAAGTGATGAACCATAAGTTATACCATCATGAATTAAACGTTTGACATGGGCTGTATCAATTTCACACTATCGTTGAAATAAATGTTTATTTCACAGTCTCAATCTAATAATGTTTGAAGGTGGAAAGTAGTGTTCATGAATCGTGATTAGTTGTTGATATAAAATTAAGAGTATTATTTTCCATATTCACAACGGATATAAACCACTCTTGATCACAACGGATATATCAAATCATTGGGTTTATCGACTTGTAGTGAATTAGGATATATGTGGTTTAATCGGATTTATGGGTTTCATTGTTTGAACCGGATGTGGTGTTAAGATGTTGATCTAATATCTTATCATCATGGGACGCGAGTTGTAATTTGATGATGCGGTTTAAAGATGTGATTTGATGTTGAGATTTGGTGTGATGATGAACTTTTGTTGAATTGATTTGACGATGAGATTTGTTGTGGTAAGTGGTTTGATACTTTGGTGTATACATTTTCACGGATAAAATCATGTCACGGCTTGCACTGAAAGTTACACACGGTTGACTACGGGGTTATTGTTCGATATTTCTCATTTGGCTTTGAAGTGAAGTTACATGTGTTTACTTATTTCGTCTTCTTTCTTTCTACCCTTCTGCGAAGATGACTTGTTTGAGCATTTATTGAGTGTGATAAAGACTTGGCTATTTAGTTACGGTTGTGATTCTTTCTCGCTTAACCCACAACGTAACTATCACTTCGGTGTCTCACGCAGTTGAGGATATGACAAGAGGATTTGTACATTGGGTACATCGTTTCTTCTTCACAAGGATTAGTAAAAGTTTAAGTAACAAATCTGAGGAATTTTACTTCATGATCAAGTTTGGTATATCGAGTTTGCTTCACCAGGAGATCACAACATTAGCCAACAGAATGCGTGAATGATGTGTTTACCAAAGTGTTTATTGGATGGTTGATGATAATGTTGATGTTGGATAATGAACCGCTGATGAACCGCTGCATGTTCCCCTAAAACAGATATTCACCGAAACGAAAGTTGTCATAATACATTCAAGCTGACATTGTTTACGGTTTTGTCTTGATTTTGTAAAATCCCGCGAAAGAATCTATTTCTCGGTTTAAATCATAGACTTGTAAAATCCCGTGACAATGGAAACATCCTGGTAATTGTAAAGTGCATTTCCGGATCTATCTTACGGTTTATTATTGGTTTTGTAAAATCCCGCGAAAGAAACTATTTCTCGATTTAAACCATAGAATTGTAAAATCCCGTATTGATGGAACCATCCTGGAGAAAGGAAAGTGTGTTTCAGGATCTTATTTGATGCTGGTGCTACGGTTTCTACTTAAAAGAAGGGATAACAGGGTGTACTTCATAAATTGGGTGTGTGTTTGGATTGTCCTCATGGCAGTTTGGCTATTACAAGGTTTTACAGGGTTATGTACTTTTAACCATGGTCGGGATGAAACCATTATCAAAGTTCATTTAAATGTCAAAGAAGGCTAGATTTGAGCGGTTAACCAGAAGATGTGACAACGGCGTTAATTCAGTATTATTTATTTGAGGTTGAAGTTAAATTTTACGGGCGAATGTACTTAGTATCTGAAGGTATCGGGGATGGTTGGATGAAGATTCTTCGAGATCCTTGTTCGAGCTTTTTCCAAAAACAAAGACTTGGAAATCTAGTTATTTTTGGGAGTCTTTTCCTTTTCTTTTACCACGTGGGGGAATTGGGCTCTGATCAACACAAAAATAACTATCACTTTAAGGAGTTACGTTGTAGTGCTCAGTTTCACATTTAATTGTGGATTTTCAAGAGGTGATATACTTCTTATACTTGATGGTTGGTTGGATGAAGAGTATAGAGTACTTAGAGATTCAATGGAGGATGAATTCTCGGCACCGCTCTTTGTTACATATGTGCAAGTTTAAGTCACGAGTTCGGGTTAGTTTTCTTCATGGTCAAATTCATCATATTGGGTTTTCTCCATCAGCTGTCACTACAAAGAGCCTACTGAATGATAATGGGGTTGATTACATGTTTTGCCAAGAGATGATGAAAAGAGAGAGATTATGACGTATGAACACATCAGTTCATGCCTCGTACTCTAAAGAAAAGAAAAGTGTACGTTTCAGTGCACTTTATCTTCAAAAGAAGAGAAATCTTCTTATGACGTATGAACACAGCAGTTCATGCCTCGTACTCTAAAGAAAAGAAAAGTGTACGTGTCAGTGCGCTTTATCTTCTAAAGAAGAGAAATCTTCTTATTATGACCATTCTCATCAACATGCTTCATACTTTTTTCCATGCGCTTCAGTTATCAAGTGAACCGGACTACTGTTGATTGTTTTCTTATTCCACTTGCTCAACTATAATGACGATGGCGACATCATGTGCTAATTTTGCGGGGGAGAAGTGTGAATAGAATACATTTGGATGATATTCACTTATTTAGCCAAGAATGGAAACTTCGTCTGCAATTCTTGAGGGGGAGAAGAAGTATGATAATTCTACATGTTGTGTTATATCTGAGAATATATGGTCATACGGCTCCTAACTCATGTAAAAACCGAGCTTCTTCTTATCGGATAATCTTTACATGGAGTTTCTTCTAAGAGTCGTTGGTTGACATCTTCTCACGGACTAATGAGTTTAACGACAAAGTGCTTCCAGTTAATGCTTCACGTACACATCAACATGATGATTCCGAATGATCTCTCTGTTCTTGTTTGATGTGATTGGTAGTTTGGTGTTACCACTTAGTGTGTTCGTTGCGGGCTGACTGCTGATTTGCTTGATGGACATCTTTCTGTTCTTGTTTGATTGGGAGAGATTTTAGTTAAGGGGACTTGCAAGATGTAAGTTAATTGGGATGCTTTTTGGTGATGTTCTTGTTTTTTGGTGAGATGAAGATGTTAACTATATATTCCCCAATTGGACAATCTTGAAGAAAGTCGAGCCTACAGTCGGTTCTACATTTTCTGCTACATGTTATAAGACTAAAGACGAGTTGCATTTAACGATCTAAAGACTTTTTCTTAATCTGGGCATTTATCAAACAGATTGTCGGTTTGGGGGAGAGCACTAATTGGGGGAGGGTGAAATGTTTGATTTAATCCCCAATTAGACTTGCTCATTTTGTTCTTCAGCAAGTTGATTCTCACAAAATTGCTAATGATGTTCTTCTCATAAGATTTCAAGTATCTGGGCTTACAATGAGTTGCTGATTCTGAAGTGTCAAAACCAGCAAGGGGGAAGGAGACAAACATCTAAACGCGAGTAAACTTGATGAACTTAA
The DNA here is from genome assembly GCA_019973895.1 of Chrysanthemum seticuspe. Classification (NCBI taxonomy): domain Eukaryota; kingdom Viridiplantae; phylum Streptophyta; class Magnoliopsida; order Asterales; family Asteraceae; genus Chrysanthemum; species Chrysanthemum seticuspe. The sequence goes on along the minus strand of BPTQ01000002.1, from coordinate 232,511,933 downwards.
TTCTTCTAAGTGATTGAAGATATCCCGGGAAGACAAATGTCATGACCGCAGAGAAACTCAAGGTTTTACTCATCAAGGCTTTTAGTGTTATCATTCCAACGGCGTGGGGGAAGTGATGTAATAGAAAGTTTCTGAAGATAAAAGAGGTACACAAGTATGACATATTCAGGGGAGATAAATGTATAACATGAGGGAGGTGTTATCAGTTATTCTTTCAATGGGAATGTGTGTACTTTGGGTTCTTGAGCTTCATACACAATCATTAGGGAAGAAAGCCATTGTTTACCACAAACTTTGGGGAGGTGTTTTCTTTCCGGGCATGATGTGTATTCGGGAGAGTTCTTGGATATTGGTGTACTTCGGGTTCTTGAGCTTCATACACAATCATCAGGGACGAAAGATGTGAACATTGGGGAGGTGTTCTTTATTACCCTAATGATGTGTATTCGGGAGAGTTCTTGAGCATTATACAAAGAGACTGACTGCATCAATTCAACTACTTGGGGGAATTGTTCTCTTGACACCTTTTGGAATGGATCGCTTCAGACGTCAATTGAAAAGAAATATGAGAAGATTGTTTTATGTGTGGGATGATACGGTGCTGTTCTTCTTTTGGATGATATAACCTCGAACGAAGAATCACAGTGATTATTCTTAAAAGGAGCAGCGGGATTTATGATAATGGTGTGCTTATTCGTGCACCTGGCTAAGGCAAGCTTGAAATAGAGCTTCAAATCTGCTCATCTAATGGATTTTCGGTTTGGGGGGAAGCTGCCAAAGTCTCTCTTTCTCAAAGGCTCATGTTCCATCTTCTATTCTGGAGCCTCGGAAGCTTTGGTGGTGAAAGTTTAAGAGATGGTGAACTCTATCTTCTACGACGTGCTGCTCGATATCCTTATCTCGTTACTCGTATGATCATCTTCTTAAATTATATCATCTACTCTATCCTTGTAAATAGTTATTCAAAAAATCAAAATACAAAAATATAAAACCAGCAAAACAAAATAGAAAAATAGAAAATTTCAAAAATCCATAAAAATCAGAAAATTTGAAAAATACCAAAAAAAAAATGTTTTCTAAGGACATGTCTTATGGTATCGATAATATCAGCGGTCTTAGAAATGTCATTCAATAATGGCACGGGACCATAGATGAAGTTCGAGCAGGAGGTGTAAATATTCTTTTTCCAAAACATGTCTCAAAATATGGCTTACAGTTATTTCAGACTGTAACCCGCGCTTCAAAAATGGCTTGCTATAATTTCTGATAGCAACCCGCTCTTCAAGAAAGGAAAGTGTTGCGCTAAAACCATTTTCAAATATTTCGTGCACTTTTCCTAAAACATATTGAGGAAAGTATGTCGAAGGACTGCTGTTCCTACTCAAATATTTTTCCTTCTAAAATTCTTCAGAAAAATATTTGTTTTAACAAAATGGTGGTTAATGAGTTGCAAAATCAATCAGTATCAGAAGTTTTATAAATTTGCAAAACTCAATCAATGACCTCAGCGCTTTTAAAACTTTTCAGAAATTGAGTCATTGATTGAGGGGGAGAATGTTTTCAAATTTATATCATCTAACGAGCTTTTTTAATTATCCTATATGCTTATCAGAAAATGATGTTAACCTACGTTGAAGGACTAGGTGCCTAGGATATGACTGTTAGGATTAGATGACTTGAGTTTGATAAACACTTTATTCCCATGACATATATGATCTGATTGATATGTTGAATTGACTTTTATTAGTCGATTGTTGTTTGGGTGATGTCGACCACTATATATCTGTATGTGTGTTCACTAATGTATGCAGGTATATTGGTATAAAAGAATGTTCCCGATCCGGATCCCACAATTGATGATTGGATGCCAAAAGGAAAGGGAAACTATATCTTGGGTTGACAAATGAAGAAACGGAGCTTAATTGGACTTTTATGGAGAGTTGGCATGGAAAAATGCAATGTAAGAGGTCTCACTGCATCAGCAGATGGTCTTCTTCATCAGCAAATGAAGAAACGGAGCTTAATTTGACTTCAGTTGGCATTAAAATGCAACGTAAGAAGTCTCACTGCATCAGCAGACGATTTTTCTTCCAAGCCCTACAGCAACAACAGAAGCTTCTCAACCACCTAACGTTTCTTTGTGCAGTAAAATAGTGATGATACCATTTTTTAAACAATTTTTAATTAATATTGTTTTGAAAAATGGAAAAATATTGGTTTTGAAAATAAATTGGACTTAATTTTGAAAATCACCGGACTTTATTTTATCAAAACTTAAGTCACTCAATCTTTGACTGCGGTCATCGATTGAGGGGAGAGTGATTTAAAATAAAATATTTTCAAACGATATTTCTTCACAAAAGTTCCGATTTGTACGAAATAATGTGGTGATCTAAAGATTTAATGTTATGTCATGGTATAATTTTCTTTAAAACTCAAAGATCTTTCAAAATGAAATTTTTTCTGTTCTTGTTTGATGGTGAAATTGTTTTATTTTACCCAAAAGATCTCTTAAAACTATCATACCTGACACTAACGATTTTAATGTCTTAACATTGTCCGTATCTGTCATTTTTCAAAATTAAATTTTGCAACGTCTTTCCCCAAAATCTTTTAAATGATTTAAATCAATTAGGATCACAAATCTCAAAAGGTTTGAAATTTTTGATCGGAGGAGAGATCGTGATTTAAATCTCAAATCTGTTTAATGGAATCGGTTTTAGTCCTTTAAAGGCACTCCTGCCTCCATGTGCCAAACGATTTCAATATACATAATGCACATATTGAGGGGGAGCATTTGTACAAAAACATGATGAGTTTTTAAATCAGACACATTTTCTCCCATGATTTCTAAACCTTATTAAATCACTTGGGATCCAAAATCTCAAAGGGTTTGATATTTTTGATCGGGGGAGAATTTGTGATTTAATATGAAATTTGATAAAAGGTGATCGTTTTGATTCAAGTGTGCAGGCTACTCTCTTATATGTGCTAAACGCTTTCGAATCTCGAAGCACATATTGATGGGGAGCATTTCATAAGAAAATAAACTATCGAGGTACAAAAGCTTTTTAAAAGTGATTTATAAAGTACCTTGATTGAGTTGTCAAATGGTTTTCTTAATGGATTTTGTGATCGTGGATGTGCTTCAAAAGAACTCTTTCCTCTATGTGATAAAATGATTTCACTTATCCTATGCACATATTGAGGGGGGGGGGGGAATTTACCAAGAAAATCAAATGGCTTTTTCTATGAAAATTGTGATCAAAGAAAATATTTCCAAGTCCTCTTGCCTCTATGTGCTAAACAATTTCTAAATCAGCACATGTTGAGGGGGAGGTTTTCTAAATGATCAAAACTATTAAGGTACAAAATGCTTTGATCTCGTATCACAAGTACCTTGATTCTTTTTCCAAATGATTTTTCAATTGGTTTCAAGGAAGAAATGAACTGTACCAAAAGACCGACCATTTTACTTTATGTATGGAGTTATAAGGATGGTTAGGTTAGGTATTCGTTCTCACGATCCCACCATAGCCGGAGGTATCTACCCAGGGACAATCCACTAGATAGTGTAGAGTCCTTAGGTATGATGAAAAAAGGAGAAAAATGAGAATATGGGAAGAGTGCGGACTGAGACAGAGCTAGTACTGGAATAAACCCATCAAGGTTCTAGTAATGAAGTCTCGGTAAGCACTGAAGGGGTGGACGAATGAAAAAGAAATGAATGTGAAAAAGGGTGAAAAGAAATAGCCCTCCAATAATTCAACCTTAGGGCAGTAACCGGGTTCAATACATATGCTACTGGTGTTTACTAAGGTAACACTGGTATTGAAGACAAGACGTCATGGACCCAGTGACGCACTGCACTAAACTTCCCAAGCTACTCAAGTTCCTCTTAAAAGGGCTTGTTTCATTCTCACGGGGAACCGACATAATCTATCGACTTTCTCTTAGAGATTGTTGATATTGAAGAAGGAGACCCTCTCCCTAGTCTCCGGCATAGGAACCAAAAGTGCACAATTGAGTCTAGAGCCAAGAGATCATCCACAATATCTCATTAGAACACTATTCTTGAAGACTTGTTGTTTCACACAATGTGGAAAGTGAGAATATAATTAAGAGTCCTACGCATTATCCTTGTGGTAATTGCCAGAACATCCGAGTGATATGTAACAATATTCACAATGAAGATGGAAAGCCTTCTAGAGCCAACATCAAATAAGCTCTTGGTAGGTGGCATGCGAGATCTTTCATAAGATCAAGCTTGTGACAACTGGATAGAAACAATGGGGCGATTCAATCTTGAATCAACCTTGGTCCAGGAAAGGAATTGACGAATACTTTTGGAAAAATCGTTCGATGTGCAAATCTTCTTTTCTCTAGCACATCGAATGTGTATTCATATTTCAAACACAAAAAGTATCTCTGATTGAAAAAATACTTTTGGAAAAACCGTTCGATGTGCGAATCTCTTCTTTTCTCTAGCACATTGAATGTGTACTCTTTTCAAATATAAAAAGTATTTATGAATGAAAATTGATCTTTCTTATAGGATCGATAATATTTATTTTGTTGATGATTCGGGTGGTCTTGGATGATGAAAATACATGTTTGCCATAGTTAGAGAGAAAGAGATGAGAGGGAGTTTCTTGCTAGAGACTTGGTTAACAAATGAAAGGTTAGATTGAAAGAAAAGCTCCACCCCTTCCATGGATGGAAGGGGTATTTATAGTAACAGACACAACGATCTCCTATCGGCCTGTGGATCAGGTATACAGTGGGTAAAAACCCGTCCTTCTTCTACGGTGTTGCACTATACTATTCTACGCTACAAACTAACTAATAAACTACTAAATAACGTAACAAACAATACGTCTACGAGCTAACTTATGCTAGACCATAATTGGGGTGACCGACACTTTAACATGGAATTTCCAATTCCTAAAAATCTCCCCCTAAGGGAGGTCACCCCATGAAATGCATTTTGCATCCTAGCATTCTATCTTTGTCTTTAGTTCTGAGCTCGTAGACTTCAATTCTTCAACATCTGCATCTTTGTGCTTTAGCAGTGATTCTTTAAAGTCCGATAACTTTGTACTTTAATGGAGGCCTTTAACTAATCCACATCTTTGATGATCTTCGAGCTTTCTTTGAGATCATCAGCCACAGTAAATCTCTGGATCACCCATAGTTGTGTTGCCATCATGTGAAGTTGTGACTTTCGGACCGACATGCTCACACTTTCTGGATCATGACATCTTTTCATCAGAGTAGCAGAAGCTTTTACTGGTTCATGATATTTGCAGCAGCGTAGCAGAAGCAAAGTATAAAAATATCAGAGCCAGGTTCTGTAGATATGCACAAGTCATGATTTCTTCAATTAAGTGTGGATGCTGTGAGCATGCGGCTTTGGATTGACTCCTCAATTCTGATCAGCTGCAACCGTCCAAATGTACCTGCAAACAACAGTTAGCAATAAAACACACGAAAGTGTCTTTGATCACTTTCGTTAAATTGAGGTACACGGCCCACGGTTCCCCGTTGATCAGTACAAGTACTGCCTGTGATCAGGTAGGATTCCGAAGAATCTCCTTGACAGGGTTTCGCAGCTGTTCTAGTCGTTCTCAAAACGGAACGTCTCAAAGAAGACAACATGGAGTGAGTGAACTAGCGAATTGAGATTCACTGATTGATGAAAAATTGATTTGAAACACAATCGCATATTTCTTGAAGAAAGAGTTTTGCAATACGACGAAGGTTTTATGAGAAAGATCAATTTTCAATCAAAAATACTTTTTGTATTTGAAAAGAATACACATTCGATGTGCTAGAGAAATGAAGAGGTTTGCACATCGAAGGGTTTTTCCAAAAGTATTTTTTCAATCATAAATACCCTTTTTAATTTTGAAAGATTAATACACAGTCGATGTGCTAGAGAAAAGAGTTGTTGAGCACAACGACCGCTTTTTCAAAGGTATCCGTCAATCCATTTCTTGGACCAAGGTTGATTCAAGATTGAATCGCCCCATTGTTTCTATCCAGTTGTCACAAGCTTGATCTTACGAGAAGATCTCACATGTCACCCACCAAGAGCTTGTTTGATGTTGGCTCTAAAAGGATTTCCATCTTCATCGAGAATACTTTTACATATCCCACGGATGTTCTGCAATACCACAAGGATAATGCGTAGGACTCTTAATATATTCTTACTTTCCACATTGTGTGAAACAGCAAGTCTTCATTAATTTAGTGTCCTAATGAGATATTGTGGATGATCTCTTGGCTCTAGACTCAATTGTGCACATTTGGTTCCTATGCCGGAGACTAGGGAGAGGGTCTCCTTCTTCAATATCAACTATCTCTAAGAGAAAGTCGATAGATTATGTCGGTTCCCCGTGAGAATGAAACAAGCCCTTTTAAGAGGAACTTGAGTAGCTTGGGAAGTTTAGTGCAGTGCGTCACTGGGTCCATGACGTCTTGTCTTTAATACCGGCGTTACCTTGGTAACCACCAGTAGCATATGTATTGAACCCGGATTCTGCCCTAAGGTTGAATTATTGGAGGGCTATTTCTTTTCACCCTTTTCACATTCAATTCTTTTTCATTCTTCAAACCCTTCAGTGCTTACCGAGACTTCATAACTAGAACCTTGTTGGGTTTATTCCAGTACTAGCTCTGTCTCAGTCCGCACTCTTCCCATATCTCACTTTTCTCCTTTTTTCATCATACCTAAGGACTCTACACTATCTAGTGGATTGTCCCTGGGTAGATCCCTCCGGTTCTGGCGGATCGTGGGAACTAATACCTAACCTCACCATCCTTATAACTCCATATATAAAGTAAAATGGTCGGTCTTTTGGTACAGTTCATTCTTCCTTGAAACCAATTGAAAAATCATTTGGAAAAACAATCAAGGTACTTGTGATATGAGATCAAAGAATTTTGTACCTTAATAGTTTTGATCATTTAGAAAACCTCCTCCTCAACATGTGCATATGATTTAGAAATTGTTTAGCACATGGAGGCAAGAGGACTTTGAAATATTTTCTTTGATCACAATTTTCATAGAAAAAGCCATTTGATTTTCTTTGGTAAATTTTCCCCCTCAATATGTGCATAGGATATTTGAAATCATTTTATCACATAGAGGAAAGAGTTCTTTGAAGTACTTTTTACGATTGCCAATAGATTCCATTCGCTCCCCCTCAATATGTGCATCGATATACGAAAGAGTTTGGCACATATTAGAGAGAACTTGCACTTTGAATCAAAACGATCATCTTATTTCAAGTTTCATTATTAAATCACAAATTCTCCCCCGATAAAAAATATCAAACCCTTTGAGATTTTGGATCTCATGTGATTTAATCAGGTTTAGAAAACATGGGAGAAAATGTGGCCTAGTTTAAATACTCATCTTGTTTTTGGATAAATGCTCCTCCTTAATCATGTGCATCATGTGTATGAAATCGTTTAGCATATGGAGGCAGGAGTGCCTTAAAAAGACTAAAACAGATTTGAGATTTAAATCATGATCTCTCCCCTGATAAAAAATATCAAATCAATTGAGATTTTGGATCCCGATTGATTTAAATCATTTAGAAATTTTTTAGGGAAAGACGTGGCAAAATTTAATTTTGAAAAATGATTAATAAGGACCAATTATAGACATTAAAGATTGTTAGTGTCAGGTATGATAGTTTTTTAAGAGATCTTTTAAGTAAAACAAAACAATTTCACAATCAAACAAGAACAGAAAAAATTTCATTTTGAAAGATCTTGATTCTAAAGAAAATCATACCATGACATAACATTAAATCTTTAGATCACCACTTTATATTGTACAAAACGGAACTTTTGTGAAGAAATATCGTTTGAAAATATTTTATTTAAATCACTCTCCCCCTCAATCCATGACAGTAGTCGATAATTGAGTGACTTAGGTTTTGATAAAAAGAAGTCCGGTGATTTTCAAAATTTAGTCAAATTTATTTTCAAAACAATATTTTTCCATTTTCAAAACAATTTTATTCAAAGTTTTAGAAAAATGGTATCCCTGCACAAAGATACGTTAGGTGGTTAAGCTACTTTTGTTGTGGTTGCTGTAGGGTTTGGAAGAAAAACCGTCTGCAGATGCAGTGAGACTTCTTACGTTGCATTTTAATGCCAACTGAGGTCAATTTAAGCTCCGTTTCTTCATTTGTCAACCCAAGATATAGTTACCCTTTCCTTTCGGCATCCAATCATCTTCAATTATGGGATCCGGATCGGGAACATTATTATATACCAATATACCTGCATACGTTAGTGAACATACAGATATATGGTGGTCAACATCACCCAAACAACAATCGACTAATAAAAGTCAATTCAACATATCAATCAGATCATGTAAAGGTATGGGAATAATGTGTTCATCAAACTCTAATCATCTAATCCTGCCAATCTTATCCTAGGCACCTAGTCCTTCAATGTAGGTTAACATCATTTTTAATTAAGCATATTAGGATAATTAGATAAGTTCGATAGATGATATAAATTTGAAAACATTCTCCCCCTCAATCAATGACTCATTTTTTGAAAAGTTTAAAAGCGATGAAGTCATTGATTGAGTTTTCAATTTTTACAAAAATCTCTGAATCTGATTAATTTTCAACCAACTCATTTACCACCATTTTTGAATACAACAAATATTTTTCTGGAGAATTTTAGACGGAAAACATTTGTGTAGGAACAGCAGTCCTTCGACATACTTTCCTTGTTTTTGTTTTAGGATAAGTGCTCGAAATTTTTGAAAATTAGTTTAGCGCAGCACTTTCCTTCCTTTGAAGAGCGGGTTGCTATCTGAAATAATAGCAAGCCATTGTTTAAGCACGTGTCACAGTCTGAAATAACTGCAAGCCATATTTTGAGACATGTTTTGAAAAGAAATATTTACACCTTCTGCTCGAACTTCATCTATGGTCCCGTGCCATTGTTGAATGACATTTCTAAGACCGCAGATGTTATCGATACCAGAAGACATGTCTTGAGAAAACATATTTTTGGTATTTTTAAATTTTCTGATTTTTATGGATTTTTGTTGGTTTTATAATTTTCTATTTTCTTTTTCTGGTTTTATATTTTTGTAGTTGGTTTTCTGATAGATATATACAAAGATAGAGTAGATGATATAGTTTAAGAAGATGATGATACGAGTACCGAGATAAGGATATCGAGCAGCCCCGTTGTAGAAGATAGAAGTCATCATCCCTAAAACATTCACCACCAAAGCTTCCAAGGGCTCTTGAATTGAAAGAAATTGAACCATCTGAAAGTGAGACTTTGGCAGCTTCCCCCCAAACCGAAAATCCATTAGATGAGCAGATTCGAAGCTCTATTTCAAGCTTGCCTTAGCCAGGTGCACAAAGAAGCACACCATTATCATAAATCCCGCTGCTCCTTATAAGAACGATAATCGAGACTCTCCATTCAGGGTTATCTCATCAAAATAGATCAGCTACGTATCATCCCACTCATAAATAATCTTCTCAAATTTCAAAACCACTGAAGTCTGGGGCAATCCATTCCAAAAGGTGTCAAGAAACCACTTCCCCCAAGTAGACGAATTGATGCAGTCAGTCTCTTAGACTAGAGCTCACGAACCCGAATATACATACCCGAAGACAAAGAAACTTATACAATCGAAGTAGTAGATTAAGTCCAATAGCCAAAGAATAACCCCGATGTATACTTTTCTTTCCCCTAAAGAAAGTGTATGAAGCTCAAGAACCCAAAATACCCGAATGCCCAAAGAGAGAATAACCGATAACATTGAAGAAGCATGCCGAATCACTGATTATCTCTGCGGATGACAATCTCTGCGGATGTCAACTCCAGAATAAGTGATTATATCTCTGAATCACTGATTAAGCACTCAAGTGAAACAACTGAGCGCCCCCAATGTACACAATTCTCTCTCCCCTGATGATTGTGATAACATCAAAATCATCACACACTTGTGTACCTCTTTCATCTTCAGAAACTTTCTCTAACATCACTTCCCCCACATAGTTGGAATACGAACACTAAACGCCATGAGTCAAACCTTGAGTTTCTCTGCAGTTTTGACATTTGTCTTCCCGGGATAACTTCAATCACTTAGAAGTATTAAGTTCATCAAGTTTACTCGCCATGAGTCAAACCTTGAGTTTCTCTGCGGTAATAACATTTGTCTTCCCGAGATATCTTCAATTACTTAGAAGTATTAAGTTCATCAAGTTTACTCGCGTTTAGATACGTGTCTCCTTCCCCCTTGCTGGTTTTGATGCTTCAGAATCAGCAACTCTTTGTAAGCCCGTATACATGAAATCTTTTGAGAAGAACACTATTAGCACAAATATATCTGTGAGAATCAACTTGTTGAAGTAAGTGAGCAAGACTAATTGGGGATTAAATCAAACATTTCACCCTCCCCCAATTAGTGCTCTCCCTAAGATGACAATCTTTTTGATAAATGACCAGATTAAGAAGAAGACTTTAGATAATCAAATGCAACTTGTCTTTAGTCTTCTAACATGTAGCAGAGAATGTAGAACCGACTGTAGACTCGACTTTCTTCAAGATTGTCCAGTTGGGGAATAGATAGTTAACATCTTCATTTCACCAAGAAAGCATCCCAATCAACTTACATCTTGCAAATCCCCTTAAAAATCCCTCCCAATCAAATAAGAACAGAAAGATGTCCATCAAGGAAATCAGCAATCAGCCCGCAACGAACACTTGAAATGGTAACACCAAACAAACAATCACATCAAACAAGAACAGAAGATTGCCCAGAATCATCACATCGAAGTATACGTGAAGCATTAACTGGAAGCACTTTGTCGTTAAACTCATTAGTCCGTGAGAAGATGTTAACCAACGACTCTTAGAAGAAACATCATGTGAAGATGACCCTATAAGAAGAAGCTCGGTTTTACATGAGTTTGGAGCCGTTTGACCATTAATTCTCATAAATCAATCAACCATGCAGTAAATTCACACTTCTTCTCCCCCTCAAGAATTGCATACGGAGTTGCCATTCTTGATTAAATAAGTGAAATCATCCAAATGTAGTCTCTTCACACTTCTTGATGACGTATAGTCTATATTCGGGTCACGAACCCGACCAACGCCCAATACTAACAAGCCCAGCACGAACTGGGCTACGCCGATAAAGGTTTGGGCCCACGAACGCCCAAGCCCAGCGTTAATTATAGAACACAATATCGGATATCTCCTAATTATGGAGATAATCATTCCCCAACCGACTTAGGCGGGATACGCCGAAGGTTGGGGAACACGGAACCAACAAGGATTCCGTGCATATATAAAGGGAATCCTATCCCTTGTTAAAGGTACGATCTACAAACCCTAACTCTACTTTAACCCTAAACCGATTACTTACTCTCACGCCAGAGGATAATCGTGGGAGACAATCCTACGATAAGCCTAACGGTGTTTTCTGTCTTTTTAGTGCGCAGGTCTCAAGCAACAATCATCAATTGGTACGAGAACCGGAGCCCAAACAAGGAACGCCCAACTTTTGTATCAACAAGTGGCGCCATCCGTGGGACCATTCACTAAGAACTAAGAACTAGAATGACGAAGCATGGAAATCAGCGATCGCAAATAGATCTTACGGGAAAGAAGCTGCATGTCGGATCAGCTTCTAAGCAAACTTCTGGGACAACCAATGTTGCTAAAAACCAGGGATCATGCCAAGATTTGGTCTTCCCTCTGGTGGAACCACGCTCGGGGACAACCCAGGCCACAGCAACCACCGCTAGCGCAGGAGATCCACTGCGCACTCCTTTTGCCACTCCATTCCAAACGGTGGTGGAGACAAACTTCACAAAAGCGCCTGATGCACCCGATAAAGATAAGGGTATAGTGGTGGAAACTGATACTCCTACTCTAGAAGGGGTTGTGTCAGAACTAGCGCCAGACGAGTTCGTATCGCAAAACTACGAAACATTGGTTGCTCTCATGCAAAAGGAAGCAAAGAAGAGATCAGGTTGGAGTTTGCATGCCCGACTTGATTTTGGCCCAGAGTTTGAGATATCCCCACCGCGCCGTCAGAAGGAGAAGCGCGGGAGGGATAGTCGCCGACCCCAAGTGTTTAACAGAATTGGGAGGAGAGTTAAGGATGATGAGACATCCAACTCACAGCATCTAGAAGTAAGTGAGGAGGATGAACAACGTACCAGTGTCCACGCCAGACTTGGTAGCCTGAGAATTCATGACAGACTTGGGCGACGACACTCCCTAAGTGTAAGCCCTTCTAGTCCAGATTCTGAGGACAGCCGGCGCAAGCGTCGAAGAAAGGAAAATTCATCCTCTGACAATTCCTCGGACAACGAGGATAGCGATACAGGACATTGGAAGTCCAGAAAAAGATATAAGGACCAAGAGGATGAAGATATATCTCTCCCGTGGCGCCGTCAAAAGGTGGATGCGTTCACTCGACGCATCAGTAATTTCTCAGATAGCAAAAGGAGGTGCATGCCTGCCAACGTGAAAACCTATGACGGAACAGGTGATCCGGATGATCACCGAAATTTTTTTGAATCAGCCGCTACAATTGAAAACTGGCCACAACCTGTATGGTGTCACATGTTCAACTCCACACTAGTAGGAAATGCACGGAACTGGTTCAACAAGCTTCCACGCAGAATCATCAATGGTTTTGAAGAATTGAGAAAGGCATTCTGCCTAAACTTTACTCAACGGAAAAACTGTGCTAAAAACCCAATTGAACTCGCCAGGGTCAAACAGCGCAAGGGGAATCCACAAGCGCTTTTATGGAGCGCTTCAAGGATGAATGCATGCAAGTTAAAGCATGTCCCGAGGTGCTCAAAATCTCAGGGTTCATGAATAGGATCAGCAACCCAGAACTTATCAAAAGGTTGAATGACAAGATTCCCCAATCCTTTGATGAGGTCATGAAACGCACACGGTCCTTCGTCCAAGGAGAGGCCGCTGCGGCAGATAGTAAGAAAAGCTACTCAAACTACCGGTCACAGGAACAACCTGGGAGACAATCCACCGACCAGAATAGTAACCGTAACAAGAATTATCGCAACCAGGGGAGTGGGCGCGACAATGACAAGTATATCCCGCTGACAAAGACTCCAAAGGAGATACTTGCAACAGAAGGCGCAAATTTCCCAAGACCTCTACCAATGCGCACCCCGGAGGATCGGCGCGTAGGAAGTGGGTACTACGACTATCACAGACAGAAGGTCCACACTACTAATGAATGTGTCCAACTACGTCAGCTCATCGAAAAACTAGTCAAGGAGGGTAGACTGGACCATTTGGTCAAGAACATCAAAGAAGGGAAAGATAGACAAAAGACTGGGAATAAGAAGGAGGGGACCAAAGATAAGGCTGACACTATTTACATGATACAATCATGGCAAAGAATAACTAGGCAAAAGGTCAGCCAGAAGTTTTCCCATGGAAGTGCAATCACTTTCCCTACATTAACTACGAGCAACGCAGTAGTAGAGCCGCTCATCATCAAAATTAATGCTGGGGGTCACGACATCCACCGCATGTATGTTGATGGGGGAGCGTCTGCAGACATAATGTACGAACACTGCTTCAAACAATTGCGCCCGGAGATACGCAGTCAGTTGAGCCCGGTCACGACAGCACTGACTGGCTTCATAGGAGAAAAGATATGGCCTATGGGGGAATTACGACTACTAGTTAGAGTAGGTAATAATGACCACTCCACAACAGCATGGTTGGATTTCATGGTAATCAAAACCCCCTCGCCATACAATGGCATTATCGGAAGACCGGGGATATCAGCCATACGCGCAGTCCCGTCTACAGCACACGGGATGCTAAAATTTCCAGTGGAAGGAGGTGTCGTTACCTTCTACAATGCTGCCGTACCACCTAACGAATGTAACGCGGTCACATGTGAAACAGCACCCATTACAACACAGTGCACAACCAAAACTCCAAATCTGAAGGTAGCAATTCATCCCGATTACCCAGAACAGGAAATATCGATAGGAGGATCACTGTCGGACAACGGCAAAGCAGCGGTGTGCGCACTCTTGCAAAAGAACCTGGACATCTTTTCATGGGAGCCAAAACACATGACTGGGGTACCACGTTCAATCACAGAACATAAGCTGCGAATCAGACAAGGATACTCACCAATACGCCAGAAGAAGCGTGGACAGGGTCCGGAGCGCGCGCAGGCAATCCTGGCAGAGGTACACAAGCTAGTAGAGGCAGGAATCATGCGGGAAATCTACTACCATGACTGGCTTTCCAACCCAGTTATGGTTAAGAAGAACGATGGTAGTTGGCGGATGTGCATGGACTTCACCGATCTTAACAAAGCATGTCCACAAGACTGCTACCCACTACCAGAGATAGACTGGAAGGTAGAATCTTTGTGTGGATACCCACTTAAGTGCTTCCTCGATGCATACAAAGGATACCACCAAATCCAGATGGCTAAGGAAGACGAGGAAAAAACAGCTTTTCATACAAGCCAAGGTGTCTACTGCTACACAAAAATGCCCTTTGGCTTGAAGAACGCAGGAGCCACCTATCAACGGCTAGTAGACAGTGCGTTCGAAAAACAGGTTGGCCGCAACCTCGAGGTTTACGTCGATGACTTGGTCATAAAAAGCCATACTGAAGAGGAATTGGTGCGTGACATAGAGGAAACATTCAGGACACTTAAAGAGATCAACATGAAGCTAAATCCTAAAAAATGTACCTTCGGTGCTACAGAAGGCATGTTCCTTGGATACCTGATAGAACCTGATGGAATAAAACCGTGTCCAGAAAAGACTAAGGCTGTCATCGAACTTCCTTCACCGCGCACGTTGAAGGAGGTCCAATCTCTTAATGGAAAGCTAGCCGGTCTAAACAGATTCCTATCCAAGTCAGCAGACAAATCACTACCTCTTTTCAAAACACTCAAGAAGTGTATAAAAAATGGAGATTTTCGTTGGACTACGGAGGCAGAAGAAGCCTTCGCACAGCTTAAACAACACCTGGCAACACTCCCTACACTTGTAACACCCTGACCAGGGGAAGAGTTGATCATGTACTTATCTGCAACTCACGGAGCAGTCAGCGCAGTGTTACTAACGGATAGGAACTCAATACAAACACCAGTATACTTTGTAAGCAAGGCGCTCAAGAAAACAGAGATGAACTACAGCGCAATGGAAAAGTTGGTCCTAGCATTAGTGTTCGCCGCCAAACGGCTGCGCAGGTACTTCCAAGCGCACCCGATAGCAGTGGTCACAGACCAACCGATCAAGCAAATCATCTCCAAACCTGACGCATCAGGGCGATTGCAGAAGTGGAGTGTATTGCTAGGTGAGCACAACATCTCCTATCGACTATGTACTGCAGTAAAAGGGCAGGTGCTAGCAAATTTCATCATCGAAAAACCAGACACCGATGATGCACCCGCACTAAGCAAAAAGGAACTACATGATCCATGGATCTTGTTCACGGACGGATCCTCATGCGTGGATTGGTCAGGAGTAGGCCTCATCCTCACAAACCCGGAAGGAATGGAATTCACTTACGCACTGCATTTCGAATTCACGACAACAAATAATGAGGCAGAGTATGAAGCCCTAATAGCCGGACTACGCATTGCATCTCGAATGGGTGTGAGCAACCTGGAAGCGAATGTAGATTCCAGACTCGTAGCTAACCACGTGTTAGGCGAGTACGTGGCCAAGGAGGAAAACATGATTCAGTACCTCGACAAAACCAAGGCACTAATTCAAGGCTTTGACAGGTTTACCATCAAACAGGTGCCAAGAGGGGAAAACCGTAAGGCGGATGCACTAACCAAAATTGCATCTACAAGCTTTGCACACCTATCCAAACAGGTGTTGGTAGAAACATTGAAAAGCAAATCCATCTCAGAGATGGAAGTATCCACAGTAATAGACGAAGACGGACCTACGTGGATGACACCAATAATGGAATTCATAAGCAAGGGAGTATTACCCCAAGAGCAGAGGGAAGCCCGAAGGATACGGCGCACAACGTAAAGGTTTGAACTTCGGGACAACATACTATATCGACGCTCTTTCTTGCAACCATGGCTCCGCTGTGTTGGTCCTCTACAAGCAAACTATGTACTGCGAGAAATCCACGAAGGCTCATGTAGCATGCATTCAGGACCACGGTCTGTGGTGGCGCACGCTTTACGGTCAGGATATTATTGGCCCACTATGCACCACGATGCGCGGGACCTAATAAGAAAGTGCAGCGACTGCCAAGTTCACCGACCCATTCCCCGCCAACCACAACAGGAGCTAACTCCAATTACGGCACCATGGCCATTCTACAAGTGGGGTATTGACATCGCAGGCCCTTTTCCTGTTGCAGCAGGAGGATTAAAGTTCCTCATAGTCGCCATATACTACTTCACCAAGTGGATCGAAGCAAAGGCAGTGGTAACAATCACTGGCAACCAGGTAAAGCGCTTTGTCTGGGAAAATATTGTATGCCGCTTCAGTCTACCGGGGGAGATCATCTCGGACAATGGGAAACAATTCTGCGACAACCCTTTCAAGGACTGGTGCGAGAAACTAAAAATCACACAGCACTTCGCGTCAGTTAAACACCCACAAACTAACGGCTTAGTTAAACGTGCAAATCGAAGCCTGGGTGAAGGAATTAAGGTACGCTTGGACAAGCATAAAGGAAGATGGGTGGAAGAGCTATCGCATGTTCTGTGGGCGCACCGCACCTCAATCAAAACCAGCACAGGGGACACCCCCTTCTCTCTAGTCTATGGGACAGAAGCCTTCATACCAGCCGAAATCGGAATGCCAACTATTCGCACTGCTGAAATCAATGTGGCAACCAATGACAACGCGCGACGTATCGACTTAGACCTGCTTGAAGAAAGGCGCGAACGCGCAGCTATACGAGAAGCAAAATCAAAGTCAAGGATGAAGGGATACTATGACGCTAAAGTGCGACGTGTTTCATTCAGACCAGGTGACTTCGTTTACCGCGCCAATGATGCGAGCCACGCAGAAGACACAAGTAAGCTTGGACCAATGTGGGAAGGACCCTATGAGGTTACTGAAGCATTAGGAACAGGCGCGTACAAGCTACGAGGCTTGGATAGTCGTGAACTGCCACGTACATGGAACATCTGCAACCTTAAGAGGTGCTACCTATAGGAATGGCTACGGCCCAGTGCACAAACACTCCCGCACTTTATTGAAGTACCCAATAAACATCTATGTATTTACTTTTTGTTTTCCTTAGTATACTGTTTTATTTATTTAAACTTGCAAGTGTCAATAAAGCGTCACGGTTTCTAGCTAACTCCGCGACATATCTTAATTTGTTATTTCCATATACTTTATGTCTTAACATATTTTATCTCTAGCCTACATGGCGTGCATGCACTAAAATAAACCCACGATGGTAAAAGGATAAGTTAACCTACTAAACAACTTGTTGAGTAAGAGGGTTGCAAACCCATCAACACAGGATCATGTATCCTTGTTAAACACGTTGTTCTCAAGACGTTGGAATAAGTTTTGTACGCATCCCACGACGGATGCGCAACAACACATATGGTGCACGTTTAACAACTTAGGAACCAAGACACTTGATTCCCTGATATGATATTTACAGTACGCTGCATATCTTAACATACACGATTGATGAGTGTCTAAATACTCATCATTTTTATACTGTTTAGAATGCCAAAAACATCTGAAAACACTCAAAAATGCATCAAAATGATGAAAATATCACAAACAAGTGTTTTATATGTTTTAAATGCAAAAACATCAAAATCTGGTGAAAAACATATCAAGTTTGCATAATTGGCAACTTTAGTCCCTCAGCTTTACAAAAATGTCAAAAATAGTCCCTGGGTGTTCAAAAATAGAAATTATTCAAACATCACCCTTGTATTATTAATAAATGACAAAATTGGTCCTTTATGATAAGATTAGAGAGAAATTACAAGTTTGGTCCATGGAGTTTGAAAATTGTCAAAAATAGTCCTTGGACATTTTAAAAATGGAAAATAATCAACAATGGTCCTTGTACTATTCAAATATGGCAAGTTTGGTCCTTGTTTAAACTATGGAAGATTGGCAAGATTGGTCCTTTAACTTTGGCTGATTTACAATTTTGGTCCTTGTGTGTTTAACTAAACCAAACGGACCCTTTCTATTATTAATATCCAAATCCAAATCCAGTCCAAACCCAGCCTTGGCCCAATACCCTAACCCGGTCCAATATTTAAAAAAGAGGAAACCGCCTCCACTGTACATCGTCTCCTCCACCCCTGTAATCCCAAAACCAGCCATGGTTTTCTCACCACCACCTCACCCTTTCCACCTCATTCACCTTTCCAGCTCATTCCCCCTCCTCACATCTTAGCCCACAAGCAGTTAATGCTTCCCCACCATAAACCTTTAGTGTAGCACTCTCAAACCTGCTTTTTGCTTTCCAAATCATTCCTACTCCATGACTACTTCACATATTGTCCCCTCCACCTCACATAACATCCCAAACTTCTTTAATTACTCTGAAACTATCTCAAGCAACCAGGTACACTTTTGGCGCCAAAATCCAATTTGATGGCTAGGATTACTTTGACTCAATCAATGGCCAAGATAGTTGATGGGATGTGATCAGAATCAAGTGGAGAGTCTCAAAAGGCTATAAAGAAAGAGGGGGAAGCAGAGAAGAAATCTATCTAGAGTAATCTTTAATTTTCATATCGTTTTAGCTTAAGTTTGATTTTTAGTGTATATTTCAATTTCCAAGCTTTGTATTTCATGTTTTCAGGGTGCAATAAAACTTTTGTAATCAACAATTTCAGTATCAAGTAATATTTCTGTTTATGCAAAAATTCACTCTTGATCAAAAATCTCAATATGGTTAAATGTTATTAGCAGTTGTTATTCTGGACTCATAAGCCCACATAAGCTACCTATAAAGCTTATTCAAGGTTTTAGATACTTAAAAAACAGTTTAGTATCAAAAACATAAAAATTCACAAAAATACCAAATAAATCGTTTAAAAATAAAAAGCCATGGTGCAAGGTACAAGAAGGCTGGAGCAAGGTTGATATAGGATGGCCTTGGGATTAGTGCTTCTTGGGAAGCTTTAGGAAGTGTTTACAAGTTCTTTTTCTGTGTTATCAGCTTGGATCAAGTTTGTAAGCTTATTGTTCAATTTTTGTATTTCACTGTACAAGCTAGTCATTAGCTTAAATCTGTGTGTTTCTGTTTTAATTAGTCATAGTTAAACATAATTATCCAATAAAACCAGTTTCTTATTCCTTTAAAATTGTAGTTAGCAAAGATTTCATTTTCACAGTTTAAATAGTATAATCATCATATCTTAGTTGTATGTTGTTATTGTTGTTAATTTTTATTTCTTTAGTCTTATAAAATGATTATATAAGGTTTGAAATCATGCTCATGGTCTGAATCTGTGTTATCCTTTGAAAAGCTTCATAATCAGTCTTGATAAAGGGTGTTTGGATCTGCTTGTATCACTGTAATATAGGTTGTTTAAGACTGTGGTCTTTGTTGTTCTGTGTTTCATTGGTCCATAATAACTCTAAGAAACAAGAAAAACTAGTGCTTACTGTGTAAAAAGTCAAAAATCCTTTTAATCTCATATTGTGCATTAACTGTTGGATTTTTAAGTCTTATAATCATGGTTTTGTGTTAAGAAGTTGTTATACTTGTTCAATTCAGTCTTAATATACTTTAATACATCATAATCAGTAGCTTAGGATCATTCAAATCTCACAATAGTCAACTGCTTCATTTTCTCAAAAAGTCAAAAAGGTGCTCTGTGCACAGAATTGGCAGTCTATTCCATAAGCTCTCAGAGAGCTTATTAGTGATCACTAGCTTATGTAATTTAGATTTTTGAGAAGCCAACCTAGCTGACTCAAGGTTCCAAGTTTTATTTTTCCATTTGTAGCTTATTAGGTAGGGCTGCACTCAGCTTATTGTTTTGTCCATTTTGACTCAGTACACTGAGTTATACTCAGTAGTTTTTCCAGTTTTTTAAAAGCTTCTCAAAAGCTCATTAGTATAAGCCAATCTTTGCAAATTAGTTCTTTGGAAAGCTCACTTGGTCAACTTGTTGATTGCAGTGTTTGTTTTCAATTTATAGCTTATCTCAGTGCTTAATTTTTAGCTTATAGGTGCCTAGCAAATTACACAGTGTCCTGTGCAAACAGGTATACTTGTGCTTATTTGAGCTTATTTGTCAATCCTTAAGCTTAATCAGTTTTCATACTAGCTTATTATCAGTATTTAACTCATTTCCAATTCTCATTTTGTTTATTGAATAGCTTATAAGCCATTTGGCTTGAATCTTTGGATTTACTCCATTTTAGCCAACTGATAAGAAAATAAGCTCTCACAGAGCTTATTACTGGTTTTAATAAAAAGTCACAGTTACAAAAAGTGCTTATTTTTAGTGGCTTAACAACTTTGTAAAAGAAAAAAATCAAAAATAAAATGTTTAGCAAAAAGGGGGTAAGCAGGCTCGAACCTGAGACCTCCCCCTTTGGAGAGTGTTAGTGTGTACCTGGATACCAAGCGCCCTTGGGACTTGTCTTGGTTTTATTTTGCAAAATCAAATACTTAACCACACTTTGTCCAAATAAGCTTATACGAACTTATTCACTTATTTCTAGCTTATTTAGTATAGTTTTTTCAGTTTTTGTATTTTTTTATAAAATTGTATTAGTATTAAGTATTTTATAAAAAAGTTTCAGATTTTTCCAAATAGTTTTAGTATTTTTAAACATTTAATTAGTGTAAAATCTTATTTAATTCATAATAAAAAATATAAAAGTCAAAAAAATATAAATCTTTTTTCTAAAGTTTTCTTTTATCATATAGTACGTAAAAAAATTGTTTTTACACTTGTAGGACTTTTATTTCATAAATTTTACATTTTTGCTTGCGCACTCGCGTAATTTTTAGACTTAACGTACGTTTTCATTTTAAATCTAGTTTTTAGATAATTTGAGTTTACGTTTTAGTTAAAATAGTTTATTTAAGTTATTTTATTTTATAAAATCACAAAAATATCATTGTAAAAATAGTGATAGCATTTATTTAATATATTTTAACTTTTTAATTTCTTTTAATTTGCATTTAAGTCGCTGTAATTTGTAAATCTTTTCTTTAGGTAATTTTCCATCAATATCCTTACTGATCACTATCCTTAGTGATCATTCTATCATCTGATCAAGTGTTTATACACCAATTCATCCTCCATGGGACTTAACGACCCAGGAATCCCCTATATTCCTCTGATCTAAATTACATTTGGTGTTTGAGCTGTTTTGAGTTTCTTACGGTTGGTCATTCACAAGTGGCTAGCTTGCGTGAGATATCTTGACGGTTTTGCACCAATCAAATTTTGGCGCCGCTGCCGGGGAGGCATGGGATCGTTACAAAGAATTGCTCCGCAAGTGTCCACATCATGGTTTTACCGAGTTAATGCAAATGGATACTTTCTACAATGGTCTGGGACAAGCTGACCAAGACTCTTTGAATGCCTCCGCGGGAGGTAATTTCCTTAGCAAAACCACAAAAGAAGCCTTACAAATCATTGAAAACAAGTCCCAGGTCCGTTCTTTCCGCACAAAGACATATCAAACTCAGTCTAATGCTGGACCTTCTACTTCATCTCCTGTGAGTACATCTAGCACCGATGCTAAGATTGACAAACTCACAGATATTGTTCAGGCTTTGGTTCTTGCTAACCAGAAGAAAGTCACTTTCACTCAAACACCCTCATATGGTGAAGTGAAGAAAGTTGAAGTTTGTGTTACTTGTGGTGGTCCTCATGCATACTACAACTGTACTGCCACCGATGGTAGTCCGTTTGAAGCAAATGCTATAGCCGGTACTTCACATCAAGGAGGTAATCAATACCGTCCTCAGAATGAACCAAGCTACCGTGCTAATACTTATCAGGCACCACCCGGTTTTAACCAAAATCCTAACCGGATTCAGAATCAACCTAGAATGAACCAAGGTTATCAAAACCAAGGTAATTTCTATCCTGGACCCAATCAAGGTTTCCAACAACAAGGGAACCTTCATCAAAACAATTTCAATCGTGGGAATCAATTTCATGGGAATGTGAATCCTAATCAAGGGAATTTTCAACAACAAGGTCCTAATCAAAACATCCGACCTCAGAATTTCCCTCCACATCCTCCAGTTCCATCATCTGATGAGTTACTGAAGCAGTTCATGAAGTCCCAAGATGAAATGAACAGGTTGTTGGTCAGTCAGATTGCTGATCTAAAAAAGTCTTTAAATGATCAACCCTCGGGCTCAGGAAAACTTCCGAGCAACACGATCGCTAACCCGAGGGGCGATGCTAAGGCGATCACGACTAGAAGTGGTGTTTCATACAATGGACCCGCTATTCCTACTACCTCTTCTTCTTCTCTCCCTAAGGTAGTGGAAAGTGAAACTAGGACACATAATGGACCTACGACTCCAATGCCTCCTCCATTAGGAGAAATGAGTCAAGTTATCAAGGAACTTCCTGTTAATAACGGAGGAACCAATGATGTCCAGCCTCAAGTTGTCTAGAAACCCAAGTCTAATCCAGGAGTTGTTTTTGAACCACCTGTAGCTCCCATTGAAAATATCAAATCCAAATCTTCTATTCCTTATCCATCATGTTTGAATGAGCAAAAGCTCCGTGAAAAAGCTAGTCATCAAATGGACAAATTTTTCTAAATTTTCCAAGAACTACATTTTGACATAAGCTTTGCGGATGCTATCATGCTGATGCCCAAGTTTGCATCAACTCTCAAACACATGTTAATCCTAATCAAGGGAATTTTCAACAACAAGGTCCTAATCAAAACATCCGACCTCAGAATTTCCCTCCACATCCTCCAGTTCCATCATCTGATGAGTTACTGAAGCAGTTCATGAAGTCCCAAGATGAAATGAACAGGTTGTTGGTCAGTCAGATTGCTGATCTAAAAAAGTCTTTAAATGATCAACCCTCGGGCTCAGGAAAACTTCCGAGCAACACGATCGCTAACCCGAGGGGCGATGCTAAGGCGATCACGACTAGAAGTGGTGTTTCATACAATGGACCCGCTATTCCTACTACCTCTTCTTCTTCTCTCCCTAAGGTAGTGGAAAGTGAAACTAGGACACATAATGGACCTACGACTCCAATGCCTCCTCCATTAGGAGAAATGAGTCAAGTTATCAAGGAACTTCCTGTTAATAACGGAGGAACCAATGATGTCCAGCCTCAAGTTGTCCAGAAACCCAAGTCTAATCCAGGAGTTGTTTTTGAACCACCTGTAGCTCCCATTGAAAATATCAAATCCAAATCTTCTATTCCTTATCCATCATGTTTGAATGAGCAAAAGCTCCGTGAAAAAGCTAGTCATCAAATGGACAAATTTTTCTAAATTTTCCAAGAACTACATTTTGACATAAGCTTTGCGGATGCTATCATGCTGATGCCCAAGTTTGCATCAACTCTCAAACACATGTTAAGCAATAAGGAAAAGCTGTTTGAAATGGCTAAAACTCCTCTTAACGAGAACTGCTCAGCAGTTATCCTAAAGAAGCTTCCAGAAAAGCTTGGAGATCCTGGAAAATTTCTCTTACCTTGTATATTTCCAGGAATGGTTGAATGCTTTGCCCTAGCCGATCTTGGTGCAAGCATCAATCTGATGCCTTATTCAGTATGGAAGAAACTTTATCTTCCGGAAATTACTCCTACATGCATGACTCTCGAGCTTGCAGATCGTACAATATCCCGTCCTCTTGGCATTGCCGAGGACGTATTTGTGAAAGTAGGAAAGTTCCATTTTCCAGCTGACTTGGTGGTTGTTGATTTTGATGCCGATCATCGGGTTCCTCTCATTGTTGGTCGAGGATTCCTGAGAACGGGCCGTGCTCTCATTGATGTATTTGAGCAGGAAATCACATTACGTGTTGGTAATGAAGCTGTCACTTTTAACCTTGATCAGACTTCGAGGTACTCTGCAAACTATGATTCTGAATCGGTTAACCGAATAGATATCATTGATGTTGCTTCTGAAGAGTACTCTCAAGAAGTTCTTGGTTATTCTCATAATTCTGTGAGTGGGGATCCTACTACATCTTCTCAACCTATCATAGCCAATTATACTCCTTCTCTCACTCCGTTTGAGGGAAGCAACTTCATCTTGGAAGAGATTGAAGCATACTTGGCTAGTGATTCTGTTCCATGGGAAATTGATCATGCTCCAATTGACATTGAGGGGGACATACTTCTCATTGAGAAGTTGCTTAATGATGATCCATCATCAGCCCCTCACACTAGTGATTCAATCCCAGATGAGATTAATCAAAATGAGATTAATCTGGAGGGAGATATTCTTCTTGAGAAGTTGTTAAATCATGACATTTCTCCTCCACTCCCTCCCATCAAACTTCATAACAAGGAAATCAAATCGGTTGAGAAAACTGAAGAATTTCCTGAGGTTGAGCTTAAGGACTTACCACCTCATCTCGAGTATGCATTTCTTGAAGGTAATGATAAATTACCAGTCATTATTGCTAGAGATTTGAGTAAAGATGAAAAAGCTGCTCTTATAAAAATCTTGAAGTCACACAAGCAAGCAATTGCTTGGAAACTCTCCAACATTAAGGGTATCAACCCTGAGTTTTGTACTCATAAAATCTTGATGGAGGATGACTTCAAACCAGCAGTTCAACATCAGAGACGAGTGAATCCAAAAATCCATGATGTTATCAAACAGGAGGTTATCAAACTTCTTGATGCAGGATTGATTTACCCGATCTCAGATAGTCCTTGGGTTAGCCCAATTCATTGTGTTCCTAAAAAGGGTGGCATTATTGTTGTCACAAATGAAGATAACGAGTTAATTCCAACTCGTCTGGTTACGGGATGGCGTGTGTGCATTGACTATCGTAAGTTGAATGACGCTACCCGAAAAGACCATTTTCCTCTACCCTTTATGGACCAAATGCTTGAGAGATTAGCAGGGAATGAATACTATTGTTTCCTTGATGGTTTCTCGGGTTACTTTCAGATCCCCATTGATCCAAAGGATCAAGATAAAACTACATTCACCTGCCCATACGGAACTTTTGCCTACAGACGTATGCCTTTTGGCTTATGTAATGCTCCTGGCACGTTCCAACGATGTATGATGGCCATTTTCCACGACATGATCGGGGAAACAATGGAGGTGTTTATGGATGACTTCTCGGTCATTGGGGATTCGTTTCAAACATGTCTCTCCCATCTAGATAAAATACTAAAACGGTGTGAAGACACCAATCTTTGTCTAAACTGGGAGAAAAGCCACTTTATGGTCAAAGAAGGCATAGTCCTTGGCCATAAGATTTCAAAAAATGGGATTGAGGTAGATAGAGCAAAAGTCGATGTTATTGCTAAACTGCCTCATCCTACTACCGTCAAAGGTATTAGGAGTTTTTTAGGTCATGCCGGTTTCTATCGTAGATTCATACAAGATTTTTCCAAAATCGCCCGGCCAATGACCCATCTTCTTAAAAAGGATGCTCCTTTTATCTTCTCACCCGAGTGCATCATAGCTTTTGAAACATTGAAGAAAAAGCTTACTGAAGCACCCATTCTCGTTGCTCCCGACTGGGACTTGCCTTTTGAGCTCATGTGCGATGCAAGTGATTTTGCTATCGGTGCAGTCCTAGGGCAACGTAGAGCTAAGCATTTTCAGCCTATTCACTACGCAAGTAAGACTATGACTGAAGCTCAAACTCATTACACCACCACAGAAAAAGAGCTATTAGCCGTGGTGTATGCATTTGAGAAGTTTCGGCCGTACTTAATCTTGACCAAATGTGTAGTGTATACGGATCACTCGACTCTCAAATATCTCTTTGCAAAACAAGATGCAAAGCCGAGATGGCTCCGTTGGGTTCTCCTCCTCCAGGAATTTGATATCATCATACGTGATAAAAAAGGAGCTGAGAATCTGGCTGCTGATCATCTGTCCAGATTAGAAAACCCTCACCAAGATGTTTTCGAGAAAAAGGAAATAAATGAAACATTTCCTCTCGAGACACTCAATGCGGTTTCTTTTCGTGGAAACTCTTCTACCCCATGGTTTGCTGACTTTGCAAATTACCATGCGGGTAACTTCATAGTGAAAGGGATGTCAACCCAGCAGAAGAACAAATTCTTCAAGGATGTTAAACATTACTTCTGGGACGACCCCTTCTTATTCAAGATCTGTGCGGATCAAGTCATCCGACGGTGTGTTTATGGACAAGAAGCTCTTGACATTCTCAAAGCTTGCCATGCTGGACCCACCGGGGGCCATCATAGTCCAAACTACACCGCCAAAAAGGTGTTTGATTCCGGGTTTTATTGGCCCACAATTTATAAGGATGCCCACGGTTTTGTCAAAACCTGTGACGCTTGTCAACGTCATGGAAATATATCTCAAAGAAATGAAATGCCACAAAATGCCATTCAAGTTTGTGAGATATTTGACATCTGGGGTATTGACTTTATGGGGCCATTTCCATCGTCTCGTGGAAACAAGTACATACTCGTGGCTGTTGACTATTTGTCAAAATGGGTTGAAGCGAAAGCTTTACCTACAAATGATGCCCGAGTAGTTGTGAAATTTTTGAAATCTCTTTTTGCCAGGTTTGGAACTCCTCGTGCTATAATCAGTGATCGTGGTACACATTTTTGTAATGACCAATTTGATCGTGTCATGCAAAAGTATGGTGTTACTCACCGTCTATCTACTGCATACCACCCCCAAACAAGTGGGTAGGTGGAAGTTTCAAACCGTGGTATTAAAAGAATCCTTGAAAGAACAGTAGGTGAAAATCGTGCATCCTGGTCAGATAAACTGGATGACGCACTCTGGGCTTTTCGTACAGCTTACAAAACACCAATTGGGTGTACTCCTTACAGGCTAGTGTACGGAAAGGCATGTCATCTTCCGATTGAACTAGAGCACAAGGCTTACTGGGCCTTAAAACATGCAAACTTTGATATACAGACAGCCGGTGATCACAGAAAAGTTCAAATGAATGAACTAAATGAACTTCGTGATCAAGCTTACGAGAACTCTTTGATCTATAAACAAAAGACAAAGAAGATTCATGACTCTAAAATCAAGAACCGCGTTTTCAACGTTGGTGATCGAGTCCTTCTTTTCAACTCCAGATTGAAGATTTTCTCAGGAAAGCTCAAGTCCCGTTGGTCTGGTCCATTTACTATCACTAAGGTTTATCCTTATGGCACCATTGAGTTATCTCAGCCTGATGGTCCCAATTTTAAAGTAAATGGTCATCGATTAAAGCATTACTTTGGAGAAGACATTCCATCTGTGATTGTCCCGGATCTACAAACATTCCCCATGAACCAATGAATGCGGGGATCGAGTCAAGCTAATGACTCGGGAATCAAAAATAGTAGCACACACCATATGGGTTTTCATCCATATTTCTGTCTTCTTACCCCCTTTCTACCACCCTAGTGTGGGGGAGTTTCCACGCTGTTGTATATAGAAACCTCCTTAAAAAAAAAAAAAAAAAAAAAAAAAAAAAAAAAAAAAAAAGTGTATATATCAAAAACAAAATAATGGCCGTAATATTTCCCTTTTACGTTCTCAGTTTCGGCATAACCGCCGGTACTTTGAATATTGAGGGCAATATTCATTTCTATGTGTGGGGGGGAATTCTCACGAATTTCATCATGTAATTATTTCACCCAATTCTCCCGTTTTTGGCCAAATTTTTTTTTGGAGTAAGTGTTTTTCACTTACTCAGCAAATGGTAATCAGTCCGCCATGTCTAACCCACATAAGGATTGGCTAATCCAGGAGCAAACGACTCTTGGTAAAGATATCTCAAATCCGTTTATGGCTTGCAATTTGCCCAAAATTGTATAGTGTTCAACTCACCATATCTTTAAACTAGTGAAAAGTTGGCTAATCCGAAAGTTTATGGCTTGTGGTAAAGGCAGTTGAAAATCCATAATTGGTAATCGGCTCACCAAAGATAATATTGATAATTTATCTAAGAGTTGGCTAGTCCAGAAGCAAACGGCTTCTGGTAAAGACAAATCAAATCCGTTCACAGCTTATGATTTGCTCAAAATCATTTGGTTATCGTTGTGCCAAGGTTCTTACTTGAACTAAAACAATAGGCTACTCCAGAAGTAATGGCTTTTGGTAAAGAGATAAAATCCATTAATTTTTCTCAAATCATTGCTAGGGACTAGCAATATCTTAGTGTGGGGGATTGATGAGTGTCTAAATACTCATCATTTTTATACTGTTTAGAATGCCAAAAACATCTGAAAACACTCAAAAATGCATCAAAATGATGAAAATATTACAAACAAGTGTTTTATATGTTTTAAATGCAAAAACATCAAAATTTGGTGAAAAACGTATCAAGTTTGCATAATTGGCAACTTTAGTCCCTCAGCTTTACAAAAATGTCAAAAATAGTCCTTGGGAGTTCAAAAATAGAAATTATTCAAACATCACCCTTGTATTATTAATAAATGACAAAATTGGTCCTTTATGATAAGATTAGAGAAAAATTACAAGTTTGGTCCCTGGAGTTTGAAAATTGTCAAAAATAGTCCTTGGACATTTTAAAAATGGAAAATAATCAACAATGGTCCTTGTACTATTCAAATATGGCAAGTTTGGTCCTTGTTTAAACTATGGAAGATTGGCAAGATTGGTCCTTCAACTTTGGCTGATTTACAGTTTTGGTCCTTGTGTGTTTAACTAAACCAAACGGACCCTTTCTATTATTAATATCCAAATCCAAATCCAGTCCAAACCCAGCCTTGGCCCAATACCCTAACCCAGTCCAATATTTAAAAAAGAGGAAACCGCCTCCACTGTACATCGTCTCCTCCACCCCTGTAATCCCAAAACCAGCCATGGTTTTCTCACCACCACCTCACCCTTTCCACCTCATTCACCTTTCCAGCTCATTCCCCCTCCTCACATCTTAGCCCACAAGCAGTTAATGCTTCCCCACCATAAACCTTTACTGTAGCACTCTCAAACCTGCTTTTTGCTTTCCAAATCATTCCTACTCCATGACTACTTCACATATTGTCCCTTCCACCTCACATAACATCCCAAACTTCTTTAATTACTCTGAAACTATCTCAAGCAACCAGGTACACTTTTGGCGCCAAAATCCAATTTGATGGCTAGGATTACTTTGACTCAATCAATGGCCAAGATAGTTGATGGGATGTGATCAGAATCAAGTGGAGAGTCTCAAAAGGCTATAAAGAAAGAGGGGGAAGCAGAGAAGAAATCTATCTAGAGTAATCTTTAATTTTCATATCGTTTTAGCTTAAGTTTGATTTTCAGTGTATATTTCAATTTCCAAGCTTTGTATTTCATGTTTTCAGGGTGCAATAAAACTTTTGTAATCAACAATTTCAGTATCAAGTAATATTTCTGTTTATGCAAAAATTCACTCTTGATCAAAAATCTCAATATGGTTAAATGTTATTAGCAGTTGTTATTCTGGACTCATAAGCCCACATAAGCTACCTATAAAGCTTATTCAAGCTTTTAGATACTTAAAAAACAGTTTAGTATCAAAAACATAAAAATTCACAAAAATACCAAATAAATCGTTTAAAAATAAAAAGCCATGGTGCAAGGTACAAGAAGGCTGGAGCAAGGTTGATATAGGATGGCCTTGGGATTAGTGCTTCTTGGGAAGCTTTAGGAAGTGTTTACAAGTTCTTTTTCTGTGTTATCAGCTTGGATCAAGTTTGTAAGCTTATTGTTCAATTTTTGTATTTCACTGTACAAGCTAGTCATTAGCTTAAATCTGTGTGTTTCTGTTTTAATTAGTCATAGTTAAACATAATTATCCAATAAAACCAGTTTCTTATTCCTTTAAAATTGTAGTTAGCAAAGATTTCATTTTCACAGTTTAAATAGTATAATCATCATATCTTAGTTGTATGTTGTTATTGTTGTTAATTTTTATTTCTTTAGTCTTATAAAATGATTATATAAGGTTTGAAATCATGCTCATGGTCTGAATCTGTGTTATCCTTTGAAAAGCTTCATAATCAGTCTTGATAAAGGGTGTTTGGATCTGCTTGTATCACTGTAATATAGGTTGTTTAAGACTGTGGTCTTTGTTGTTCTGTGTTTCATTGGTCCATAATAACTCTAAGAAACAAGAAAAACTAGTGCTTACTGTGTAAAAAGTCAAAAATCCTTTTAATCTCATATTGTGCATTAACTGTTGGATTTTTAAGTCTTATAATCATGGTTTTGTGTTAAGAAGTTGTTATACTTGTTCAATTCAGTCTTAATATACTTTAATACATCATAATCAGTAGCTTAGGATCATTCAAATCTCACAATAGTCAACTGCTTCATTTTCTCAAAAAGTCAAAAAGGTGCTCTGTGCACAGAATTGGCAGTCTATTCCATAAGCTCTCAGAGAGCTTATTAGTGATCACTAGCTTATGTAATTTAGATTTTTGAGAAGCCAACCTAGCTGACTCAAGGTTCCAAGTTTTATTTTTCCATTTGTAGCTTATTAGGTAGGGCTGCACTCAGCTTATTGTTTTGTCCATTTTGACTCAGTACACTGAGTTATACTCAGTAGTTTTTCCAGTTTTTTAAAAGCTTCTCAAAAGCTCATTAGTATAAGCCAATATTTGCAAATTAGTTCTATGGAAAGCTCACTTGGTCAACTTGTTGATTGCAGTGTTTGTTTTCAATTTATAGCTTATCTCAGTGCTTAATTTTTAGCTTATAGGTGCCTAGCAAATTACACAGTGTCCTGTGCAAACAGGTATACTTGTGCTTATTTGAGCTTATTTGTCAATCCTTAAGCTTAATCAGTTTTCATACTAGCTTATTATCAGTATTTAACTCATTTCCAATTCTCATTTTGTTTATTGAATAGCTTATAAGCCATTTGGCTTGAATCTTTGGTTTTACTCCATTTTAGCCAACTGATAAGAAAATAAGCTCTCACAGAGCTTATTACTGGTTTTAATAAAAAGTCACAGTTACAAAAAGTGCTTATTTTTAGTGGCTTAACAACTTTGTAAAAGAAAAAAATCAAAAATAAAATGTTTAGCAAAAAGGGGGTAGGCAGGCTCGAACCTGAGACCTCCCCCTTTGGAGAGTGTTAGTGTGTACCTGGATACCAAGCGCCCTTGGGACTTGTCTTGGTTTTATTTTGCAAAATCAAATACTTAACCACACTTTGTCCAAATAAGTTTATACGAGCTTATTCACTTATTTCTAGCTTATTTAGTATAGGTTTTTCAGTTTTTGTATTTTTTTATAAAATTGTATTAGTATTAAGTATTTTATAAAAAAGTTTCAGATTTTTCCAAATAGTTTTAGTATTTTTAAACATTTAATTAGTGTAAAATCTTATTTAATTCATAATAAAAAATATAAAAGTCAAAAAAATATAAATCTTTTTTCTAAAATTTTCTTTTATCATATAGTACGTAAAAAAATTGTTTTTACACTTGTAGGACTTTTATTTCATAAATTTTACGTTTTTGCTTGCGCACTCGCGTAATTTTTAGACTTAACGTACGTTTTCATTTTAAATCTAGTTTTTAGATAATTTGAGTTTACGTTTTAGTTAAAATAGTTTATTTAAGTTATTTTATTTTATAAAATCACAAAAACATCATTGTAAAAATAGTGATAGCATTTATTTAATATATTTTAACTTTTTAATTTCTTTTAATTTGCATTTAAGTCGCTGTAATTTGTAAATCTTTTCTTTAGGTAATTTTCCATCAATATCCTTACTGATCACTAACCTTAGTGATCATTCTATCATTTGATCAAGTGTTTATACACCAATTCATCCTCCGTGGGACTTAACGACCCAGGAATCCCCTATATTCCTCTGATCTTCATTGTATTAGTGTTTGAGCTGTTTTAAGTTTGTTACGGTTGACCATTCACAAGTGGTTAGCTTGTGTAATTAAACTTGACGGTTTAGCACCAATCATATGATAAAAAAAAATGTACTTAGAAATTATCTCTTAAGTATACTATGATCTTCATACATGACTATGGATTTCTTATATTATTCGCGCTTGTGTACAACTTTGACCCTTAGAACATGTCTTATACGCAAAGACAAACAGATGCGTACACACCTTACAAGTTGCAATAATATCAACATGCACTTAGCAAAAGGAGGTTTTCATTAATGACTACCAGTTATTACAAAAGGATGTTTACTTTACAAAGTACAACCTACCAACTATTACAACGCTCAAGGGACGAGCTACCTACGCGGTTTGTTGACTCCTTGATCTCGCTCAAACTTTTCAACAAATTGGCGTCTTGACGAGACACCGTGGCAACACTAACGGGCACCCCGTCAGACCGCGGGAGGTGAGCTGCGCCAACGCCACACAAAATGGCCTTCCCCTTGATACCTTATTTCTTGGCGAGCCTTGTGGCACGAGCTTCCAAAACTTGCTTCAATGGAACTTCCTTTTCCAGAGCAAACGGGTTCAAGATATCACGCGGGCGAACAAAGACAGGCACCTGCAGCTGCGATTCATTGGGTTTCAAAAAGTAATCCTGTTGCGCCTCTGCATCCTCAGAACGATGCCTAGCCAAAGTTAGCCCCTCTATTATTACTCCTATAAGATAATCTTGGTCGCGCTCCAACTCAGCAATCATTGGAAGCTCCACAGACTTCATCTTCTCCATGGCATACACCAGCTCATCATATGTCTGTGCATTATACCCGGGTACCTTATCCACATGTACCTTCAATAGATCCGCCTCATGAAGCTTTTCCACTGCCTCTGCCTTACCACGCTCCAAGGCGCACTGAACTACTTCCTCGAACGCATCTACCACTTCTCGAGACTCCAAGGTAGTAAGTGCAGCAAGACGAAGACCATGGCCTATGAGCCATCTGTGCTCAGCAATGGTAGACAATTTCATCTCCTGAGCTTCTAGGGCACTTTTCACATTGGCACCGAAGTTTTCAAGCTGTGAAGTCATCTCCTATTTGCCCTTCTCCAAATATTTCAGTGCCCAGTGACACGCAGACTTATACCCTGAGGCCTCTACACGCTCTTGGCTTAGTTGGCCCATCAGCACCATCTTTTCCTCAGCCTGCTTCTGGGCGTACACACTCAGATTCTATGCCTCAGCCTTGGCACTAGCCAACTGCGCCTCCAGCAAAGCAATGGTCTGATCCTTTTGAGCGCCTTGGCTGCTTTCACCAGAAATTTGAGCCTTTAGCTTCTCAACTATTGAAGCTTGATGCGCAGACACCTGTACCAACTCTTCAACCAGTTGCTCCACTGATGCATCCTCAGCAGACAAGTCCTCATCGTTTTGGCTATGCGGCTCGGACCGCGCGGAATGGGCAGGACTCGCCCGGGATGGTGACTCCGTAGCCTGTTCAAACCTACATATACAAAAAAGAAAATCATTAATTTCCTACATATACAGGGGGTGTGCATAAAGCATTGAAGGCATTACTTACTGTGGGCCAGAAGTCTTAGCTGACGGGGGAGATGACGCAACATAACTGGAAGATGATTCTACAGTGAAAACCGCAGGGCGTTTTTTCCTCGATGAGCTCGTTCCATCCTCTCCGAGTGATCTTTTGCGTTTTTGCCCAGATTCTTGCTCCTCCTCTTCTTCTTCTTCTTCAATAGGCTGCGCCACTGCTGCAGGTGGTGGCTGCGCTACTGGAGATGGCACTTTGGGGCTTGTCACGCTTTGCAGCGGCGTCGCATCCAGTGCGACAGAGGAGTTGGTCCTTGTTTCTCCTACGCGCCCTGCGGTAGCATTCAGTATGGGCTCTTCCCCTTCCTTTAGGGGCCGCGTCCCTACATTAACCTGAACCGGCTTTGCTAGTTGCACAACTGCAAAAAGATCCATCTCTGCGCAACAGAAGACAACAAATATGCAGGTCACATAATGTGCCAAAAAGGAAAAGACAGCTCTTACAATTAACTAAAAGAGGGGAAGCGGAGGAACGAGCACCTACCCTGGCCATCAGCGCCTAAGAAGATTGGCACCTCATCCGGCATACCAAAGTAATTGCGGCTAATGCCCATATGCACCAAAAATTCCTCAGGATAGGAACTAATGGGGATGCGGTTGGTGTTTATCAGATCCGCGTCCTCCGTGCTATATGATCCAGGCAGGGGGCGCTCATCCTTCGGCAATGTCCCCTGAGTATAAAATTTAAAACGCGATGGGAAGCACACGTCGTCTACCCAGAAAAATGTTTCTCTCCAGTTCCTGAGCGCGTCCAGTTTTTCCGTATAACACTGGAGGCGCCCAGCGCGTTTAGCGAAAGAGACCCACCCATGCGACCACGTAGTATCGTAGAATGCACGGAATAAATGGATAGTCGGGTTGATCGCCAGTAATCGGCAATTAACCTCGAAGTTGGTGATCTTCGCTGCACCAATGCAGTGCAGCTGGGATAGGTGCAGACTGTAATAATTTAATACGTGGCTCAGAAATAGGGAAATGGGCACCCGTTGATTCGCAAACTCGAAAAAACGTGTGTATACTCCTACTTTCCCTTCAGGGAAATCTGCAATAGATGCCCGCGCACCCGGAACAACCGGATGCACGTCAAGTGGTATAAAATAATCCGAGGTGAACTCAAGAAGTTCACCCTCAGTTATATCAGAGGTGAAATCAGATAACTGCTTGACCATGATATTTTTTTTAAAAGGCGCACGCGTGGTTACCTTCGGGATCGGCGATTTTCTGTTTTGCAAATGAAAGTTTTCTTAACAATGGTGGATTGAGTTTTTTTTTTCTCTCACTGTGAAAAACACAGTTAAACTGAGGCGGCTGGTTATATAAGTTTCCTCATCCACGCGATGAGTGACACGTGGATCCCACTATCACTAACATGTGGCTCAGATCACTTGACATGACGGTGCTGCAGTTACTTTCCCCCGATTTACGAGGCATCCATTTTTTAATTACTATGTCTAGATACAATGTATATCTTTCAAGGCGGGAACCTTTTTGGCTTCTTTGGTACGCTTTGCAGTTTTTCATTGAATACAGTTCTTAGTCTAGCATCCGTAGTCAGTCACTGCGCATACTAGACTGGGGGGACATGATGACGTATAGTCTATATTCGGGTCACGAACCCGACCAACGCCCAATACTAATAAGCCCAACACGAACTGGGCTACGCCGATAAAGGTTTGGGCCCACGAAGGCCCAAGCCCAACGTTAATTATAGAACACAATATCGGATATCTCCTAATTATGGAGATAATCATTCCCCAACTGACTTAGGCGGGATACGCCGAAGGTTGAGGAACACGGAACCAACAAGGATTCTGTGCATATATAAAGGGAATCCTATCCCTCGTTAAAGGTACGATCTACAAACCCTAACTCTCCTTTAACCCTAAACCGATTACTTACTCTCACGCCAGAGGATAATCGTGGGAGACAATCCCACGATAAGCCTAACGGTGTTTTCTGTCTTTTTAGTGCGCAGGTCTCAAGCAACAATCATCAATTGGTACGAGAACCGGAGCCCAAACAAGGAACGCCCAACTTTTGTATCAACACTTCTCCCCCGCAAAATTAGCACATGATGTCGCCATCGTCATTATAGTTGAGCAAGTGGAATAAGAGAAAAATTAACAGTAGTCCGGTTGACTTGATGACTGAAGCACATGGAAAAAGCATGAAGCATGTTGATGAGAATGGTCATAAATAAGAAGATTTCTCTTCTTCAGAAGATAAAGCGCACTGACACGTACACTTTCTTTTCTTTAGAGTACGAGGCATGAACTGATGTGTTCATACGTCATTAGAAGATTTCTCTTCTTTTGAAGATAAAGCGCACTGAAACGTACACTTTTATTTTCTTTAGAGTACGAGGCATGAACTGTTGTGTTCATACGTTATAATCTCTCTCTTTTCATCATCTCTTGGCAAAACATGTAATCACCCCATTATCATTCAATAGGCTCTTTGTTGTGACAACTGATGTAGAATAACCCAAACTCGTGACTTAAACTTGCACATGTGTGAAAAAGAGCGGTGTCGAGAATTCATGCCCATTTGAATCTCTAAGTACTCTATACTCTTCAACCAACCAACCATCAAGTATAAGACGTACATTACCTCTTGAAAATCCACAATTGAATGTGACACTGAGCGCTACAACGTAACTCCTTAAAGTGATAGTTATTTTGAGGTGGTAAGAGCCCAATTCCCCCAAGTGGTAAAAGAAAAGGTAAAAGACACCCAACAATAACTAGATTTCCAAGTCTTTGTTTTTGATAATAAGCTCGAACAAGGATCTCAAAGAATCTTCATCCAACCATCCCCGATACCTTCAGATACTAAGTACACTCGCCCGTGATATTTCACTTCAACCTCAAATAGATAATAGTGAATTAACCCCGTTGTCACATCTTCTGGTTAAAAGCTCAAATCTAGCCTCCTTTGATGTTTTAAGTGAACTATGATAATGGTATCATCCCAACCATGGTTAAAAGCACGTAACCCCATAAAACCATGTAATAACCAAACTACCATGACGAATATCCAAACACACTTCCAATTCATGAAATACACCCTTTTATCCCTTCTTCGAAGTAGAA
This sequence comes from Chrysanthemum seticuspe, assembly GCA_019973895.1. Taxonomy (NCBI): domain Eukaryota; kingdom Viridiplantae; phylum Streptophyta; class Magnoliopsida; order Asterales; family Asteraceae; genus Chrysanthemum; species Chrysanthemum seticuspe. The sequence goes on along the minus strand of BPTQ01000002.1, from coordinate 232,475,203 downwards.
ACCGTAGCACCAGCATCAAGTAAGATCCAGAATTACACTTTCTCTTCTCCAAGATGGTTCCATCATTACGGGATTTTACAACTCTATGGTTTAAACCTAGAAATAGTTTCTTTCGCGGGATTTTACAAAACCAAGAATAAACCGTAAGTTAGATCCGGAAATGCACTTTACTAATACCAGGATGTTTCCATTGTCACGGGATTTTACAAGTCTATGATTTAAACCGAGAAATAGGTTCTTTCGCGGGATTTTACCAAATCAAGACAAAACCGTAAACAATGTCAGCTTGAATGTGTTATGACGACTTTGGTTTCAGTGAATATCTGTTTTAGGGGGACATGCAGCGGTTCATCAGCGGTTCATTATCCAACATCAACAACATCATCAACCATCCAATAAACACTTTGGTATACACATCATTCACACATTATGTCGGCTATTGCAGTAACAGCATGGTGATGTAAACCCGATATGCCAAACTTGATCATGAAGTAAAATTCCCAGATTTGTTACTTAAACTTGTACTCATTGATTTCAATTAAAAATCAATAATAAGAAGTTGTGTAGTATGTGGGTAACTCAAACGTGTTAGGTTTGAGCACCGAGATCGTTCCGAACGAGGGTTGAATGGAATTTCCAACTCACGTCTCAATAATCAGGATTTGAATGAGAAAAGGGAATAATATGAAGTTATCTAAACTACGGGATAAGGAAAGCATACGGGAACTAAAATCTATGGGAAATCCTAAAAACTATGGCAAACTACGCAAATCTACACTAAAACGCAAAAACGGAATTTAAACGAAACGCGAATAAAAAGCAAGTACGACTAAACTAGATCCGAAAAATAACCTAAAACTACTTTTACTCTAGAAATGATATTAGAAAACTAAATATGAATTAAAACTATTTTTTAGGAATTTTCTTGATTTTATTTTAATTAAAAACTAATTATTGACTTTAAAAATAAAACTAAATAACTAAAAATTATAAAAACAAAGGGGAAAATTATGGAATTACTTTCTAAAAATCTAAAATATCATAAGAGACTTTTCAAAACTGTTTTTGTAATTTTCTGATTAATTTTCTATTTTCTATGAATTTAAATCTATTTAAATCTAATTTAAATAATGAAAAATACCAAATAAAAGGAGAAAAATAGGGAAAAATGTTTTTTATGCTTTTAATATTTATCTTAATCTATTAAAATTGAAAAATTAATTTTTGGAACTTTTTCTCAATTAATTGCAATTAAAGGTAATTAAAAATGATTAAAAACTATTTTTAATTAAGAAAAATACCAAACAGTGTCTAAAAATTATGAAAATTTCAGGGAAATTCTAAAATAATATTCTAAAGCTATGAAAAATAAGGAAACACAGGCTTATGTGGAAGAAACTGAAGCTGTAGAGTAAATGAACCTAAATAAGCTAGTGAAAATAAGCAAATAAGCACTAGGGTACACCAACTGATCAAATAAGCTAATGCATGCTAAAACTACTCTAAGGAAACCTATATCAGCTACTCCTCTCACCTAAATAAGCATCTACCAAGATTTAAGCAAGCTGAACTAATAAGCAAAACTGCTAACAGGCCCTCTACTTTCTAGTTGATGCAACAGCTTATCCAATAAGCTAAATGGAAAAACAAGAGTGGGAATCTTAAGACAACCTAGCAGAGAGTCTAAATCCAAAATTTCAGCTAATAAGGGCAAGTAATGAAAAAGCTAGAGACCAAACATAAACTGGCCAAAATGGACAGTGAATACTGCTGATGCAGAACAGTGGACAGGACCTACTTAATGCTAATGTAACTACTGATCAAATAAGCTAATGCAAAAACCAAGAATGTGGTCTTAAAGACCACCTAGCCTACTGCAAATGTGCCAAACATCAAACCCTAATTAGCTGAAATGAAGAGTACACTCTTGCTGCAAGATCTGCAAAATCTGGACAAAACTGCAGTTTTGACTTTTTAAAACAGTGGTTATTTTGACTAAAATGAGATTTAGAAGCAAAATCAAGGATAGATTAAGGTGAGATAAGATGTGAATGATCTTTAGCAAGCTACTTCTACTGATTTAGAACCTACATGAATAGCTTTACTGCAACTGAATTCAACAGGAATGCAAATTAGGACAGTGAAATGTTGATTTTGACTATGAGCTCAAATGACATAAAAACAAACACAGATGTGACCTCAAATAACTATAACAAGCTTACATCAACAGATTTAATCCACCACATAAACCTCTAGCACAAATAAATCAGGCAATCCAAACAGTCCTTTAACATGCTTATATGAAACTAAACTTTGCAAACGGATGAAATGAGATTTTAACTGAATCAAAACAAGCAATCTAACATTAAACTTAACCAATAACACAGATTAACACCATAAATTTACCAAGACTAGATTAGACTTCAAAGTTTGACTGTTGTTGACTTTTACTCAAAATGAAAATTAAGCTTGATCTTAAAACAGAGATTAGCTCACATAAGCTTGGATGAGCTTATGTGAGCTTAAAGTGAGAAAAGTAGAACTTATAAAACAGTGGAAACCAAGTATGAAAGACAGATTTAGCAATGCATATAAAGAAAAAGTGAAAATTGCATTAATGAAAAGAGAGTGCTACAATTAAGACAGAGATTACAGATTATTTAACTACTGAAAACATAAAGATAAAAACAGGAATTAAAATGGCCAAAATCTCTCTAAAACCTAAGAGATTGGACGAATTTACAATGTGACTTGAGAGGGTATAAATAGCTCGAACTTGGGATGCCTTTGAAAAGGTTCTGGGACTTCTAATCTGAGCCATTGATCATCATTCTTGTCATTCCACTCATTCTTGGCCTTAGGATCATTGTGGTGAGGTGTTTAAACCAATGAGAGGCTCTCTTTTGTACAAGCTGGCATTCCAATGCTGACACACCTCTGACACGTTGTCAGAGGTTTCTAGAAGGTGGGAAGATGCTTAGTACAATGCTATGTGTTTGGGATTGGTGATTGGGTGTGTTTGGCTATGGGGAAGAAGAGCAGGGGAGGTAATAAGGAAAAGGCGCGTTTGTTTTGTTTATAGTTTCTTAAAAATAGTTGACCGGATTAAGTGAGCTTTGACTTGGGTTTAAAAGTCGGGTAATAGGTTTATTCGGGTATTTGGTATCAACCGGGTTTATGGTATAAGTGTTGGGTTGTGGATTTAATAGATTGGGCCGGGACATGTGCTACTTGGGTAATTTATTTTTGGTTTTGGTTATTTGGTTTTAATTTAGACTTTAAGGACTAAACCATGTACTTATGATATTTTAAGGACCAAAGTTGTGATTTATGAAAGGTGAAAGGTGATTTTTGGGTAAATGGGATAAATGAAAGGTGAGGGATGAAAATGGTAAATATGGAAAAGTAAAAGATGTGAAAGTGTAAATTTGGATAACTTGAGGGTGAATTGTGAAAATGTGATACAATGACGGGTTACTTGTGAAAACTCCCACACATGATCCATAACTCCGTAATTTGCACTTTTGAGCATCAAAGTCCATGAAATAGCATCCCGGCATCGGCTTCGGCTCTCTTCTCTCTCTCTCGTGCTCGGTTTTCTTCGGTTTTGGCTCCTTTTTGTGTGTTTTTACAAATCCTTACCTGCACAAGCATAAACTCAAGAAAACCACAAATATTAGCAATAAACGGCCTTTCTTGGTTATTTTGGGTCTATTTTGATAATGAAAAGGTATGTGTTTTAGCACATACCAAAATACCCCAGACGAGACCATTGCCGTGTCCTCACGCAATGCAATCAACTCACGCTTCTAAAACCAAGGATTTCAATCTCTTTCTACTAAACCATTGATATGTCCAAACCATCAAGTTATCTCACACAAGCTAGCCACTTGTGAATGACTAACCGTAAGAAACTTCAAACAGTTCAGACACACCAATTAGAGAAGAAGTAGTCAATGTTCCTCAAAAGAGATTAAGAAAGCCTTAATTCTAAAAATGCCCCGTTTACCTTTTAATTCACATGTATAGATATTACGATTAAGCACATCCGATTATGAATGACGGTTTGTTGAACTTTCATGTCGATCAATAACTCAAACATTTTTCAAACGACACGTTAGGATCACAGAGCAGAAAACACAACACAGCGTGAAGTGACCATACGGATAGAATACATCGTTCCTGATTTTTCACAAGTCCCAAACTAAGCGTAAAACCGAAATCATTGTTACATACGACTCTAGATGCTAACACTACCCATGGAAGTTACTTGTGTACTTACTTTTTGTTCCCATTTTCCTATTTCCTCTAGAATTTTTTATTTTTGTGAGAAATGAATTTTTTCAAATTCTCGTTTCGATAACTTTTATTCCGATAAAGATACAAAGCTTAGTCGATAATTAGTTATCCACCTTCTCTCAAGAACCATTGTCGTAAAAATGAGGTCCACATCAAGGAATTTTATTACTAACTTTTGACTTTTTCAATTTTCAACATACCATTTTTTTTATTTTTTTACATGAACTTTTACTTTTATTTATATGAGCTGTGAACCACGGAGCTTCACGGGGTAATTCCAAGACTATAGGCTTCATGAGATGAGAATCCCGGCTGGTTAGGCTAAGACCTCATTCAATCCCGGCTAAAGATCCAAGGGTCCGATCTCGACACCGCAGCTCACAACTTTACTTATTACTTATCACATATCACTTATTACTCATAACTGATTACTCATTTATTTATTACGGATCCTTGATGTGTACCCAATTTTTAAAACAAAGATTCTTTTAAGAAGATAAAGAACTAACCATCGCCAAAAACTCGACATCTCTAATTATTTAGACAGATATGGGGTGAAACAATTTTGTGGGAACAAAAGGCCATAAGTACCTTTGATGGGCTCTAACGAGAACCTACTACTCCACGTTTAGCATCTAAACTCATAAGTAACTCTATCATTTCTCGATCTCTGCAAATTTAAAATCCCAAATAATGAGATCCGCAGATGCTTAGCCGATAATTTTTAGATCATCTATGGTTAAGGGAACAAGCTAGGGCTCAACACGCCCGGTCAAGTCAGAATTCTATTCCTACTCTCACCAGCGGAAAGTCAATCAAGGTGTCAAAACATATATTAACTTAGCAAATGTTTCGTCTAATGAAATCAAGTCATGCATATTTAAAGTCACTCAGGGAAACTTGCAAAATCTTGGCCTTGTGAGCTAGAATTCGCATTTTATAGCTTCTTGTCTAAGAGACTAGCAAAACTTTTCAATCAAAAAGACTTAACAAAAGCTTACAAAAATTTTAAATTTTGCTCATTTTTGCACAATTTTTCAATTTCTAAGGAAAAACGGGGTTACGAGAGAAACACGACAGAAATAAGCAAGTGCGGTCAAATCAAATCGAAGATTACCCTACCCCAGACTAGAACGGAACATTGTCCTCAATGTTTAAAGCAAGGGTATCACGAAAATCTAAAAGCCGTTTATAAAGTATGCTAGAAGATAAACGTTAGTCGATAAGATTAGGATATTGGATTTCCATCAGCATCGATCATGAAACTCGAGTGGAGGAAATGACAAACTTCGAGCACGAGAGTCTTCATATCGGGACAATCCTACACACAACATCACAAACAACCAAACACGAGAAATCGAAGAGGCAGACCCCTTCACGTCACTTATTAGAAAATAGAAAGAGGAGAAGGATAAGCATGGGGTGCCTCCCACGAAGCGCTACTGTTTTTCTTCAACGAGTCGCTAGCCTGACTCGTCCCCGAATTCATTTGTCCTTGGGGAAGAAAGTGGTAGAGATACCAGGGTCAAAAATGGTGTCCTCATTCCCGAAAGAATGAGAATGGGTGGGTTGGGTGGGAAAGAAAGTGTCGGGCTTAAGCACATAAGGGATATTATGAAAGAATGATCCATCATCCGGTGGTTTTGCGGGTGGGCGAAAGAATGACGGATCAAAGTGAGAAAACTCCAAGAAGGATGGGAGCTCATGGTAAAAGATAAGAGGTGTAGGCTCACAAATGAAGGCATCCAAGAGAGGATCCTTATCACGAATAACGGTTATAGCACAAAGCTCATCAATGAATATCCCGGGTTTGAAAATTTTGTCTTCACATGTCGGCTCAACGGGATAGGTGATGGTGGACTCATAAGAAAGAGGAGAGTCAAGAGAACCATCAAGAACAACCATATCCCCCTCGGGATTATTCATAACATCCTCAATACCCGGTGGTATTGGGTCATCAATAGGTAAGTCGATTTCTTCCATATCAGGATCACGTGGCGGTTTATCAAGAATATCGTCTTCGACCATTTCAAAATCAATCTCCATAATAACCTCAGTGTCGGATTCAATACTTTCTTCAACATCACATGACGGGAGAGAAAGGTCGGAACACAGAGGTGGGACAAGTGGTGTGCTCTGAGAGCTAGCAATATCCACCACTTCCGTTGTGGTCTCTGAATCGGACTCAAAATCTTTATCAAAAAGAGGATTAACTTCACAAAAGGTGTAGTCATCCTTGAATTCAAATAGTGGATTTGAGAAAATCCCGGAAGTAACCTCGGAGATGTCAAGAGAGTCACATAAAAGCGAATCACAATCACTATCAGATATATCCTCGGAATTGGAGAACATCTTATCATGATCATTCGATATATCAAGAGAAGGCTCATCACAAATATCAACAACCCCAGACTCTCTTTGGATTGGGATAAGGATCTCAGCATTAGTCTCTTCCGTTTCCGGAATAGTACTAAGATGCTCATCCCCCATTATGAGAGAATCAACGGGTGTAATAATGTCTGAAGAAATAGAATCATCGACCTCTTCCAAAGGAACGTCACTTCTCTCAACCGGCGTGAGTGAAGGGGAAGAGTCGGAAATGAAAGGCTCATAAATGAATGAGAAAAGGGAATAATATGAAGTTATCTAAACTACGGGATAAGGAAAGCATACGGGAACTAAAATCTATGGGAAATCCTAAAAACTATGGCAAACTACGCAAATCTACACTAAAACGCAAAAACGGAATTTAAACGAAACGCGAATAAAAAGCAAGTACGACTAAACTAGATCCGAAAAATAACCTAAAACTACTTTTACTCTAGAAATGATATTAGAAAACTAAATATGAATTAAAACTATTTTTTAGGAATTTTCTTGATTTTATTTTAATTAAAAACTAATTATTGACTTTAAAAATAAAACTAAATAACTAAAAATTATAAAAACAAAGGGGAAAATTATGGAATTACTTTCTAAAAATCTAAAATATCATAAGAGACTTTTCAAAACTGTTTTTGTAATTTTCTGATTAATTTTCTATTTTCTATGAATTTAACTCTATTTAAATCTAATTTAAATAATGAAAAATACCAAATAAAAGGAGAAAAATAGGGAAAAATGTTTTTTATGCTTTTAATATTTATCTTAATCTATTAAAATTGAAAAATTAATTTTTGGAACTTTTTCTCAATTAATTGCAATTAAAGGTAATTAAAAATGATTAAAAACTATTTTTAATTAAGAAAAATACCAAACAGTGTCTAAAAATTATGAAAATTTCAGGGAAATTCTAAAATAATATTCTAAAGCTATGAAAAATAAGGAAACACAGGCTTATGTGGAAGAAACTGAAGCTGTAGAGTAAATGAACCTAAATAAGCTAGTGAAAATAAGCAAATAAGCACTAGGGTACACCAACTGATCAAATAAGCTAATGCATGCTAAAACTACTCTAAGGCAACCTATATCAGCTACTCCTATCACCTAAATAAGCATCTACCAAGATTTAAGCAAGCTGAACTAATAAGCAAAACTGCTAACAGACCCTCTACTTTCTAGCTGATGCAACAGCTTATCCAATAAGCTAAATGGAAAAACAAGAGTGGGAATCTTAAGACAACCTAGCAGAGAGTCTAAATCCAAAATTTCAGCTAATAAGGGCAAGTAATGAAAAAGCTAGAGACCAAACATAAACTGGCCAAAATGGACAGTGAATACTGCTGATGCAGAACAGTGGACAGGACCTACTTAATGCTAATGTAACTACTGATCCAATAAGCTAATGCAAAAACCAAGAATGTGGTCTTAAAGACCACCTAGCCTACTGCAAATGTGCCAAACATCAAACCCTAATTAGCTGAAATGAAGAGTACACTCTTGCTGCAAGATCTGCAAAATCTGGACAAAACTGCAGTTTTGACTTTTTAAAACAATGGTTATTTTGACTAAAATGAGATTTAGAAGCAAAATCAAGGATAGATTAAGGTGAGATAAGATGTGAATGATCTTTAGCAAGCTACTTCTACTGATTTAGAACCTACATGAATAGCTTTACTGCAACTGAATTCAACAGGAATGCAAATTAGGACAGTGAAATGTTGATTTTGACTATGAGCTCAAATGACATAAAAACAAACACAGATGTGACCTCAAATAACTATAACAAGCTTACATCAACAGATTTAATCCACCACATAAACCTCTAGCACAAATAAATCAGGCAATCCAAACAGTCCTTTAACATGCTTATATGAAACTAAACTTTGCAAACGGATGAAATGAGATTTTAACTGAATCAAAACAAGCAATCTAACATTAAACTTAACCAATAACACAGATTAACAACATAAATTTACCAAGACTAGATTAGACTTCAAAGTTTGACTGTTGTTGACTTTTACTCAAAATGAAAATTAAGCTTGATCTTAAAACAGAGATTAGCTCACATAAGCTTGGATGAGCTTATGTGAGCTTAAAGTGAGAAAAGTAGAACTTATAAAACAGTGGAAACCAAGTATGAAAGACAGATTTAGCAATGCATATAAAGAAAAAGTGAAAATTGCATTAATGAAAAGAGAGTGCTACAATTAAGACAGAGATTACAGATTATTTAACTACTGAAAACATAAAGATAAAAACAGGAATTAAAATGGCCAAAATCTCTCTAAAACCTAAGAGATTGGACGAATTTACAATGTGACTTGAGAGGGTATAAATAGCTCGAACTTGGGATGCCTTTGAGAAGGTTCTGGGACTTCTAATCTGAGCCATTGATCATCATTCTTGTCATTCCACTCATTCTTGGCCTTAGGATCATTGTGGTGAGGTGTTTAAACCAATGAGAGGCTCTCTTTTGTACAAGCTGGCATTCCAATGCTGACACACCTCTGACACGTTGTCAGAGGTTTCTAGAAGGTGGGAAGATGCTTAGTACAATGCTATGTGTTTGGGATTGGTGATTGGGTGTGTTTGGCTATGGGGAAGAAGAGCAGGGGAGGTAATAAGGAAAAGGCGCGTTTGTTTTGTTTATAGTTTCTTAAAAATAGTTGACCGGATTAAGTGAGCTTTGACTTGGGTTTAAAAGTCGGGTAATAGGTTTATTCGGGTATTTGGTATCAACCGGGTTTATGGTATAAGTGTTGGGTTGTGGATTTAATAGATTGGGCCGGGACATGTGCTACTTGGGTAATTTATTTTTGGTTTTGGTTATTTGGTTTTAATTTAGACTTTAAGGACTAAACCATGTACTTATGATATTTTAAGGACCAAAGTTGTGATTTATGAAAGGTGAAAGGTGATTTTTGGGTAAATGGGATAAATGAAAGGTGAGGGATGAAAATGGTAAATATGGAAAAGTAAAAGATGTGAAAGTGTAAATTTGGATAACTTGAGGGTGAATTGTGAAAATGTGATACAATGACGGGTTACTTGTGAAAACTCCCACACATGATCCATAACTCCGTAATTTGCACTTTTGAGCATCAAAGTCCATGAAATAGCATCCCGGCATCGGCTTCGGCTCTCTTCTCTCTCTCTCGTGCTCGGTTTTCTTCGGTTTTGGCTCCTTTTTGTGTGTTTTTACAAATCCTTACCTGCACAAGCATAAACTCAAGAAAACCACAAATATTAGCAATAAACGGCCTTTCTTGGTTATTTTGGGTCTATTTTGATAATGAAAAGGTATGTGTTTTAGCACATACCACTCATCCTTGTGAAGAAGAAACGGTGTACCTAATGTACAAAACCTCTTGACATATCCTCAACTGCGTGAGACACCAAAGTGATAGCTACGTTGTGTGTTAAGCGAGAAAGGAATCACAACCGTAACTAAATAGCCAAGTCTTTATCACCTTCAATAAACGCCCAAACAAGTCATCTTCGCGGAAGGGTAGAAAGAAAGAAGACGAAATAAGAGATACCGTCCAACCAACCCCGTAGTCAACATTTTCCAAGTATCGATTCAAGCCGTGACATAATAACTTCCGTGAAAATGTACAAACCAAGGTATCAACCTGGGAACTGATCTCAGCATGATAAGTCATCATCAAATCACATCAACTAGATTACAAATTGCAGCCCGAGTATATCTTATTCATGAGATCAATTAATCTTCCCAAAATAAAGCCCAAAACTTCTAATAAGTTTTAATCTGCCCATGAACAAAATACCACTTGACTCGATCTATATTCGTAACTCAAACAAATTAGATCCAATAACAAATCATTAAGCCAACTCAAACAATCCGATCCTATATTCATTAAACCCTGTCCAATCCAAATCATTTAATACACTTGTAGACCAAAATTATCACAAATGTTTACATCACCAATCAGCAAAAGACGTAAAACATATGCATTATTACCGATATTGTGCACTTGCAGTGATAATCTCGGTCCATTGTTCATGTCCATACACAATTCACGATTCATTTACTACTCATAAAATTCGGTTCATTTCAATAGTATAAACCCAATTAAACATCACAGCCCATCAAATCCACAAACAGCCCAAGTTCATGTATCAAAAAAAAAGTGCAGCCCATGAGATTAGCCGATCCCTAAATTCGGGTGTATAAAACAACACTCACACACTCATTTGACCTAATCCCAAATATTTCTCACCTTAAACCTAATCTCACCAAAAAATCCGCCCCCATCATATTGTTACCTAATACTACGGATTATCACCATCCCTCCTCATCAAAATAATCTCACATCTTAAACCAACATGGTGCATCTAAAGTTATTACAACAAGGATCAAAAACATCTGAATCAACCATATACCCCACTTTGTCCGCTCCCTCTTAATTAGATTATACAGAGCATGTGTGGTCGCCACAGGTATGGCTTGATCCATTTGGAGTTGGCAACGAGATTCAATCCAAACAACACAGGTAGGTTAATTATGATACAATCAATAAATAGTTTCTTTGTTATGAGTTTAATTAAACGAATCAAAGAAAAAAGATTTAACAAAGTTGTTAAAATCTTTTCTTTAAGTTCGGACATAATAAAAAAAACGTTTGGATCGATGATGAACTCTTTCTCGTTAGAAAGACCTTAGAGTCTTGATGTTTCATTACAAGAAAAACGAGATAGTAATCTGAGATTAGTGGTTTTATTTTGAGTTTGCATGAAGTTTGTTGAAGAGTGACTAAGATGGTATGATGGTTGTGTTTAGGTCTAGGTTTAGTGAGTTGATAGACATGGTCTCGTGGATGATGTGAACATCTTATGAGCATCAGTCGAGTCATTTGATTTATCTTATTGGATTGTGACTTGTGATGGTTAAACCTGAGGTCCAAGATTTTTTGGTATAATGGTATTGTTTTCTCAATCTTCATTTCTGTCAAGTAAGTCGCTAACATCACATACAAGTCGCTACATTTTTTCATCAAAACCCAACTTGCTAAATATTATATAAACACAACACGCTTCATCTTTATTATGCTTCACAAGTCGCTAGGTTATTTATTTGACTCAAAAGTCAAATAACCAAGTCGCTAAACAGCCTTAACACAAGTTGCTACGACCTGTAAAGACAAGTCGCTAGGCCAAGTCGCTAGTTAAGATACATTGCATCTGGACAGTTATGTGACAAGTCGCTAGCAAGATTTGTGACATTTTCCGATGAGTTTTCCGACCAAATTCCGACCATGTTCATATTTACCCAGAAAATATCCAAAGGATACATCTTTAAGCATAAACATTTAAGCAGTTAAGCATTTGACCAAGAAAAAAAACCACCAGTTAACCAAGAAAAAGCATAGACATTTACCAATATCCGTGTAACAGAAATCATGAAGGACAGTTTGGACATAAAGACTTTTGACTCAAGACAGATGTTGACACAAAGTTGACACAAATATGACACAAACATGATAAACCAGACTTATTAGACCAAAAAAAACTTGTTTAAAAACTGTTAAAACCACGATCAAAAGATGATAAAAACAGTTTTTAGAACAATATTTTGAGCCAACATTAATCAATAAAACACAATAACCATGGTAAAAAACCATACAAATCAAAGAAACACAACAACCTGGCTCTGATACCATTTGTAGGATCGATAATATTTTTTGTGTTGATGATTCGGGTGGTCTTGGATGATGAAAATACATGTTTGCCATAGTTAGAGAGAAAGAGATGAGAGGGAGTTTCTTGCTAGAGACTTGGTTAACAAATGAAAGGTTAGATTGAAAGAAAAGCTCCACCCCTTCCATGGATGGAAGGGGTATTTATAGTAACAGACACAACGACCTCCTATCGGCCTGTGGATCAGGTATACAGTGGGTAAAGACCCGTCCTTCCTCCACGGTGTTGCACTATACTATTCTACGCTACAAACTAACTAATAAACTACTAAATAACGTAACAAACAATACGTCTACGAGCTAACTTATGCTAGACCATAATTGGGGTGACAGACACTTTAACATGGAATTTCCAATTCCTAACATTTCTCATAAAACCTTCGCCGTATTGCAAAACTCTTTCTTCTAAGCAATACGCGATTGTTTTTCAAATCATTTTTCATCAATCAGTGAATCTCAATTCGCTGGTTCACTCACTCCGTGTTGTCTTCTTTGAGACGTTCCGATTTGAGAACAGCTAGAACAGCTGCGAAACCCTGTCAAGGAGATTCTTCAGAATCCTACCTGATCACAAGCAGTACTTGTACCGATCAACGGGGAACCGTAGGCCGTGTACCTCAATTCAACAAAAGTGATCAAAGACACTTTCGTGTGTTTTATTGCTAACTGTTGTTACAGGTACATTTGGACGGTTGCAGCTGATCAGAATTGAGGAGTCAATCCAAAGCCGCATGCTCACAGCATCCACACTTAATTGAAGAAATCATGACTTGTGCATATCTACAGAACCTGGCTCTGATATTTCTATACTATGTTCCTGCTACGCTGCTGCAAATATCATGAACCAGTAAAGCTTCCGCTACTCTGATGGAAAGATGTAATGATACAAAAGTGTGAGCATGTCGGTCCAAAAGTCACAACTTCACATGATGGCAACACAATAAAGGGTGATCCAGAGATTTACTGTGGCTGATGATCTCAAAGAAAGCTCGAAGATCATCAAAGATGTGGATCAGTTCAAAGACCTCCACTGAAAGTACAAACTATGTGGACTTTAAAGAAACACTGCTAAAGCACAAAGATGCAGATGTTGAAGAATTAATGTCTACGAGCTCAAGACTGAAGATTAAATAGAATGTTAAGATTCAAAATGTAAATCATGGGGTGACCTCCCTTAGGGGGAGATTGTTAGGAATTGGAAATTCCATAAGTAAAGTATCGGTCACCCCAAATATTATCTAGCATAAGTTAGCTCGTAGACATATCGTTAGTTACGTTATTTATCAGTTTATTAGTTTGTTATTAGTTTAGTTTAGCGTAGTGTAACACCATGGAGGAAGGACGGGTCTTTACCCACTGTATGCCTGATCCATAGTCCGATAGGAGGACGTATTGTTTGTAAGTATAAATACCCCTTCCATCCTTGGAAGGGGTGGTGCTTCTCAATCTAACATTTGACAATTTACAAAGCAAGTCTCTAAGTAGAACACCCTCTCATTCTTTCTCTCTCTAAACTATGGCAAACATGTATTTCCATCATCCAAGAGCACCCGAATCATCAACACAATAAATATTTCGATCCTACAAAATCTTTTTGAACAATCTTGAAAAGGTGTTCAAGATGATGATGATTTCTCACCAGTTTTAAATTTAGTGCACTAAAGCGTACACTAGCGATTTTGAAATACGAGTTTTGATTTGAAATAATCAAAAGTCATCATTTTTGCCCGGGTTTCGTACAAAAGTATACGAAAGCCATTTTGAAGAAATTTTGAGAAACGACATGTTTTAGAAAACATTTAAAGAATTCTCGCTCAAGCATCTGTACACGTCCGTATCATTGTTGAATGACATTTCTAGAAACGTACAGAATATCAATTATACAAGAGACATGTCGTGAGAAGAACATTTTTGGATTTTTGATATTATATTGTTTTTGTATTTTTGAAAGTTTTATATTTTTATATTTTGCTTTTGTGGGTTTTTCAAATTTTGTATTTTGTTTTTCAAAAATATATACAGCGGAGCTTTTTGGAAAATCATTTTCAAGAAGATTCGAGAAGACGTTCTAACTCCTCAGGGGTTAGGCTTCACGTTCCATTTCGTCGAACTAGATCATTAAACCATTCTTTTGGAAGGGCTTTAGTAAATAGATCGGCGAGTTGGTAATCTGTCTTCATGAAAAATAATTCAACAGTACCCTCTTCCACGTGCTCTTTTATGAAGTGATAGCGGACTCTGATTTGCTTAGTCTTTGAGTGATGAACAGGATTGCATGATATGGCTATGGCACTTTTCGAGTCACAATACATAGGTATTTTATCGAAAGTAAAGCCATAATCTGTGAGTTGTGTTCTCATCCATAGAACTTGAGCACAACACGCAGATAGAGACACATACTCAGCTTCAGCGGTTGAAAGTGCAGTGCAATCTTGTTTCTTTGAAGACCAGCTAACTAACTTTTCACCCAAAAATTGTGCTCCTCCTGATGTACTTTTTGCTGTAACTTGATCACCTGCATGGTCCGCATCTGAAAAGGCTATTATATCAAATCCGGATTCCTTCGGATACCAAAGTCCCATGTGAATGGATGTCTTCAGGTACCGAAAGATCCTTTTAACCTCTTTGAGGTGCAGTTCAATAGGCTTTGCCTGAAACCGTGCTAATAAGCAAACAACAAAATGAATATTGGGTCGACTAGCAGTAAGGTACATGAGAGAACCAATCATGCTCCGATATTTTTTCAGATCGATAGGTTTCCCAAATAAATCGGCTCCAATTTTTGGTGAAGTTACCATTGGTGTACCGACAGAATCACAATTATCCATACCATGATTTTTCAAAATCTCAGTTGTATATTTAGCTTGATTAATAAAAATTCCACGAGGGGATTGATGTATTTGTAAACCAAGAAAAAACTTTAGTTCCCCCATCATGGACATTTCAAATTTGCTTTTCATGAGATTTTCAAAATGTTTTGAAAGGTTTGGATTAGTGGACCCAAAAATGATGTCGTCCACATAAATCTGAACAATCAAAATATCATTGTTGTATTTTTGTGTAAACAAGGTAGGATCAATAGCTCCTTTGTTGAAATTGTTTTGAATCAGGAAAGAGGACAGTTCATCATACCACGCTCTCGAAGCTTGTTTTAAACCATAGATTGCCTTTTTGAGTTTGTAGACGTAGTCTGGATGTTCCATGTCGATGAAGCCTTCTGACTGACTCACATACACTTCTTCTTTCAGAGTTCCATTCAAGAACGCAGTCTTAATGTTCATCTAATATCCCATGATGTTTTTGTGAGCTTCAAGTCTAGATACCGGCGCGAATGACTCTTCAAAGTCTATCCCTTCTTCCTGTCTGTATCCTTTGGCCACAAGACGAGCTTTATTGCAAATTACAGTCATTTTCTCATCCTTTTTGTTCTTCCATAACCATTTGAGATCAATGACTCGAATGTCAATTGGTCTTGGAACCAATCCCATGAGTCATGTAGACGGTATTGGAGAAGTTCCTCCTGCATCGCTTCTATCCATGCGGGTTCTGATATTGCCTCGTGAATGTTCTTCGGCTCGATATTGCTAACTGAGCAAAGGTAAATGCACAAGTCGCAATCAGTGGCAAGTTGGCGTCTCGTCTGAATTGGCCATGAAGGTTCACCAATAACTTGTTCAATTGGATGGTCTTTTGTCCACTTCAGAGTATAAGGATACCGTATATTAAACGTGTGCGAGTCAGATGGTTCTCGTAAGCTTGAAGATGATTCAGCTGATTCCGTAGCAAACGGGTTTTCAAATAAGTCTTCATCTAATGTTGCATCATTTTGGTTTTGAGTAGGTTCTTCTTGAAATGATATGATTTGGTTTCGCTCATCAACTGCTGGTAAAACGGTTTCAAGAATAGGATTTGTTGAAGTTGATGTAGATGATGTTGATGGAGTTGGTGCATTGGTTTCGACTGTGGTAGATGCATCTTCTGTTGGTGGTGGTGGATGATTTTGAGCGGGTGCAGTGGAATGATGGTTTGATGCATTTTTTGAGGTTCCACCATAGTATTCATCGAACATTAACTTGATGAAATTCTCCCATTCTTGTTCATGAGGTTTGTCAAACAATGTTGATGGAGCTCTTTGAGGTATGAGTCCTGAACTAATATGTCCAGAAGTCTGTGGGTTTGGTGCGGGTTCTAATCTGTTTTGATTAGAAGTCATCGGATTTAGCGTGAGTCTCCCAGAAGCCATTTGTGAAAGTTCATCAAAATTCACATTCATCGTCTCCATTATCTTCCTAGTTATTCTGTTATACACCCTGAATGCCCTCGAGTTATCTGAGTATCCAATGAAGATTCCAATATCACCTTTAGCTTTCAGTTTTCCTAGATCTTCTCTGTCATTCGTTGGATAGCACAAAGCGCCAAACACGTGAAGGTAAGAGATATCAGGTTTTCTGTTGTTCACTAGCTCATAGGGGGTTTTATTGAATCTAGAATGGATTAAGGATCATTTCTGAGTGAAACAAGCAGTGGCAACATCATCAGCCCATAAAAATAACAGTGCACTAGAATAAATTAGCATTGTGCGAGCAGCTTCCACAAGAGTACGATTTCTTCTTTCAACTACCCCATTCTGCTGTGGAGTTCTAACAACTGATTTTTGATGTGTGATTCCAACATCTTCAAAATAAGTTCTTAACTCCTGATTTGTGAATTATGTGCCATTGTCTATTCTTACTACCCTTACTGGAGCTTGAAGAAGTACTTAAATACGCTTCAGAAAGGTGATGATGATGCCTTGTGCTTCGTATTTTGATCTCAGAAACTTAACCCACGTATATCTTGAATAATCATCGACAATAACAAGAATATACTCTTTCCCATTAATGCGTTCAACTCTCATTGGGCCACATAAGTCCATGTGCAACGTATGCAACTTTGCTTCCAAACTAGGTACAGGTTTGGGTTTATATGATGCTCTTTTGCTTTTTCCTTGTTCGTATGATGGACATAAGTGATCCATGGTGTATTTGAACTTGGGAAGTCCGTTGACGATGTTGTCTTTGGCAAGTTTGTTGATGGTGTCGAAATTGATATGGGATAATCATATATGCCACAACCAGGACTTTGTTCCAAATGCTCGTGTCATAAGACATATTGGTGATGAAGAGGCCATTTGATTTATGCCGATCGCATACAAGCTTGTATCACGATTCCCAGTTAAGATATCAATGCCATCCAAGTTTATAATAAAGCATGCATTTTTCCTAAATGCAACCTCTAAATCTGCATCACAGAACTGCCCGACTGAAAACAAATTATGTCCCAACCCTTCAACAAAGTAAACCCGAGTGATCAAATAATTTCCAAAAGGTAGATCTCCATAACCCATGATAGCTGCTACATGATCATTTCCAAAGCATACTGTTCCCATGAATTTCTAAACAAAATTGATCAGTAGGTTTAGATTCCCAGTCATGTGCTTGGAGTAGCCCGAGTCGATGATCCAAAGACATATTTTGATAACCTGCCAAATACAGAAGAAGATGTTTTTGGAAAATTTCTTGATTTTGGTTCCTTTGGGTTAGAGGTAAAATCCTGATCACACTCATAGAAGTTTTTTACTGGGTATACTGGTTTAGCACTCATTCTACCATTCTGGAGTGTGAAAATTCTACCTGTTGGTTTCCAAATATCATCCCTAAAATAAAGACTATGCTTTTTATCAGTAGTGTAAGACCTAAATCTTGCAACTAGTCTTCCTATTGGTTTAGCATAAGTTCTTTTTGGAACGTTCTTCTGAACAGGCTTAACATTCTCATTCTTAGAAACACAATCATCATGAACATTAATTAAAGATTTCTTGCAAGTTACACAAACAGATTCAACACATTCATTAGACTTGGCAAGTTTCATAGGTTCATTACATTCAGATGAAATGTCTTTCTTATTACAAAGCGAAATTCCTAGGGTGTTCTTCTACTTTCTTTTCTTTATTCAGGATACTACTCTTAGAGGCAAGCGAGACTCTATTGTTCCTTGTATTGCTCTTAGGCTTTAGTCTGCTGCTCCTAGAAGTGCTTTCTAGTCCTGTAGAAGGTAAGGCACACGCATTAGGATTCACATTTTTATCTAGAGAAGTGGTTTCAGCTTTCCTAGTCTCTTTAGAGTGCTTTTCTAAACTTATGTCGTTTGTTCCATATGGTTTAGATGTGGAGGCAGACGCATTAGTGGTACTCATCTTAAAAAGGCCAGGTGCTAAAACTTTTTGTTTCTCGATAACCACTTTTTCATTTTCAACAAACTTTTCTTTTAGCTTAGGCAAGTCAGGTGGAGTGACTGGTTTTGACAAATCATTTTTCTCATTGACTTTTGGAGGAGGCTGAGAAATAGACATTTTTGTGTTTGAAAACTGGTTTGGGAACATTTGCTTTCTCCTCAGTCAATGGTTTTTCAATCTTAGTATCCACAGCCTTTCCTTTTTGACATTTCAGCTGAGCTCTCAAAAGATCATTTTGCTCTTTCATGTCCTTGTAGGCACGCTCATACGACAGTTTGTCATATTTGCATTCCTCAGTTTTTCGATCAAGTTGTTTAAAATATAAGACATTTTCTTTTTCAAGTTTTTCAAGAGCTTTTTCATATTTTGAAACAATTGCGGAGGTCTCAGACAGGAGTCTTTCATGGTCTTCAACAGAATATGTTTGTAAGATAATGGACATAATATTGGTACTCAGAACATCTTCGAAGAGAGAATCATTTAAATTTTCCAAAACTTTGATGTGTTCAAAACATTCATTAGCTTTCTTTACCAGGGATTTATGGTCCTTGACAAAGTCATATGTTTCTTTCAAAAATGCTTGTTCAAAATGAATTACCCTCGCACTTACATGATTTAGCGGATTGGCAATTTCAGTTTCAAAAACCTTTTTCATTTCATCATGAAAACTCGAAACCAGTTATTAGTACTGATGTTGATTTTGGATTGAACAATCTCTTGAAGTTGCCCCATTCTAGTTTTAATTTCATCTAAAATGCTTCTAGCATCACTTGTGTTAAAAGGATTGTTTGAAGATATTTGTTCCGTGTTTGAAAATGATTTTGAGACAACTATTGGTTCTGAAACTGGTTTTGACTCTTTGTTTGAAACACTGGGTGTGATGGAAAACTTTGACTTTTCTTTTTGAGAAACAAAATTAATTCCAGACATTTTGTTAAGTTTGTTGTAATCAATTGGTTTTAAATCTATGTTCTTTTGTTTCATTTTTTATTAACTCTCATTAATTAGTTCTAACGTTTCATAAGAATCACGAACATTTATGGGTTCATGCAAAGGTTTTCCATTATTGAACACATTCTGTTCTTTCTGAGCTTTCTTGAGTGCACAAGGAGTGTGGTTACCAAGAGCCATTTTTTGAGTTGTATGATAATATGGATTTGTTTGATTGATTAGCATATTGGTTGTTTTAGCTGAATGACCCGTTGTAACAAGCAAAATTTCCAATTTGTTGATTTTTTCATTTTGATCAAGAATTTCATCATGAAGAGAATCTTCTCGTTTTGAAAAGTCTGGAATCAACTGTTTCTTCTCTTTCTCAAGATCAGAGTAAGTTGCTTTTTGTTTAGAAAGTTGGTTTTTAAGATAAGAAATTTCCTCGTTTAAGTATTTTATTTTTAAGCTCAAGTTAACATCAAGTGTGTCATACTTAATTTTCAGTTTATTTTTCTCTTAAAACGGAATTTAGTTAACCAATTTCTAATTCGGACTCTTTGTTTTTGTGAAATTCAAAAGCTTTTGCATTCTCCTTGTACCTCTCAAGCTCAGCGGTCAATTTATCATTCGCGGCCTTAACGTCGCGATTGACCTTTTTCACTTCTCAATTTCAATGCCACAATTATTGATTAATGATTCAAATAAGGCACGTGTTTCCTCATCAGTCTCATTATTTTGTGCCACAAATCCTCCACTAGGATCCACATCTGGAGTTTGAGAGTAAATATTGCTACTACTCGGATTGTCCAGGTATGTATCATAAGTAGGTGCTGGTGTCACATAATGTTGTTCATCATGAGGAAACACATCAAATATGACATTGTTATAGCATGGATCAATGATTGGTACCTCAGATACTGCATTGGCGTCATAAACAGGAGGTGTGTCAGAATCAGTACCGTACTTAGCCTCCTGAAGATTTGCCATGAAGATGCAGTTCGCATTGATGTCCTCTCGGTCTTCCAATTCATCCATAATAGCCACAAAGTCATGTTCCTCAGCACTCAACTGCATCCCTGCTTCTTCCTTTTGTACCAACAATAAAGCTTTATGAAGATACGCAGAATCCTTCTTTTTCGGCTTAGTAGGACAATTCCTTGCCATGTGACCCACTCCTTGACATTTGTAACACGTAACCCGATTAGCCTGATTCACATTTCCATAATTCCCAACGACTGGAGCTGCAACATTCCCATTTTGATTACCCACTGCTCTATTCCCAACATTTTGCCCCATCTGATTTCCAACAATCTGACCCAACTGATTACCATGATACGGAACCGCCTGATTACCCATGTGAAATCCAGTAGCATATCCTTGTGGATTCCCAATAACTCCAACCATTTGTCCTTGATGACCCATATTCAAACCCGGCTGTGCAATTTGCCTGTTGCGAGTGTTAGATGAAATCCTTTGGTTGTTGTTAGTTGGTGTGGAATAGTGTCATTTGAATACTTTAGTCAAATAAGCAAATGCATTTGACAAAGCCTCTATTTGTTCAGCTTCAAGGTCGGTGATTCCTTGTTCCTAGTATTGTGGATACTGTTGTTGTCGAATGACTTGTTGTTCTGGTGGATAGAATTGTTGTTGAGGGATAACAGCTTGTGGTTGTGGAATGTATTGCTGCAAGTTGTTGTTATTGGAAGATGATGAAGGTTGTTGTTGTGTGTTCACTGGAGTTTTAGTCATTGCAATTAGTGCCAAGGGATCATGATTATTTGCCATTCTTTCTTTCCTGACTTCATTGACTTCAGCTTGGTTTTGTTTCAGAAAATCGTAGAGTTGATCAAAGTTCACCTGATGTAAGTCCTTTGTTTGGTTGACAATAGTGACATATCGTCCCCATTCTTCTTGAAGATTGTTGAGAATTTTGATGTTACTCAGGATAGTTCTGGGTGTCAACTTGTTTCTGATAAGCTCATTCATCAAAGTGCAAAGCCTTCCATAGTAGGATTCAATGGATTCTCCTGGAGTTGATGTAAACTTATCCCATTCAGTTAGCAACTTGTTCTCCATGTCTTGTTGACCACTTTCTGTTCCATAACATAGTCGTCTAATACGTTCTCACATATCGTAAGCAGTTTCACAGCTATCTATAGCATCAAAGATTTCTCTTGGTAAACCTAGTTGGACAATGTGAATTGCCATGTCATCTGCTTTGATCTGCTTCTTATCCTCTTCATTGTATTCTGATTCATATTGCTCACGATAGAATGGTTGAACAGGTGGTGTTCTAGTAGGATCTCCAAGGTCTTGGACTTGTCGTGGCTTGAAGGGTCCATTCGTAATGGATTGAATCATCAGTTTTCCATTAGGTTTGGTTTTGATGTAGCGGAGCATATGACTTGTCCATTGAAGATATCTACCTTTTTCCAGCATAGGAGAACGGTTTTCAGCACCTGTTGCATGAATATCTTGTTGAGTTGCCATTGATGAAGGTATTACTGATAAAGTTGATGTAGGATCGATTCAACGATAAAGGAGTTGTGTTTGATGAAGATTAAACTCGGTTGTTGTAGTAAAAATATGGTCTGAAAACTTAAAAACCTCAATAAATTTTGTTTGGAGCGTTTTTAGGACTTGAAGGTTGACCTAGTTCATTCGTCGTGCCATTCTCCTCGTTCTCACGGTCGTTTTGATGGGTAGAACGCTGAAAACGGAGTTACGGTTCAAAAGTTATGGCCGTTTGAAGTTTTGCTTAAAAACTTACGCGTAACCTTGTTCTTAGGCGTACACTATGGATGCTTAGGCGTAAAGTAGTTCCTTAGGCGTAAGATTTGAAGCTTATGCTTAAACAATGACCTTACGCGTAATAATTAACTCTTATGCGTAAACAATATCCTTACGCGTAAGATTTTACTCTTAGGCGTAAAAAATATCTTGCTTGTAAGATTTAACTTTTATGCGTAAACCAAAGTCTTATGCGTAAGATTGAAGTCTTAGGCGTAAAAATCTTACTTACGCGTAAAACAGAATCGTATCTTTCTAACTTATCCAAGCTAGGAAGATTTCACAAGTCGAAGTATTCCACAAACTTATCCAAGTGAGGGAAGTACTGAGTAACCGTTGTTGCACGAAGATTCTTCACCAAATGCTTATGCGTAAACCTTAGGCGTAAAGTGCACTTCTTACGCGTAGACCTTAGGCGTAAGAATAGGGTTTTGACTTTTCCTTACGCGTAAAACTAGGGTTTTGATTTTTTGTACTTGAAATCCTTACGCGTAAACTGCCCAGATTGTTGCAAAAACACGAATTTTCACCCAAAAACACGTTTCCAAACGATTTCTTTTGCACAAACTTCTTCCAAAACACTTAAAGATCAATAAAAACTACAACTTTAGCTTAAAAAACACGTAAAAATCAAAACTTTAAGCCAAAAGCTCACGTTTTTATGTAAAAAACGAAACTTTCTTGTAAAGCTTTAACAAAAAAACGTAACACAAACACACCTAAACCATTATTTGGCGATTGATACCAATTGTAGGACCTTGTTTTTCTCAACCTTATCACATTACCTAGCTTACCACGCGTAAAACAAGTAACACACACAAACGTTATGCGTAAAGAAGATGAAGAAAAGATGGTGACTTGATGATATATTATGCGTAGGTGTAGAGAGAAAGATGGAAACAAGAGAAGTTTTATTTCAAAGAAAACACACACTTACACACTCAAGCACACACCTCAAATGTTTCATTTGAGGTGTATTTATACTCACATACAAGACGCCCTAATGGGCTTGGCGATGGGCCACGAGCGGACTTGGATTGGGTTGGATTACATGAACTTATAAAAGGCTAGCTTAACTAAACTAATAGCCATTTAGCTTAGCCTAATCCACGAGCCCGTTGACTATTCTATTATGATATCTAACACACGTTACAAAGTTCCTAAACGTGAATGACCATTACTTCTATTAAATATTATTAAGGCTAACAATAAGTTTTGACATTTTGTAAGTATTACATTTTCACGTTGCATGGTTTTAAGTTTCGTGACTTAAGGGCTTATCATTAGTAACTACCGGGACCAAACTATACCCCGTAAGTTAATGATTATCAAAATATCACACACTTACCACCTCGTATGAGAGGTGGCGTGCAATTTGACACCAACCAAGCCCATGCGTCTTAAGCTAAACACATTTGATCTTATAAGACTCCATGTGTCCAAAACACTCATATATAAGTCTAAAACTACTCACACATACAAGCTAAATTGATAAGAAAACCACCAAAAACCCTCTTCTTCCTCCTTTGGGTTGTTCACCATAAATTCACCACCACCATCATAGGTTTGATTCAAGCTTTAAGTTATACTGCAAAGTTGAAGGGTTTGGTAGCTAGTGATGATCCTTGGGTTTGTTTCAAGATTCTATGGTTAAATTTGGATTTTATATAAGAGGTTTAAGGGCTGAATATAAGAATGTTATTGGGTGACTAATAAGAGTTAGTATCAAGTGGTGAAAAGGTTCAAGTGAAGTGTTGAAGATTAGAAGTGATTAGGTTGATTTGTAGTTGAGAATCTTGTGTGTTTCCTACTAAATCATTGTAAGAATCATATCTATTTTTCATATTATTCAATATGGTTGTAATAAGTTTATGATATTTTAGATATTTTTTTATGATGTATAAGTTGTATATGTTGTATTGGCTTGATTTGTATGTTGTACATACTAAACACATAAGTAAAACTTGCTAGAAACATTTTTGGTATAACTAGTTTGTAACTAGTGATTATGTAAAGATTTGTCATAGAAACATGACCCATGGACTTAATTAAGCTTAAGAAACAAATAGAGGAAGTAAAAACTAGAACTTGAGATTTTGAATCACTTAAAAAAGGGTTGTAGTTAAAAAGTTATGGCTAAATGAAGATTACTAGATGAAAATATGGTGCTGGAACAAAAAGTCTTCTGATCCAACTTTAAATCACGATTTTGACCCTTTTCTGGTCCGAATCATCAAAAGTGTAAAACACAAAAGTTTCTCAGAATGATTTTTTATCCAAAACCTTAGGTGCCCGTAAGCAAAAAGTGAATAACAAAGGCTAGAAACCGCAAAAACCAACTGGACCTGTTGTAGACCGAAAAACAATCATGGCTAAAGAGCCTTTGTGGCGTTTTGGTGATATATATCGTGGCTAAAAAGCCTTTATTGAATGTATATATCATACGGTGATATATATACAGTCACATGCCATGAGCTTATAGCAATAATAACTATGAGGATGATGATTGCGCACATTACAATTATACAATGAACTTTGTTGTCCACTACTATTTACAAACCTCTGAATTCACTCAACCATTGTGTTGACTTTTTAGCATGTTTATCTCGGGTTCGAAAGGAATTAGCTGGCATGTCAAGGCGCACGGAAAATATTTTAAAGACGATGCATATATTATCATTCGGAAAACTTTACAGCTTTTATGTTTTACATATTGTGGGACCTCTTTGTAAACTCTGATATTTTAATCGAATGATAATTTATTTCAAAACGTCTCATTTAGAGTCGTTTTCTGTAACTTGTTCTGTGAAATATGAAGTAATACCCCAGTGACACAATCTTCCGCTGCGATAATTTTGAGGGTGTTACAGTTTACAAATAGATAGTTATACGCAGAATGAGTAGGCAGCCGAGCGTAAAAAATTAACTGCACAAAAAAAGTCATGTATCACATGTTATAGTAATGCCACTACTATTCAATGCCTTTCTCGTTTTACCTTTTCACTTGTTCCTCATCAATTTCGATTGCACAATGATGAAGAAAATGGTGTAACATGTAATGTTTTAATAAAAAGAGGCATTTGCGTGCGCGCGGGCGCCCACACACACAGATATATATATCTCTATATTATATATAACATGAGACATTTGGCATTAATGCCACCTCAATGCCAAATAATCAAATTTCATGCCACATTTGTTGTCCAAGCAATATTTTTGTCAACCTAAGCACTAATTTTTTAATTTAATTAGATTTTATATAAATTTCGGATTTTTAATATTTTTTTTTGTAAATTTCGGATTTTTAATAAATATTTTTGAAAATTATTTATAAAAAAGGGGCCTTGCAAGGATTGAACCTTGGTCATTTGGATAAATAACTTGTGTGTTTACTACTTAGGCAACAAGTTATTTTGATAATTATGTTGCATATTATAATCTATAAATGCCTATAATTATATTGGAATCCTATACTAAATACAATTTATCTACAAAAATTATATTAAGTAATTATCTTTATAAAAACTTATTATTCATATCTAACCTAAAAGAATATACGTAAAAAAAAAATCTGCACTTTATTCATAATATGTTTTTTCTCAAAAACCCTAATATCATTTTTTTCCTCACAATCTCTTCTATTGTTCGTTTACTGAATATCATCCAGCAGCATACGCAAACTATTTATATTTTTACTATATATTTGTTAGTAAAATTTTTGTTCACGTTTAAATTTTTCTATATATTGTATAGGAGGAAGAGGCCACCAAACGGATGGAAAAGGGCGTTTTGGAGGTTGAAACTATAGCAACCGAGGCAATGATCGTGATAACACACGACCAAGAGGCAACGACTACCATCGTCAAGCTCGGACATATTCCAACTCTTACCAGGCTTCTCAAAATGGTCATGTATCATCATATTGAAAACCATGAAAGACCATTAGTCGCTAGCATTATAGTTTTGGAAGAAAGCAACCTAAGTTGATGAATGAATTAATGAAGTCTTTATAGTCTGTTTGTGCTGGGCTATACATGCATTAGTATTGCTACAGCCTACAGCTGCATATTTCCAACTAGAGAATAGCCAAGATACTTGTGTTTCTTTATTTGAGTTTATTAGTTCTTCCTCTGGTTTAATTTGTGATAATAATTTTATTACTTTAGCTAAAATTAAGGTGTACCCTGCCAGTGGTCGCGAAAGCTCGATGCAACACGGCATACCATATGATCCCACTACTGCTGGCGGCCAAGGTAGCAACTACATCGGTAACTATACACCCACTTCATTATTCAGCTCCGTGTGTATTTTGAAGTTTTGACTATCATTATTTTTTTTGTCTTGCAGTGGGTGGTCTGGTGCCTAATGTGTTTGCTGTTGATATCAATGTCATACAAACTAATGTATTTGTTGTTGATATATATCGATGTCACGCAAAATCTTGTTGGCCAGCAACCTCCATTCAAATAGTCGACTGATGTATCTAACGTCACTGCACGTCAAACTTCATTTGTGTCATCTCCAACGACAACCACATGTACGGTTCATCTATTGTCAACACTTCAAATGCTAACGCTTTCTTCCAAGCCTAAGGTATCTGTTTCTTTGTGGGTTTTTTTTTTTTTTTTTAAAGAACTGTACATGAACATTACACCGGAAGTCATACTTAAGTAATCTTGACATTGTTGATTATGCACAGATATGTTTGCATTGGAGAGTTGCAGTTTACTTGAAGGTGTGACCCAAGTCATATGGAACCTCATCAGCTTTAGTCCGAATATCAGCCTTTGAATACTTAAGGTGAGACTTAAGGGGTGGTTGGATTTGCACTTTTGAATTGGGTTGCTGTTTTTTCTACATGAACAACTTGAGATATCATTTTTTATCTCTACAACATGAACACCTTGAGGTCCTGCTTGGGCTCCGTTATACGATAACTATATGCTCACAACTTCTAAGTTACAAGATTGGGATAAGGCATTTGTAAGAATTTTCATCAGCTTTTCAATTCGTGAAATTGAGGAAATAAGTTTCGGAGTCCAGGTAGCTTCAAATTGCTATTATGTTTTTTTTTTCTTTTTTTTTCCCTTTCCTGAATTGTTACTTGAATCATTCCCCTTCAAATTGTTCATAGAAGCCGTTGAACTAATTGAAGCTATTATTTTAGGCACTATAAATCTCGCACCTTTGCGTTGGAAATTTGACCTGTTTATTGTGTTTTCTACTTTCTCTAGGATGCCTTACAACCATATAGAGGCAAGAGGAATCTCGACGCGCACTGAAGAAAGCATCACTATGGTTATGTGGAAACTTTGAACAAGTATCTATGGAAGAACGACATATTGCATGCATACACAGTGGATAGATTAATCAGAGTGCATATAACAATGAAAATCCATTGCCAGAATTTAATGTTGCAGCACCAGGTTTCTATTCCTACTTTATTTTACCACAAAATTAAGATTTGGCTATTTTCGTGGCCCTATAAAACTATCACTATTACAAGGTTGGGTGTTCTTATTGAGATAATGTTTTTAGAGCACATATGTGCAGGGTAGTCAAATATTACGTTTATCTGCCTGATGTTATTCATTAGTACCACACTCTAAAAGAAAGAAGCTTCAGGGTTTTAGTAAGGATTAATAGGAGGGAAACGAGTGGAAATAGGAAGAGGTAGGTGAGACATAAGACTAAATAAAGGTGTGCTAGAAAGATCATTTTGATAAGAAGGAAATATAGATGGGTTTCAAGGGGCTGTCGAGAAGTGAAAATAGACAGATAGCTGCCCATGATGCTAAAGTTTATAACAATTGCGTATGGCAACGGCTAAATGTGTTTTGTCAATGAGTCAGTGGCACAGTGGTTACAAGTGGATCCTCATGTGGTGGAAGTCTTTTTGTTGGACCATATTACTTGAAAGATTAACTTAAGTTTTAATTCAAAGGGAATGGATTGCTCACAGTTATCCTTGCTGATAAGTATTGCATAAGCACTGAAAAATCTTAAGTTTTGTTGCTTTTCGGAACCTTAGTTAAACTTCAAAGTTTCCTTCTGGTGAAAGAGCTGACAAGTTTATGTAAGCATGACACCTTTACAACCTTAAGTGCCACGAATCTTTTGTGATCTCTCTTGAGTACATGTAAATAAGTGCATTATGGTGAACTGTTAATTTACATTATATTTCTTTCTGCTGGTGTCTTCATTACAAGCCAGTAATATATGTGGTAGCCTGATGTATTGACTATATTTGTTTCTAATCGTCTAGCTTTGGCTTTACAGCTTCGGTTTTGTTGGAATCACTCCTAAACAGTATTTCAAGTATTTATATTTCATATGTAATAGGTAGCTTTATTATGGCCTTTATGTTTGTTTAAGGTCCAGCTTATGTAGAAGGCCCATAAGCTGAGGCCCAAGCCCAATAAGGAAAAGGGAAGGAGAGGGAGTGTTGCCCTAGCTCCTTGCCTATATAAACTATTGTAAACCCTCATTTGAGGGTTGGTTGTTCAAGTTATTCTTTTCATTCACTCTCACTACGCCTAACCGTGCTACTCATATTGTGTGTTTGTGTTTGATACTTGTTCATCCGCCTTTATCTCTTCTCTTATAAGCTTGTGTTGTAAAACTAGTGACCTAACAGTGGTATCAATCGCCAAATAGTTGGGTGTACACTTTGTTTTTTCGAAGTTTTGGTTTTGGGTCTTACGCGTAAAGATAACACAATCTTTGGTTCGCTTAAAAACTGATTTTTTACACTTTTGAATCCAAGATTCTTGTACTTTCAACGTTATTAGGTGTTAAACTATTGGTTTTTGGCAAAAAGTTTGGAACTTTACGTGTTTTTCCTTGTTTTTAAGCTTGTTTTTGTACGCAAGTGTTATCCTACGCGTAACCGTTTTAAGTGCTTTGGATCATCAAGTTTCACACTTTTGTGTTATTTTGGTGTTATTGAAGCTATTTCATCACACAAAAACTGGTTTAGAAACATCTTTGGACAAAATCATTCTTACGAGTAGGATTACGCGTATCAAAACCCTAGTTTTACGAGTAGTTCTACGCGTAACTTTGTTCCTGGCTTGATCTTCAATTTCCTGGTTTATTCCGTGTTTTCTTACTTGGATAAGTCTGAAAATACGTCGACTTTGGATATCTTTTGCACTGTGAAGTGTAAAAGATCACTTGGGATAAAACCCTAATCTTACGCTTAAGCATAAAGCTTACGCGTAGAAAATCTTACGCTTAAGATTCATCTTACGCGTAGACCTAGTCCTACGCATAAGATAATCCTACGCCTAACTTTCTACGCCTAACTTACTGTTTACGCATAACTTTAGTCTTTTCTCCTGCTTACGCGTAAGCTAAATCCTACGCGTAACTATTCTTGTTACGCGTAACTTTTGGTGTTTTTACGCATAAGTGCTACTTGGTTCTTGTCATTTCTACGCCTAAGGATACTTCATCAACAAAGGTTCATTCGACTACAAAGATCCATTCTTACTACACAAGTTTATCATCATGTCTCAACCACCATACTCTAACTACTTCCCTCACACTTATAATCATCAACAACAACAACAATTAACTCCACAACATCAACAATGGAATCAACAACAAGCAATTTATCAACAACAATTTAATTAACAACATACTCCACAACTTGGTGCAATTCCACAACCACAAATGGTTCAACCACCACCAAACCTTCAAGCTCTACCCTACACAAACGATTTCAATCAACATCCATCACGAAGCACTATGAAGGAACCCACTTGGTTTGCTAAGATGTGTGAAGCTTTAAGCAGCCAACAATCATTTCATGAAGCTGGATCACTTGATAGACCTCCAATGCTCACTCCAGGAAACTACGATCAATGGGTGATAAGGTTCTTTAGGTTCTGTGATCTGAAGAAGCCACATGGAAAGTTCTTAAAGAAGGTTATCTTGGAAGGTCCATTTGAGATGCCTACTGTCATTGTACCCGGAGATCCAAACACTGTTCCACCAAGAGATGAACAAACCAACATTGCTACTGTTGCAGATTTAAACCCTACAGAACTTCTACACTATGAAGCTGATGAACTTGCAATGGAATACATCCTCTTAGGATTACCAAACCCAATTCTTCGTAGTGTTGATGCTCAAAAGACTGCACAAAAGATGTGGGATCATATTCGTCTTCTTATGGAAGGATCGGTACTCAATCAGGAGGATTTGGAATCCAAAATTTACTTGGCTTATGAACACTTCATGATTGAACCTGGAGAGACACTCGAGTCATATCATCATCGATTTTCAGACATCATCAATGGTTTGGATAAACACAACATCATCATGCCAAGAATTGCAGTGAATACTAAGTTCCTGAGTAGTCTTGGTCCAGAATGGGAGAAGTATGTCATTTTTCTCCGTCAAGCGAAGAATATGCATCATTCTACTTATGGATTATTGTACGATTACTTGAAGCCTCATGAGAAGGAAGTTGATCGGGAAAGGATTCTCCGTGCCCAAATTGCTAAACAGTCACAACCGGACAATCAACAACTTGCCTTGTATGCTCAACAGAATTATCCCTCTCAACCAGCAACTCAACCAACTGCTTCAAACACACCTCACAGTCACAACCTCAACAAAATCAATTGGTTCCATACAGCAACAATGCTCAAGCATATGTCAGTGAAGCGACTGAGGAAACAGATCCGTTCGAAGCATTGCAACAAGGATTTGTGATGATTGCTAATGCTTTTGGCCGTTACACCAACAAATCCAACAATCGTATTCGTTCCTCATCTAACACACGAACTCAAGCTGTTGTGAACAATGGACGTGTTGAAGTTTAGAATCGTGATTATGGTCGTCAGATGGGTGGTGGTCAAGGGTTTAATGCTGTGGGTAGGAATAACAACAGAGCTCAAGTGGTGGAACAAGGAAATGCTCAGAATCGGTTAAATGGTCTTAGATGCTACAACTGCAATGAGAAGGGACACCTGGCTAATGCATGCCCAAAGCCAAGGACTAGGGGCAGTGCTTATTTCAAAGAGGCCTTACTTTTGGCTCTTAAGGATGAAGCTGGTGGATCTCTCACAACCAAAGAACAGAGCTTTATGGCAGATGCAGACTCAGATGATGATATGGAGGATTTGCAGGCTAATGCAGCTGTTATGTTGATGGCTAATATGCATGAGCTGCACATGAGTGATACAGGCCCAGTGTATGACACTGATGATAATCAAATTGACTCCGTGGTCGTACTTGAGGATCTAAAGAATGATCATGTTGAGACTCACGTTGAACAAGATGATCTGTTGCCTCATCCGGATTTTGCTCGGTTAATTCAAGACCATAAAATCAAAATGGAGGAATGTTATGCATTAAATCAATCCTTAAAAGTAAAATGCACTGTTAACCAAGGATTTTGAATGTTTACAAATGCAACTCAACTTTTTCAAAACTCAAGAAAACCGTGAAAAAGGTTTTGAAGCCGCTTTGCAAAATCTCATCAAAACGAAAAATATTTAGAGCGACAGATGCGTGATCTAGCCGCCTCGAAGAATGCTTTGTTGTCCGAATTAGAACAACTGAAACATGAACATAAAAAACAAATTAACGCTCTCACTTTGGAAATCAAAAAGCTAAGGCTGAGTTGTTAAATTGTCAAAACAGTTCTCCGCATACAAAAAGCATTCAACGAATCGGGTAGATGACCTTCTTGCAGAAATTCTCGGTTTGCAAAACAAAATTAAAGAGTTTAAAACTGTTGTTTACAAACATGGTGAATCAGTAACAGCTATTGAAAAGTTTACCTTAAAACCTAATCCAAATGGATATGGAAAAAATCTAGCTGATTACAAACCAAAGCTTTCACTAAAAACATTCAAACCAACCTCCTGAAGTTTCCAGTGCAGAATACAAAATTGATAATACTGTCATGAGTGTTGTTGAATACCATCGTCAAGAGGAATTAGATGCAGAAGCCGAGAGTCGATCAAAATTAAAAAAACGTTTGTTTACAACAAACCTTTTAATTATAAAAACGCGGTCACTTTCGTCACACCAACGGATTCTTCTAACACACCAAGGGTTATCATCAAAACACCCGAGTCTTCTATTGTTAATCCCAAAACAGTCTTTGCACAAACTTATGGTCCTTTACCTTCCATTAGCGAAGTAAACTCACAACCTGAAAATCGAAAAATTCTTCGATATTTTGACATTTTCATGGCTGACCTCAAAATTTTACAACATGAGATAGAATATCGATCTGAAATAAAAGTTGAACATTTTCAATCGCCTCTGGCGCGCGAACAAAGAGACATTTTTCAGAAAAATCTTTTACCTAATGTTAAAAACTTGAAAAGTTGTGCATTGCCTGGAAAAGGATTTTCATAAGGAACTTGGGGTATGAAAAACGTTTTCGAGAAAACAGAAACATCTATTACTAACACAAAACGAAAAACGAAACTGTTGAGAAAAGATGTTGATCGACTCTTGGAAGATGTTATCTGTGCTGATATCCATAATGTTGTGCTACTCTATTCGTTGCCATATGCATCTGCTCATATCTCTGCAGATATTGTTGAAACTGTTGTAACTGTTGAAAACACCGATAATGTGCTTCAGATCGAGTCTTTAAAAGCTGAAAATAAACGATTACACACGGAAATTTACAATGCAAAACGTCGTCTTCATTGGTGTGAAAAAGATATTCACAACCATCAACTTAGTTTTCAAAAGAAAATCGCTCAATTGAGTGCAAAGTCTTCTGATCCTAAAATTGAGCAACTGGATGATCAAAACGTGTCTTTGAAAAGTCAAATCTCAAAATATGAACAAGAACTTTTAAAAGTTAAAAAGGAATATGGTGTCATATTTGATTTACTAAAAAAGACTCGAGATGAAGCATCTAATGAACTTGATCACTATCTTGCTCACACTAGAGAAGTCATGAATTTTGCTGGTAATATTCGTTCTGAAAATCAAGATCTGATTCACACCATCTCTAAGTTACGGGAAATGTTAGGAAAGTATGAACAACTCCCGCCTACTGTGATTAAGAGATTAGCACCAGTCACACTTAGTAATCGTGAACCTAGAATTCCCACTGCCAAATCACAAGTTGCTAATGTGTTTCCCTCTACTGAAACAGGAATAGTTGCATCTTTTCCAAACGTCCGCACTTCACAGCCTAGGAGCACTCAAACGAAGAATAGGAAGTTGCGACCTAAGAAAAGATCAATAAGGAATGCTAAAGTAGAAGAACACCCTAGGACTCTGAATAAAACTCATGTTACTTCCACTATAGATGTTGCGTCTGGCAAATGTAATAGAAATAGTGATGTAACGAATGCTAAACCGTTAAGTACCTTTGATATTCAGTCTGATGCACCTTGTGATATTTGTCAAACGAGTATGAATTCTGATTGTCATGACAAATGTGTTGCTAACGCTATAATCTCTAGATTACGGAATCCTAAGAATCGGAATACCTCTAGGCCCACTAATCATTCTAAGTCTGTGCTTGGTAAACCACCATCTTTAGATTCTAAGGCAACCATTGCTATCACAGTAGCTCCCGCTTCACCTCCTAAGAATGTAGTACCACCTAGTGCTTTCACTAAGACTAAAGCAAAGAGTAGTTATAGATGGCAGAAATGGATATATAACACACTAGGATTTAAATGGATGCCTAAAATTATAAATGTGTGTATGTCTAACATATCTGCTTCGGAACCCTCTCACATTTCGGGTTCCACATCTACTTCTATTCCATCTGTGTCGTCTGTGTGTAATGCAGGTGATACAGATCATTCTCTGGATTGTTGACAGCGGATGTTCCCGACACATGACAGGCAATCTCAAACTGTTATCAAACTTTATTGCAAAGTTCATTGGCACTGTCAGATTCGGGAACGATCACTTCGCAGCCATCATGGGCTACGGAGATTATGTTAATGGGAACATCGAAATCAGCAGGGTTTACTATGTGGAAGGCCTCGGTCACAATCTGTTTTCAGTAGGTCAATTTTGTGATGGAGATTTGGAGGTTGCTTTCAGGGAGAAAACTTGTTTCATTCGTGATCTACAAGGAAACGACCTTATGTCTGGCTCGCGTAATTCTAGTCTCTACACTATCTCTATGCAAGACATGGTTGCTTCCTCTCCCGTTTGCTTACTTTCAAAGGCAACATCTACAAAATCATGGCTATGGCACCGTCGTCTCTCACATTTAAACTTTCAAACCATCACCAACCTTGCTCGACACAAACTAGTTGAAGGACTCCCACGATTCCGGTATTCAAAAGATCACCTTTGCTCCGCATGTGAACAAGGGAAAAGCACTCGTGCTCATTTTCCTTCAAAGGTGGAACACAGCTCTCAGCATGTGCTTCATCTTCTTCACATGGATTTGTGTGGCCCGATGAGCTTGCAAACGATCAATGGCAAACACTACATCTTAGTAATTGTTGATGACTACTCACGATGGACTTGGGTCTACTTTCTTCGTAGCAAAGACCAAGCACCACAAATGATCATCACCTTTCTCACAAAGATACAGGTTCAGCTCCGCAACACCGTCAGAATCATCAGAACAGACAAAGGAACTGAATTTGTTAACAAAACCCTTCGTGAATTTTATGAGAAAGTGGGAATTCAGCATCAAACATCTATTGCACGGACACCTGAACAAAACGGAGTTGTTGAAAGACGAAACCGAACGTTAGTGGAAGCTGCAAGAACAATGTTAATCAATGCTAAACTTCCAGATTACTTATGGGCAGAAGCTGTATCTACTGCATGCTATACTCAAAACCGTTCCATGATCACAAAATGCCACAACAAAACACCTTTTGAGCTTGTCCACAACTATAAACCGAACCTCAAACACTTTCATGTATTTGGATCCCTTTGCTATCCGAATAATGATCGTGATGACTTTGGAAAGCTTAAAGCAAAAGCTGATATTGGAGTCTTTATTGGATACTGTGACACTTCTAAAGGTTTCCGAATCTGGAATCGTCGAACTAAGGAGGTAATGGAAACGATTCATGCTCAATTCGATGAACTCACACCAATGGCTTCTGAGTATAACAGCTTAGAACCCGGTCACAACCGTTTAAACTTCCCTCAACCCCCATCATCAGCTGAAGAAAGCCCTCAGCTAACTCGTCAACAAATGGAACGGTTATTTGCTCCTCTGTTCTGTGACGACATTGATGAACGTGCTCCTGGTGTATCCGCTGTTTCCGCTGTACAACCTGATAATACTCCTATACCTGATACACCTGCTACAACAACTACTGTTGAAGATGCACCTACACCAATTGACTCCAACACAACAGTTGAACACACCGCTTCCAACAATGATGAACCAGCCGATGATATTCTGAATGAAGTACCCCCACCTGCAGAGTTTGATCCAAATGCGTTCTTCAACCCGTTTGCCAATGAGACTGCTGCACCAGATGTCGCGGAATCTTCTACAAACCATTTGAATCCTCAGAATCTGCACAATGTATACCAACATCAACCCTCTACACATAGATGGACTAAAGACCATCCTCTG
Organism: Chrysanthemum seticuspe; assembly: GCA_019973895.1. Classification (NCBI taxonomy): domain Eukaryota; kingdom Viridiplantae; phylum Streptophyta; class Magnoliopsida; order Asterales; family Asteraceae; genus Chrysanthemum; species Chrysanthemum seticuspe. Next base: position 232,439,250 of record BPTQ01000002.1, on the reverse strand, counting down.
GCTAATATTATTGGCAACCCGAATCAACCAGTCGTTACGAGACAACGTCTTCACTCAGATGGTGAACACTGCATTTATGCACTCACTGTCTGCCAATCTGAACCTAAAAACATTAAAGACGCAATGACAAAAGACAACTGGATTGAATCCATGCAAGAAGAACTCAACCAATTCAAACGTCTTGAAGTATGGGAACTGGTTGAAAGACCAACAGGAGTCTACGTCATTGGTCTAAAATGGATTTGGAAAAACAAATTGGATGCTGAAGGGAACGTCATCCGAAACAAGTCACGTCTAGTTGCTAAGGGTTATCGTCAGGAAGAAGGAATAGACTTTGAAGAATCTTTTGCTCCGGTGGCTCGTCTTGAGGCTGTTCGGATATTTCTCGCGTTCGCGGCTCATATGAACATGACGGTCTATCAGATGGATGTCAAAACGGCGTTTCTCAATGGGCAACTTAAATAAATGATCTATGTCAGGCAACCAGATGGATTCGTTGATCCTGAGTTCCCGAACCATGTCTACAAACTGAACAAAGCTCTTTATGGTCTCAAACAAGCCCCTCGGGCATGGTACGATAAGCTATCATCTTTCCTCATTGCCAATAATTTCACCAAAGGCTCGGTTGACCCAACTCTTTTTATACAATATCACGGGGCACACATCTTAATTGTTCAAATTTACGTGGATGACATCATTTTTGGGTCAACACATAAAAAGTTTTCAATCGCTTTTGCAAAACTAATGAAGAAAAATTTTGAAATGTCCATGATGGGTGAACTTACGTTCTTTCTAGGACTGCAAGTTCATCAATCACCCCGTGGTATTTTTCTGAGTCAGTCCAAATATGCCCTTGAATTGTTAAACAAATTTGGAATGAATACCTGTGATACTTATGCCACACCAATGGCTCATACCAAGAAATTAGATGCTGATTTACATGGGAAATTGGTTGACCCTACCAAATACCGAAGTATTATTGGGTCTCTCATGTATCTAACAGCTAGCAGACCTGATATTGTCTTTGCTGTTTATCTATGCTCCCGTTATCAGTCGCGACCAACTGAAACCCACCTCTCTGAGGCTAAAAGAATCCTCCGATACATCAAGGGAACCATTAACTTGGGGATCTGGTATCCGAAGGATTCTGGTTTTGAACTAATCGCTTTTTCAGACGCTGATCACGCAGGATGCTTAGACTCAAGGAAAAGTACTTCAGGAGCTCTACAATTTCTCGGTGATAAACTGGTGTCTTGGCAATCTAAGAAGCAGGATTGTACATCGCTGTCATTAACCGAAGTAGAATATGTAGCCATGTCCGCGTGTTGTGCTCAAGTCATTTGGATGAGAACACAACTCAAAGACTATGGTTACGTATTTGACAGAATCCCGATGTACTGCGACAATCGGAGTGCCATTGCAATCTCGTGCAACTCAGTTCAGCACTCGAAATCAAAGCACATCGATCTACGCTATCATTTCATCAAGGACCACGTGGAACAGGGTACCGTTGAATTATACTTTGTGGGTACTGAATACCAATTGGCAGATCTGCTCACCAAAGCCTTGCCTCCCGCTAGGTTTACTGAGTTGGTCCACCGGATTGGTATGAGGTGTTTGACTCAAGAGGAATTGGATGACCTCTTAAAACAGTCTTAAAAACCTGTCAAACACCAAAACATCTTTTGTAAATAAATTTTTCAAAAACAAAATACAAAAATATAAAATCAGATAAAACAACAAAAATATTCTCCCAATCTACATTTCTTTCAACATGGCAAGTACATTTCTTCCGTCAACACTTTTATCTTTCAAAATTCAGTATTTTTCCGATCAAGTGTTGAGGGGGAGAAAATAATCCATTAACTGCTTCAAAACATCTGTGTACTTGCATGTTATCACATCTCGGTTGATTCTTTTACAAATGGTGGTAAATTTCCTGGTTCATTAACACTCCTCGGACTTTAATTAATAACCTTTCATTATTTTCTCAAGTTGAGGGGGAGTGTCGTCAAGTTTTCTAAAATCTTCATTTGGTAACCAAAATTGGAAGTTAAAAGGCTTTGGATGAAAATGGAAAAGGTGGAGGGACCAAAACTGTCAAAAACTTAAAGTTATTTTAATTAAAACCTCCACCTAACTTAACTCTTCTCATTTATTACTATCAACCAAACATATCCTACGCATAAGAATCAATCTTCAAATCTGTGTTTTGGATCATCATCTTGTAAGTTGTTTCATAATCTCAACATGTTTTCAAACACTGGTTTTGATTTTTACGTGAATCCAACGGTCAAAAAGATGTATAATCTTGGTTTTGTGTTCTACGCATATGCGTATGAACACATAATCAAGATTGTATGTTTGTGGTTAAAAAGATTGTTTCAAAACGTGTTTTTAGCATCAATGATAATATCTTTATCCTCAAATCTTACCCATAAACATGAATTGATTGATTTTGAAACTTAGGGTTTATGCGTGGATTTGGGTTCTTCCAAATGTGAAGTGTTTTTGGTCTAAATATTGCTGGGTTATGTTCATATGATGTTGAATTAATCATACCCTTGCTCTATAACTACCCAGAAACACTGATTAATTCAGATTTTGAAATTAGGGTTTAAGGTTCATAAGTTTGGGTATTTTTGATTCACCATGAGTTAGATGTTAATACTTGGTATATAAGCTCATACAACTCTCTTGAACTACCAGAATAAGTTTGGTGCAAATCCTATGGTTAGAAAACTTACGCGTAATTCATAACCCTTAGGGTTTTGACTTACGCGTATGACTTTCTACGCTTAACTGCATATGAATGATTCATACCATGTTTTGTTGATAAAATGAATGATATGTGTTTAACTTTGATGATATGATGTTTTATTTCAGGCTTGTTACACGTAACATTCAGAATCAAGGTGGTTAGTAATCTACGCATAAGGATCACCTTACGCGTAGCTTGTTATGCGTAAGACTTGTCTTACGCGTAGCTTCTACGCATAAGGTTCTACAATGGACTACGCGTATCCTGTGAAGGATATGCGTAAACAGTAAACCCTACGCTTAAGGTCAACTCTTACGAGTAGCCTTACGCGTAAGGTTAATATATGCCTACGCATAAGCTCTACGCATACGGTCTCCTTTTCCTACGCGTAACATTTCTTACGCGTAAGTTAGGATTCTACGCGTAAGCCTACGCCTAAGCATATATCATACCTGTCTACGCGTATCTTTGCCAAAACTAGGCTTAACCCTGGATTGACCTTCATGATGAATTGTTACTTGTACAAAATTGCAAATAAACTAATCATATCATCACGAATCCAAAAATGTCACTAATAAACTTAAATCGTCTGATATGTTGTGAAGCAATAAGTGATAAAATAAACTTTAAAACTTAAAGTTAACTAACTCATGAAACATTTCTCGACATCATTGAATTATTGAACATACAAGTGACTTAGGACTCGTAACAATCATTGACACTGTACATTCAATAACTAGACAATAAGACCTTCTGTTGACTAACATTATGTCTTTCGATATGTTGGTTCTTTTGGCTAATGTTATTTCAGATCACGACATGGCTGAACAAATGAATGTGGATGCACCTGAAGTTCTCTCCATTGCTGATATCTATCCTCATGGCTATCCAATGAAGATTGGAAAGAATAACCTCCGTGTTGACTTTGACACCCTCACTTGCTCTGAATCTTCATGTCTTATTGCTATTGATATTCTGGGGACTCATCCATATCAGAACATGCTTACTCACTCTGCAACTATTCCTGAGATCTACATCCAACAGTTCTGGAACACCATGGAAAGGGTCAAAGGACAAACTGCTGTGACGGTGACTCTGAATCACAAACAAGTCACCATTACACCTGCAGACTTGAGGGCTGTTCTTTTAATTCCTGAAGTTGATCCAACCAAACTATATGCCTCACCTGCTGAAGAGCTCACTCTCCAATTCTTAATCGATATGGGTTATGACGAGGCTACAGGAGTAATCAACAAGCACTCTCACGTAGAGCTTAAGAGTATTCCTCAACCCTGGAGAACTCTCTACATGATCATCACCAAGTCTGTTTCTGGTCGTGACAGCGGCTATGAGCACTCTAAGCTCATGGAACTGCAAATATTCTGGGCATTGGTCAACAAGAAACACATCGCTATCGAAGCTCTGATTTGGGATGACATGATGTCATTTCTCAACAAACTTGGATCAAAGATTCCCTACATCAGATATACCAAATTGTTGATCCAGAGAGCACTTGGACTTCACCCTGACATTCCCAAGAGGCTCAATGACCCCGACAATCACGACATGCTGACGGAACCCATTCTCACTGTTAGAATCAAGGAAACGTCTACAAAGAAACAAGGTGTTGTGCTGCCAGATTTCCTTCTAACTGAAGATGTCAGAAAGCTAGAATCGTACCAAAGGTATCTGGAAGCAGTCAGACAAGGCAAAGTTGGTCATCTCGACGAAAAATCTTCTGGAACACCGGTAAGGAGAACCAGAAAAGGAAGTGCTGGAAGTGTCACAAGTACAGATAGTCAAAGGAATGTTCCAAAGAAGAAACCCATTCCAAAGAGGAAACCCACCCTTAAGAAGAAAGTTCCTTCTCTGGAAGCCACTCCGATCCTTTCACTTGAACCGCAAAGACAGCTCAGGGACGAGGATTCTGAGGATACTGACACAGATGAAGAGATCACATTCTCTGAAACTGCAAAGGATGAAAATCCCTCAGTACCAAAACCTCCAAGTCCTCAAAATATTAAAGGAAAAGAGAAGACTACTGCACTTGTACCTCAGGATGAAAGCTCTGAAGATGAAGAAGAGCAATTGGATAAATCATACAGGAAAAAGTTTCACAACGTCCGACACATTCAAAAGGCCGCTGAATTTGCTAAAGATCAAATGGGTGGCCCCGGAGGATCAAGTGGTGCTGCCCACTCCTCTCCAGATCCTGATGCGGTTAATCAACCCGATAAGGGATCTGGTGCCACCACTCTTCTGCAACAACAACCGCCTGTTGAAGACACTATTGAGTATGATTTTGAGAAACTGATAACTGAGAAAGAAAAGTCTAAGGATGACGAGGATGATTACTCAAAGTTTCTTCTAGACAGTCCAACACACTCAAAGGAGAAAACCTCAGAAACTCCTAAGGACATGAAGTCTCCTCATGTCTCCTCATCATCGGACTCTTCATCTCATTCATCACCACCACCATCAACAAAGTCAACCAGATCATCATCCAAATCCGTGAAGAAACCACCTAAATCTTGGATTTCTCAAACACATGCAAGAATTGTAAAAGCTGTCAAACAAGTTAGAAAGAAGGACATGCTCCACAGAAAACTTAATTGGTATGCTGAACAAATGCAGTACTTACATGATGAGAATGACAAGATGCGGAAAGATAGGAAAGCCATTCAGGAATTCATGAAAAGTCATCGTCAGGAGGAACTGAATGAAATGATTGAAGGTTACACTCAAAAGTACCTTCAGGATATCGTTCCTAAAGTCCAAAAGGAACTGGAGAAGTCAGCAAGAGATCAAACTCACAAGTTTCTTCTCGACAATGTCCCCAGTGTGACAAAAGAAGTATTTTCCAGACAACTCACCCCTAACATCGTAGCATTGGTTAAACATACAATGGCAAAAGAAGCTGATCTCTCTGAATCTGAGTTAATCGCTAAACTTGTGATGCAAATGTCAAAGCGATCTGGAACGTTTACTTCGGATGAAGCTAAATTTTTCGAAATCCTACTTGACTATCAACTCAGATCATCATGCAAGGAGTCAGCCGATCAATCCAAACGACCAAGAGATGACGATGATAAGGATAAGGACTCTGCACCTAAACGTCAGAAGCAGTCTGGTAAATCTACTTCTATGCCACCTCCTCCACCTCGGACTTCTTCTCAACATAAGTCTCCACCACCTCGGTCTTCTACTGATAAACCTCGGGACGATTCCGAGTTACCACCCCTGACTCATACAACTGGTGACTACTTTGAGTATATGGGTGGTGACGATGAAGAGGTCCTTGAGCCCCGACAACAACCCACCTCACCCAAACAAGTGCAGAAACCAGTATCATCATCAAAGCCTTCCAAAAAGAAGAAGCAGACGACTCAGCCTGGAGTCGTATCATGGCTAGATGACGATAAAACCGAAGAGTTTAAATGGTTCTCCACACTTGTCAATCAAACTCCCTACCCTGATGCAGGCCAAGAATTGGTAGATGGTTCAACATTGGAGCATGCAAAACTGTTGCAAGAAAAGTTCCATGTGAAGAAAATGACGAAATCTGAATTGAAGCGAATCAAGAATGAAGCATTCCAACTTCTAACAGACAGCTCTGAAAGCGCCCTCGAGGTCGAATATCATCTTGAGAACATCGCTAGAGCTATGTCTAACAACATGGATTGGCTCAATCCGGAAGCAAACCTTGACTTCACACAAAGGGACAACCCTCCATACTACACCGATTGGACCAAACCTCTACCAACCATTGGCCAAGTAGACGAACCAAGGATTCCCTTCCGATATTTTTTTAACAAAGACCTGGATTTTCTCTTACACGGAGGCGATGGTTCACGAAAATACGCTACATCATTGACTCTTCCATTCCCAGCGGCTATTTACTCAAACTGCATAGCTATCGAGGAACGTGCAACTCACTTGTTTTCTGACAACGTGCAAGCATATGACCAAGATGCATTGTATGGGATTCATCATTGGCCTAAACGCCGAAGAATCTACTACAGAAGCTGCCTGGTTCAGAAGTCTCAACATGAAGTGTATTGCTCAAAGGACATCGTGGCCATCAAACACATTGATCTCAAGTCTAAGTGGGACTACACATTCTTGAAGAATATCATAGTCAAACGACAAGATGAACAGGACTATGAATTCTCAGAGGCTGACTTTGAGAACTTGTCCCTCAACGACATCGAAGACTTGTACCTTGCCAAAGTACAGGGTCGTATGAGACAATTCTCGACTGAAGTTCAACGTGAATTTATCAAGTCAGTTCTCATCTTCATTAGACGCATTGTGATCAAAGAACGTGTCGAAGATATCCAGATGGCTGTTGAATCATATCAGAAACGTGTAAACTTCACTCCACCACAGCTTGATCTTCCTGACATCAACCAGCTCAAACAACTTACACTCATCAGCAAACCTTTCGGCATTGTTTACCGCAGTGAACTTCGCAGAAACTGCTTAATGGCGTGTAGTGAGCTCCATAAATTCGGGGATCATACCTTGAAGATGGTTAGGGATGGATTGGCGTATAGATTGAAGGATATACGCTTGAAGGTTGGGAATCCTAAGCGCTGGAACTCTCAGGATAGAAGGAATGTGAGAAGGATCATCACCATGATTGATGAACGGTTGTTCAGAAGGGATCAGTTCAGATGCTTGGAGAGCTATGTTGGTGGTCGACCCAGGAGAAACATCACCGGCTTTCAACGCCCTGTGCGCACTCCTGGGAACATCACTGCACTTCCTGGTACCCCTTGAATTGTTTCCTTCATATGATTTTGGATGTATGATTATATTATGTGAATGGCTTGTGCACACATAACAGTGTACAACCCGTAATGGTCAAGAAAGGACCCTGTGGTACGCCTCAGTGCCACAATCCTTATAAAAGGAGCGAAAGCTTTTTATTTTTGAGTAAAACCTATCAAACCTTTCATTTTTCAAGGTGTTGCTCAAAAAGACAAGTACTTCCCCATATGATTTCAAAACCTCAACCGTTTATATCACCAATTGAGGGGGAGTATTTGATGAAAACTTTGTTCACAAATTGTTCACAGTGGTCACTCTTCCCGCAACACTCAAAATGGTCATATTTATTCTCAAACTGTTTCAAAAATAACATCTTATATGCCATTTTTAAGGGGGAGAAAATTATGTGATAAGAAATACGTTGTACAAAATGCAAATGAATCTGTGTACCTCAGACTTAACCTACGAATTGACGGTACTAAACTGTTAGTAACTCGAAAAGACTTGTCCTGGACGGGTAATAATTTCAAGCTAGTTCGCTAGTGATGTAAACGTGTCTCGCAAAGGACTTGTCCAAGTAGAAAGTACCATTCGAGAAACTCTTGATAGACATGAACTCTGATGGGTATGACAACCTTTCGAGGTTTGTCTACACCTTCAAGATAGTTATTAGAGCTAGTTGTCACCTAAAAACTGACAATGTATCTCTTTAACTATTCAACGTAACTGTGTCTCGCTGGAGATTGTCTATCTTCAGTGAATCAATTCAAAAAGTGCGCGCTCTTTCCTCACTGTGCATTTAACCTTTAAAAACTATTAAGCACATGTGGAGGGGGAGTATTTATGCAAAAACTTATCTCTCACTGTGGTTCAAACATGTTTTTCATTTACAAACCCTTTGAGAGATATTTTAACTTACAGTGGTTATAATGGCAAACATAGGATAGTCATGGAGTTATAAGGTGACTAAGGTTAGGAATAACCGTCCTATGATCCGCCAGAGCCGGAGGGATCTACCCAAGGACACTACCATTAGTTAGTGTTAGAAGTCCTTAGGAATGATTATAAAAAGGAGAAAATGAGAATCGGAGAAAGAAGGAGTTGAAGAATCAAAAAGAAATGTAAAGTAAAGGGTGAAAAGAAATAGCCCTCCAGATTATTCAACTTAGGGCAGACACCGGGTTCAATTCATATGCTACTGGTTGTCACTTAGTGACACTGGTATTGAAGATTAAAAGTCGTCATGGACCCAGTGACGCATGCACTAAACCTTCTTAGCCACTCAAGTTTCTCTCAACAGAAGCTTGTTTCATTCTCACAGGGAACCCTACATAATCTATTGGCTTTCTCCTAGAGATCGCTGGTATTGAAGAAGGAGACCCTCTCCCTAGTCTCCACTCAGGAAAACCAAAACGCATTATTGAGTCTAGAGCCACGAGATTCATCAAAAGATCTCTTAGGAACACTTGACATTTAATCACTTGTTGATCAACAAATAAGATCATCAGTGATTCAGTGGTTCATATCGAGTCCTTCACAGATCTTAGCAATCTGTCGAGAACATTTATGAGAGGTTCACATCTGTGCTCCTCAGTGATTGAATGGAAACTCCTGCCAGGGTCAACATCAAACAGCCCTGACAGCAGGTCACTTCGGTAACTCCCCGTGGATTACGCGGAGGGTGTCTCAAACGGTCTACAGTCGTGAGGTGATGCTTCGGTGTACCTCAGCGACTCATCTGAACTGTAGATGTATTTCGGTACATCGCGTTATCTCACTTGTGGGACTCCAGTTCAGGAACGGCCTTTGTAAGAATTAGAGTTGTGTTTTCACACTATGCTGTTAACACTCTCGAAGTTCAAACTTGTAAGTGCCGGAAACCGCTTATTACTAACCGTTTGCAATGTTTTCTTCTTATGGAAGCTCCGGAGCAGGATGATCGTGCTGATTCTTCTCATGCTCACGCCAACATCAACACTAATGGAAGTTCTATTCAAAAGCAACACAATCGTCAGAATGATTCTTCGTCAAACCAAAGAATCTACAATGATAAAGATTTAAAGAACTTCATCAGTATTGAATTCCAACGTCATAGAGCGTGTGAGCATGTTGAAGAATGACGTGGAGACACTGGAGCAGCGAAGCAGACCTGAGGCAGACTGATGCAGACAACAACATACTATCACTTTCACCACAAAGAACAATGATCAAAGAACAAAGTTAAAGATGACGTCGAAGCATAACTGCTCAAAGATAACGATCTCTCTACACTGGGGAGATTGTTCGAATCAAGACAATTCCTCTCACAAGAAAGAAGAATGTCAGAAGACGTCACAGCTACTATTACATCAACGCCTTCACCGTTTACATTCATATATACTTGAGGGGGAGATTGTTGGAATCACTCCTAAACAGTATTTCAAGTATTTATATTTCATATGTAATAGGTAACTTTATTATGGCCTTTATGTTTGTTTAAGGTCCAGCTTATGTAGAAGGCCCATAAGCTGAGGCCCAAGCCCAATAAGGAATAGGGAAGGAGAGGGAGTGTTGCCCTAGCTCCTTGCCTATATAAACTATTGTAAACCCTCATTTGAGGGTTGGTTGTTCAAGTTATTCTTTTCATTCACTCTCACTACGCCTAACCGTGCTACTCATATTGTGTGTTTGTGTTTGATACTTGTTCATCCGCCTTTATCTCTTCTCTTATAAGCTTGTGTTGTAAAACTAGTGACCTAACAGGTTTCTTACAAAATCTAAAATCCCAACATTGATAAGGTTCGTCATTATCCCCAAATCGGTGTTTCAGTTTATGGCTGTTTGACGTTTCTCTTTTTTCATACTATTAGCCTTATCCATGCAGCTTGGCAGGATATGTCTTGATATACTTAAAGACAAATGGAGCCTAGCTCTCCAGATTCGCACAGTACTCTTGAGGTAAAAGGATTTCTGATTACACAACTGGTTGAGTCACAGATTAGTTACAAGTTCCTTACTTAAATTATGCGCCATAAACACCTTTTGGACTTTATCCCACTTAACGCTTACATTAAATACCAACGTTACTCTATTATATATCATTGAACTACATGTGTAGCATTCAAGCACTTTTGAGTGCTCCAAATCCAGATGATCCGCTATCTGAGAACGTAGCAAAGCACTGGAAAGCAAATGAAGCTGAAGCTGTTGAAACAGGTATGTTTAGGACAGTAATATTTGGTTAATTTGATTGCCCTACTTTACTAATAATATGTAAAAAAAAATTGTTTATAAAACCACCACCTAAGTGGTCTTGTGGTGAGGCATCCGGAGGTCCTCACAAGAGGTCTTAGGTTCAAATCTCCCTAGGTAAACATCTTCGGGTGGCTAAGGAAAGGGTTCAGAAACGGTCATCGGGGATACCCTGGTTAGTCCGTGTACATTTGAGTTAAAGACTCGCCCTCCCCGGGTAACCTGAACACGGAAAACCTCATCCGTTAGACTTCACACCCTCATACATTCTTTCGCCCATATCGATGCAGTAATCTTGATGAAACAACTGAGTGCACAAATAAATTATAAAATCTATACCTTCTGTAATCAACAATCTTGATGTAATCCTCGTACTTATTAGGTAATTGATAGTGTATTTAATTTTCAAACAATATTCACTCTTAAAAGAAATGGATATAGCTGTATGTTGTAATCAGAACTCTTACATTTGTTACTTGCTATAGGCTGGAATTGTCCATGAAGCGATGAGATTTCCATTATGGTTGCATGGGCACACGACTATAACCTTTTCCGTAGTTTCAACTGATCCCAAGGAACCAATTGGTGAGTTCCTATCTAATGTTTATCATCTCGATAAATATCTGCTGAAACAATACTTACTTCTTACTTTTTGAATAATGCATGTTCTGCATAGCGCTAAATCATTATCATGTATACAACTTTTAGCCATTACGATTGAAGTATTGAACTCATTATAGATAAATAATGGGTCTGCTGTTTTTTATTCTATAAATGATGCTAAAGAACTTAAAAGTTATGAAATTATATGCTACTAAGTCAACATTATTTAAGTGTTCTTTTTCTCCCTTTGTTTATGAAGCTAAAGAACCTTAAAACATTGCATACAATCTAACCTTAAGATGCCAAGTTTGCTATTTATATCTGGTTTTTGCTGAATTAGAGGGTGTTTGGCATTACACTAACAAAAAAGATTTCAATTGACCGTGTTTGGATGCGATTCTGATATTAACAAATTCCATTTATAAAAAGACTAAGAAGTATTGATGATTGCTCAGTATAGCAACTTATCTGCTATGTTGTGACCCTGAATGAGTAGTTAAACAAGAAATCCCAAACACACCTTCATAAAATGGCCCTGAATGACGGTTCTATTAGTATTACACATAATACAATATAACATAATTCGGCGTTGAAACTTTAAAAGATCTCATTAACTCAGTTTGTGATAAACCAAAAGCTCATCATCTGTACATGTTTATTTGTTTATAATATAACAGTGACATGACTGAGATGTAATGAGAGTGTTAATTTATGCGAGTACCTAATAATAAAGTTCCAACATTCAGCTAAACACAAAAAAAATGGGAAATTGTATATGTAGCGGTGGTTCTCACTCATACGTGCTATGTTTTTGTGTATATCACTATAATTATTTGTTTCTTTATAAAACTGAGAATGGTATACATCCACTTCAAAGTTTCATTCGCGTCAACTCTATACCTACTTCTCTAACAGTTTATTCGCGTTAATCTAATAAAAGCGTGTAAGCAGGCTGACATAACCCACCGCCATCTTGTACTACTGGAATCAAATCAAACAATAGCAAACTATGTACACAGCCCGCTCATAACCTTTTCTCTGATAAAACTTTCAAAACCAACCATGCAAGACTAAGCACTTCAGCACCATTTGAAGTGCACAATAGCCATTTGGTCATTAAATTCGTCCATTTGACACAACAAGGGATATATTTGTATGTACGAGAATGTTAGGCCTTAATTATTAGTATCATGCACAAGCACACATCAATAACGTACTAACATCGTATCGCCCTTACTTGGTACGATCTCCTAAAAACATATAAAGATTTATTAGTGTATTAACAACTGATACTATTATTGCCAATTGTTCTGTTCTACTGTATATGTACAAACACCACCAGGAGCAATAACTTGCTATTACTTTTTACATCTAATCCTATCCCTCTAAATGGATAACTACAATTACAGCTGCATGTTTCCTTCGGAGAGGGATCCCCTGTTCACGCTAGCCTAAGGTCGAGCCTTTCTTGCTCTGATGTACGTGTATCGGTATTCCCGTGGCTGTTTCCCCCATCCTAAGATGTTTACCTAGCTAGGTTTGAACCCAGGCCTCCCGATAGGTATACTTTTCCTATCAATTACGTAGTGAAATGTCCTGCTAATGTTCGTGAAAGTTCTTCGCAATGTGCCACAAGACGTTTGTTACAGCTGCATTTTGAAAACGACAGCACAAAGGATTAGTTTGTTACAGCTTCTCAAATAACTGACGTGTTTGCTCATATTCTAATTTGGCAGTTCTAGGTCAGCAAATATTTATCAGATTTTCAATTATTAAAGAATAAAGGTTACACTTTTTATGAGTTGATTGGAGCAGGCAGAGACATGTGCTCCAAAATAAGGTAAAGAAGCAATGACAACAAAGAAGCAATGACAACAAAGGTATCTTCTTTCTACATTTTCAATTTGTAATTATCACCTATATTGTGTTTTTTATTTAATTGTTTTTCTTATTTTTATTTTTATTTCTATTTTTATTTTTATAGGGATAATGAACAATTATCAAGATACGGAGATTCCAAGTCTGCTAAGGGTATAATGCTGGTAGAGTTGAAGAAGTTGATTGAAGCAAATCCGTTGCTTCGTGATAAGATTAATTTTCTGAGCTTACAGAATACTAGACTTCGAACACTTACAAACCAAAGGTTCGAGTCAATATGTAATATGTAATTTGGAATTTGCTCTTTAATTTCAGTACTGAATTTTGATGTTTATTTTGGGATGCAGTTTGAACTGGCAACACCAGCTTTGTATTATATTAATGATGTATTATATTGGATTTCAGCTGAAATTTGAAGAACATAAAGAAGTTGATTCAGTGACGGGTCAGTCGCCAACATAATCTCCGATAGTGAAGTTTGAGAGTCAAGATGTCGATACCATCAATAATAATACTTCCTCCAGTCGATTCGACTAGGCTAAACAAAACTTGAATCAAAGTTGATTTCCCACCACCCGTTCTACCAACTACACTTATCTTTTGCCCTACTTGAATGTTTAAGAGTAATCCCTTTAAGCACACGAGGTGTGGTTGGACGGTATCTAACCTACTCACAAGCAAATATTCACGTGCTTAAGATCTATTTGGAATATATACCAGATATATACATGAGCGGGTTGGTAACGGGTCAAAGGAGTCGGGCAACCTAGAAAACTTCGTTGTCCATATTTCAGTTAATGTATACATAGTAAAAGTTATATTAATACAATAAAAGTTCAAATTTCAATTTAAGCGATTAACAAAGTGGCAACTCAAGACTCTACTGCACCAACTCTCCATCCCTTTGCCTCCACCCTTCAGAAATGATCCTTACTCTCCTGGTGACCAACATTCCTCAAATGGCTAAAAGGTACATTCTTAAATTTCTGGCTTTGGCGTTCAACAGATTACAAAAGGATTTAGTTTCAAGAAAATTGGATATTTATAAATTTGGTAGATATTTGAACAGGTGAGATAAATCGCATGCAGCATATTGAAGATAAGGAAAATGTAGGATGTACTGAAGATAACTCAAATGAAGTGGTTAGTTTTCATTAGGTAAACCTAAAGTATTCTTGGGTAAATGTGAAATCTACTAATCAAGATAATATATATTCACATGACTGGTCCTCACAACTTTGATATCGGATTGATCACATCATGTTTGGCTTCAAACAAACATGCTAGCCAAGGTAATTTACTGATTTTCAGCATTTATACTAATAACTCCCATTTAATTTCAAGTGCAAACTATACATTTCAGTCAAGTAATGCTTGTGTAATAAAGATTATGAATTTTCAATACTTTTTATATTTTATTCTACGAGTATTGATCAACTTAGAGCTGTACGCTTTCAAGAGGCTATTAATCGAGCTATGCATAGAAGAAAACCAAAACGAGCTCCTGAGAAAACTTCTACCGACATATCTAACTCTAGCAATAGTCGTGAGTCAAGGGAACCAACAAGTTCAGAAACCAGAGATCATGGTGAAATGCTAGCCGAACCCATGAAAGTTCAGCAACTTTTTTTAGATAATGAAACACGTGCTCTCCAGGTATTTTATCATCACCATTGTGGTTTTTACTTAGATGTAATTAGAGGTGACAAATTCAACCCTTTATGTTATAAATGGGTTAATTTGGGTTATTTTGCATATCTGACGGGTTAGAAGGGGAGAATTAGTATGATCAGGTATTGCCATAAATATTGTGCAATAGCGATGCGATATTGGATATTATTGTATATCACAGCAATTTGATTTGGGGGTCGTTAAATATGACAAAGACAAACAGATAGTAAGATTTATCTCTTTTTGTAGGCGGTTGAAGCAACCAAGAATGTAGAGCTCGGTAATAAGGAATTGACAAAAGCCATAGAGCGAAATAGCAGTAGCAAAACATTCCTTTTGCTTTTCCTAATTGTGCTTACCTTGTCTGTTCTTTTTCTCGACTGGTACAGTTAAAATCACGCTGATCCCTTAATTTGCATTCATACTTGTGTTTATCCTATTTCTGAGGGTCATTGTTTATACTATCTCTGTTAACCAAGAGTGGAAAAGACAGTTTTAGTTACAGACAGCTAAAGATGATAGTTTTCATCATATTTATTTTCTTCATTTGGTAAACGGGTATGCAACGTTGTGTATAATAGCTTTCTTTTTAAAGATCATGTTGACACCACATGAAAGCAAGCATTGTTGGACATGATACTTAAATTCAGAGTTTCAGTTAAACATACAATTTGTCCACTCCAACATCTGGCCAATCGGTAGTGTGGGGTGAGTGTAATATTATTGTTCAACTAATCGAGTAATTTTTGTAACTATTTAGTACATATAAAATGCTATTCAGTAGAATATATTATGGACAAAACAATGTCATCAATTTGTTTATAACGAGAAATGAGTGCATTTCTGTTCTATACATGATAAATGAAAGTAAAAAAAAATGTGGCTCATTGTATGCAACATTATAATGGTGTTCATGTTTGTTCTGCATTTTTGTTATTCGTCGGTTAACGTTGTGTTAATTTATTGTTGTGGTATATTTTCATTATATTTAGCTTTTGAATATATAAATAAGGCCTTTTGAATAAATGTGAATGTTTGATGTAATTTAAATGCGACTGTGGCCATTTTAGATATTTTGGTGTTATCAGTTTTATATAATAATCCATATGTAACATATGTAAAGGCAATTAATCAGTTTCTTTTTTGCACAATTGGCCTTTTTTTTTTAAATTGTCATGTAGAAAATACATTAAAAACCAATAGTTAAGCTAGCAGCAGCGTAGCACAAGCGCATAAGTATGCAACTTTTTTTCCGCTGTCACTTAATGTTTTCTTATATATATTGCAGTGAAGCAAATTCTCAGGTTACACACTGCGTAAATGCTGGTCACATTGATGCTACCAGATACTCCTAACTGCTATCTAAATTATATACATATTGCATTGGTCCGATTGTAGCCGAGGATGCTGCTAGAAGCTGTGTCGTAAGAAGAGTTATTGATATCCATAACTGAGTATGTGCCTTTATCTACCTCATAATTCTAAATCATAATTAATCAAACTATATATACGTGTATGTGTGTATGGTTATGTATTCAATTCTAATGTAAGATGTATCATGTAAAGCCTTGGAGTATAAGGGGTTCATAATAGGAGAGCATCATAGCTAATAGTGCCCATTTTTACCCATTCATGTGAACGGGTTAACTGAAGTTGTATCGCATTAAAAAGGGCTTAATTAAGGTTCTATTTTATTAATAACGGGTCTAAGGGAAAATTTGTAGATATCGGCTATAAAGAAAATGGGTCAATCGTGTAAAAATTCTCCTAAATTTCCCTAAAAGAGGTGAATGTTGGTAGACGGAGCATGTGTTTCCCCAAACTTTATATTAAAAGTGAACTTTATTTATGTATTTTTTGACCACATTTTGCACAAAGTCAGTAACCAATGATTTAATCATACCGATTCCAATAATCATGTGCAGTCCATACATAGTACTACTAAAACAAAGATAAAGAGTCACTTTTTATGTTATATACCTGCTATTTTATCATTTTATCAGGTTTGTTCTAACAAGTGAAGCACTTTAAAAATCAATTGAGTGACACACAACTATATGCTTGAAAGGCACAAATACTTTTCTATTACTAATACTCTATTTTCAAATGATTAAACCCCTCACTATTGCTTACTATGTTTTCTATGCGTTTTCAGATTGATCGATGAAGGGAAACTAATAGATTCTCTAGCTTTTTCCGACCGATGCCTACACGATGGCGTGTTAGATCATTTACTTAGGTTAGCTGGATACGCACATACTGGAAAGACTCATTCAAGTGTTGGTTATACTTATAGCTTTTTTTTTCTTTAAGTTAAGTTATTTAACGATATCCATAAGGCTTATTCACCCATCGAATGGGCTATACTTTGATACGTTATTCTTGCGTAGCACTTTGAAACTCTTTTTCTCTCATATTCGATAACCGTTTATTTTTTTTCGTTCTTAATGCACTCAATAATTTTTTTATATGTTTATACCTTATTTTTCGATAACAACCAAAAGAAATGTAAAAGACAAAATTGTTTACAAAATAACAACCAAAAGAAATTTAATAATTCATAATGCACTCAAACGTTTTTTTTTATCATAATTATGGTTAAATTGTGATAGTTTTTGAAGAAAAAAAAAAGAGAATCAAAGTTCATTACCATATGCTTCGTTCATCATTCCCCCTTTCTTTTCTTGATTCTCACATCACAAGAACTAACAAAAAATAATAATAACCCGTCGAATATTCCTCCTTTACTTTAACGAAACACATGCTCTTTATATCAATATATTCATTACCCAACAGTTTTCGTATGCGGGCTTACTGGCCCACTCTGAAAAATTCATGGGTCGGCAGCCGAGCGTGGCAGATTTATATCTTATTTTAATTCAAGTCGAACTGATGAATCAAATTAGAGTATTAAGCAACTAACCCAATACGAAAAGAATGAGGGAGTTAAAATTGCAACTGCAAAACGATCATAACACACAATCGATATGGATTGATAAACTAACATAACAAAAAACATAATTATAACCAAAATTAAAAACCATAACTAATTAATAACATGTTTGTTTTTTAATACATTTTCATTATCTACAACTTTACACACATACATAAAATTCATAATGTTGTAAATATTATATATGTTGTGTTATTAACCATCAACGCAAACCATACAATTATTTATAATCTTAACAAAAAAAAAATAACAACTAAAAACCAAAGAAACAATTGTTTTATAATATCGTTTGACAATTTTAAAAAAGGTATTTCAGTTAACAAAAAACAACAAACAACTAATTATAAGTCATGCCCGCCCATTGGGCGGGCTTCAAAAACTAGTATATATATATATATATATATATATATATATATATATATATATATATATATATATATATATATATATATATATATATATATATATATATATATATATATATATATATATATATATATATATATATATATATATATATATATATATATATATATATATATATATATAGAATCTAGATCAAATAAGATCATACTTAAAGTTGTTAAAATAAGATCGAACTAAAATTTGACAAGAGATACTCTCCTTACAATAAAAATAATTTTTTTATTTAGTACAACTAAAATTGTTAAAGTTTCAATAGATTTCTTTTTAAAATTTACGAAACCTAGGTGATACACTTTGATTAAAAGTTTAATGTGTATCAGGTTTTTGTATGTGTATCAGGTTTTGGAATATTTATTACTGTAATGTGTATCAGGTGTATCACTAATCCAAACGCATGTATCATTTGGTTATTAGTTGCTAAAATGTTGATTTGTATTAAAATATTATTTTTTTGTGTATGATTGCTAAAATTGTGATTTATAAATGTTTTAATGGTTTTTTAGATTTGATCTTATTTTTACAACTTTAAGCTTGATCTTACATTAACCCTCCCCTATATATATATATATATATATATATATATATATATATATATATATATATATATATATATATATATATATATATATATATATATATATATATATATATATATATATATTATATATAACAGGAGGCATTTGGCATTAATGTCACATCAATGTCACGTCAATGCCACCTCAATGCCAAATAATCAAATTTCATGCCACATAAGCATTTGTTGTCCAACTAAGCAATTTTTTAATCCACCTAAGCAATACTATTTATTTTTCGGATTTAATGTATTAATTTTAGAAAATTCGGATTTTTATTAATTTTTTTGGTAATTTTCGGTTTTTTATTAAACATTTTTGAAAATTATTTATAAAAAAAGTGCCTTGCAAGGATTGAACCTTGGTCATTTTGATAAATAACTTGTGTGTTTACCACTTAGGCAACAAGTTATTTTGATAATTATGTTGCATATTATAATCTATAAATGGCTATAATTATATTAGAATCCTATACTAAATACAATTTATCTACAAAAATTATATTAAGTAATTATATTTTTTAAAACTTTTTATACATATCTTTTCCTTAAATATATATTTTTTCTTTAACTAAAAAATCATACGTATATTTTCATCATACGTCTATTTTCCCAAAAAAAAGCCCTAATCATTAGAACTCTGAAGAAAACTTCTTCACGATTTTAGGGTTTTAATGATTTTTAATATGTTTTTGTGCAGGTTGTAATTATAACATTTTTTTGTTGTTCTTAGAGCTTTGATAACGTATCAAATTTACATCATGATTTTTAATATGTTTTTGGTGATGGATATAACTGGAGAAAATATGGAATGGTTTAGAAAACTATCATGCATGTTCTTTTTTGATATATAAATTTACATTGAGTTTTGTACTGTAATACAGGTACGAATCATCGGTGTAGAGCCTGCTGATGCAAATGCAATGGCCTGGTCATTACATCATGGTAAAAGAGTAGTACTCGATCATAGATATGGGTATGGTTTAGAATGCTATGTTAATTAAGTGGTACATCTTCAGATTTTTTATGTATGAGTTTTGATAAGCCCCGTGCTCCTTATATACATCTAACCAGCATGTTGACTTTTGATAGTTTGTTGAGAAGCTAGCCTCTAAACCTCCGGTGGTAGAAAAGAGAATAAAGTTACTCCAGGATATAGCATCAGAGTTTTCGATCCAGTGGGATTCTAAGGCATTTAAACAAAGAATGGATAAGCCATCAAGACCTGCTCAGGTATGGCTCTTGATTTACAAATTTTTACTAACCGAACCCATATTTTTCTTTTTTACAGATTGTTCATTTTCTATACTTAATGATGTGCAAGACAATAGTAAAAAGTGCAATCAGTAAGGTACAGGAATATTTTACTTTATTACAGCTGCTATAGATTGTTAACACACATTATCTTTTAATCACATTTATATTTGTATTTCAGTTTCGTGCAGCAATACAGTTGCAGTTTGATTTTCATAGGGCCATCTACAATCTCGGCACTGTTTTGGTTAGTTTACTAATTAACTCACATTGTTGTATCCAAATTTGGATATGAAGGTATACTTATTTTTGATGATTCTACATCTGTAGTATGGATTAGCAGAAGATACATCAAGAACCGGATGGAATGAATTATACAGTCAATCTGCTATCTACATTTCTGCTGCTCATGCACTGAGGCCAAATTACTCCGTATGTGTCTTTTGTTTCTTAACTATTCTTAGAAATTTAAGTTTCTTCTTTTCGCCAGCTATAGATGTTATAATCACTGCATTATATGAATATAACTTGAGGTTTTATGATTACAGGTTTACACCAGTGCCTTGAAGCTTGTGCGATCAATGGTGAGTACGATTTTACATTCTATATCATATGCATGCATGATTAAGTATAAGTTCTTTAATATTGTTACAGAGATTTATAATTATTGTTATTGCAAAACTTAATTCTATTGAAATCCCTGTCCTTGACATTGAAACATCAATGTTATTACATCTAATTCGCTTAAATGCTTTTGCAAAGTTAATTTTGATTTCATAATAATTTTATTTTATAAGGGAGGATTTTTGTAAATTTTGTCATGCTCCATTATTGTTGGTGACTTGAAAAAGAAAGGTCATGTGGTTGCAGTCACAGGCCATGCTATAGATGATGCACCTGCTCTAAAAGAAGTAGATATTGAAATATCTATGGGGATTGAAGGAACTGATGCAGGAAAGATCCAATACAGTTTTTGGTAGAAAGTGTTGGGAATTACAAGTTTGAGTTGATAAAGACAAAAAGGATGAAACAAGAGGGACTTAATATGACAAGAAGGAAACCTACTAAAAGATGGAAGGACTTGCTTGCAATGGAAGTTTTATTATTTGGTCCTTATCCTCTAGTATATAAAGAGGACATAGGTGTAGGTTTTTAATTAAGTCTTCCAATATGTAGTCGATTAAAAGGTGTGTGTTTAGCCTAGACGTTAGGGGAGAACGTCTAGGGTATTAGTTTTAGATTAATGTGTCCTAGGCGTATGGTTCATTGTAAACGCCTAGGTTATTAGTTTAGTTAGTAGACGTGGTCCTATAAACGTCTAAGATTATTAGAGTATTAGTGAATGAAAAACCTTGTTCAATAACAAAGTATTGTTTTGATTATTCCGCTGCGTATCATGTTTATTATCTTTGTTATTGATCCCTAGCTGAGCTTATAAACGATCTTATCAATTGGTATCAGAGCGGGGAGCTCTTGATATAGGGAATCACAAGGTTAAGGTTGTCGATATAGCAAGCAGATTGTAAACGAGAAGCAGATCTGGTAAAGGTACGAAAATATTTTTTTTTTGGGGTATCGATATTATTTGCACATGACATAAAAGATTGACAAAAGTTTTGGAGATGGTCACGTGGGACTAGTTCTTGATTGGTTGTCATGATGCACATCTATTATGTACACGCAAGTTTGTGCACTTCTCGGACCCACGAGGTTATTAAAACTTATATTATATTCGTTTATATAAGATACAAGTTTGATCACGTGATGGTGAATTTGGCTTGTACTGATTCTTTAACGCTGGTATGACGGCTGGTCCCCACTCGTTTGACAAACTGATTCACAACTTGCGTGAATATGATTGATATCACTTATCTAAGGGGCCGCACTTGAAGACCACGAGTATATATGGGATTAATGGGGCTGACACGTTTTGTATGGATCACTAGAAAGACGCATATGTGGACGAATATCAATTCTGGTCAAAGTAAATGGTTAATTCTGGTACTGTTCATCGTTAAGTCTGCTCGCTCATGGTTATTACAGTTTGGATCAGGTATTACAAAGTACTGCAGAATTTTGTTAAAGTACTGCTGATTGAAATTTTTCGAAAGTACTGGTGATTTTTTAAAGTACTGCTCATTGATTTTTAACAGTACTGTTGCAAGTTTTATTCAAGGTATTGCATGTTTGTGAACGTACTGCTACTACGTTTTAACGTACTGCTGTTGCAGTTTATATCAAAGGTGCTGCTCGAGTTTTTATAAGGTACTGAAGGTACTGCAGATTTTAAACGAAAGTACTGCTGACGTTATTTGAAAGTACTGCTTCGTTTTTCAAAGTATTGTTTATGAAAGTACTGCTCCTTTCCAACATACTACTCATGCTTTATTACGAGAAGATTTTTGATTTAAGGGGAAGTCGAGCATGGTTATTGTTCACACACACAGGAAGAAATTTATGTTCTTAAACAGATTTTAAAAAGGCTCGTTATGGAGATTTATTGAAGAATTGATTACGAAGAGGATTATTTATCACTTATTTGAAGGTGAAGTGGAATTACTTGGTTTGTGTTCTTATCATCTAGCTTGATGAATCTAGCAATGTGTGATTTTTCTTATAATGCTCTATGCACACATTGTCTATCACTTGAAGGAGTTACATTGTAGTGCTCAGTGTCTCATATAGTTGAGGATTCTTGTCAAGGGATTGCGGTCTACTTATATTGGTGGTTCGTATAAGTATGGAGTTTCGTGGATTGTAAAGATTTAAGACACAAGTTCGGGAAATTTTACTTCTTCATCAAGTTTGTTATATTTGGTGTTCTTCACAAAGTGATCATTACAAGGAGCTTACAGATTTTGAAGAATCAATAAGATGGTTAACATATGGTTTTTAGGGGAAGCTTATTGTTAAAAGTTTAACCATCTACATGCATCACTCAAGGGGAAGTGTTTGATTTTTACTATTGTTGATCATTATCAACTGCTAGTTGAAGTTTTCTACTGTTTTGGATCCATTTTTCTTATGATGCGTAATGGTGGGTGATTTGAAGCATTGGAAGTCTTAGATTGGAAGTATGATATTGGTTCGTGGTGGTCAAAATCATTATTTGCATATGTTCCCTATTTAGATAATAACAAAAAGGGGAAGAGATGTTTGAGTGACATGGCATGGATTAAGGGGAAGACATACTTGTTTCATTCATGGTGAGATCCCTGATCTTAATTTCTCTACTTCGTCTAGGGAAGTTCGTTCAAGAATGGTTTTGTCATTATCAACTAGGGGAAGATTGTTGGGAATTACAAGTTTGAGTTGATAAAGACAAAAAGGATGAAACAAGAGGGACTTAATATGACAAGAAGGAAACCTACTAAAAGATGGAAGGACTTGCTTGCAATGGAAGTTTTATTATTTGGTCCTTATCCTCTAGTATATAAAGAGGACATAGGTGTAGGTTTTTAATTAAGTCTTCCAATATGTAGTCGATTAAAAGGTGTGTGTTTAGCCTAGACGTTAGGGGAGAACGTCTAGGGTATTAGTTTTAGATTAATGTGTCCTAGGCGTATGGTTCATTGTAAACGCCTAGGTTATTAGTTTAGTTAGTAGACGTGGTCCTATAAACGTCTAAGATTATTAGAGTATTAGTGAATGAAAAACCTTGTTCAATAACAAAGTATTGTTTTGATTATTCCGCTGCGTATCATGTTTATTATCTTTGTTATTGATCCCTAGCTGAGCTTATAAACGATCTTATCAGAAAGGAAAATACTTGATCACCTAACTATCTCACAAATGTATTAACTAAAGCTTAAACCTACAACCTCTTCGTGGAGGGGTCATTCATCTAACAGTTGGCTAAATGCCCATTGGTAAATCTTATACAATTTATTAGTTATTGCTTGATTCACGTAGTTTTTGGTTATTATCAGGTATCCCCATGTTGGAGAAACCATCATGCTTCCTACACTCTTTATTTAGAGCTCTATAAAGATCACATTTTTTCATTGGCTACATTAATGGTCCAAACTATCACATGTAAGATACTTATTTTGATGTTATTCGGAACTATGAAGTATGGTTTTTTATGCAGAAAAATAATAGTGTTATCCCCTAAAACTTGGGTTCATTTTAGCAGGGAAAAAATGGTAGCAAACTTCTTAGCTTATGCTGCCTATCCTGGAGCAGTGATGAATCCCAGTCAAAAAGACCCAACTGGAAAAACAGCTGCATCTATAGCTGCCACATATGGACACAATATTGGTCTTGAAGGTTATCTCTCATAGGTGGCACTAACTAGCCATCTTTCATCCCTCACATTAAAATAAAGTGAACTATCCAAATGTTCTGCTGTAGATGTATACTCATCGGCTGTTCTACTGCTTGAAATATTGAGTGGGGTATATATATAGACTAAAATATTAGGTATTTGATATCAGAAACTTTTGTTCTAGAAGTGGCATGTTAGCCGGTCGGGTGGGTTCGTTATTATCAAATTGGTCATTAATTTACTATGGGTCATGGGTCAAAATATTCTGGCATGGGTTTGGTTTGAGCTCCCAATATTGATTATTACTTAGTATGAGTAAGTGGATTCGACCGTAAAGAGGGTATGTTTTATGTCCTTCATATCTAAATCAAATCTATCTTCTTTAATATGATATAGGAGATAAGATAGAGTAGTACAAAATTGTAAATCAGGCTGAGTAAAACTGAAAAGTAGTACTATAACTTTGAATCAAAAAGTCAAAACCCTCAATGAAATTATTGATGTTTTGGGGGAGGCGCTAAGGAAACAAATAGGCGCGGTTGCTTACATTGAATGCCATTCCAAGCCTCAAAGGTAGTTCTTTTTTTAATCCAGCATCGTCAAACTATAGCTGAGCTCGCAGGACACTGCACAACACTTGAACCATTTAAGTACCTGAACAAATACAGAGAAACCTGATCCAACGGCTCCTGAAATCCTTCATTTTATCTTGATACAAAATGTTTTAGCAGTTAAGAGCTGCAACTAAGCTTGAACTTTGGCAGGTTTGTCACTGCCTATTTAAGCTGCTTTATATGTTAAATTTTTGCTTTATTGTAATTATGTAAGATTCTGAAACATAAGCCGAAACAAATAGGCTGATAAGCCCAATAATAAGCTAAAATAAACACCTCCTTAGTGAGAGAAGACACAAACTTCCTTCAAGCGCAATATGGGTAGAGGTCACTTTGATCCATGTAGTGGCTTATTAATTTTCTTAGAAGAGATTGATTCGAGGTCTCTTATTACAATAATATTGTAATATAATCAGAATTAACCAGTTAATAATTTTTAATTTTTAGGATACAATGGCCAAAAGCCTGCTCATCCAGAGAAGAGCTCCGTTGGATGGCTCAGGAAGTACGTGGTTATGTTGAGGCTGTTCTTAATGGTCTTGCAGCGAATGTTCCGAAGGTTTTTGCCCTTTCACTCATCTCTATGATTAAATCTATCCAACTGTCATGTTGGTTATTGTTTCTTGATCTGAAATTCCTTAAGATTTTTTCTAAAATTTGCTGGTTTAAATACGGTAGATCATTTTGTAATAAACAATTTTTGTAATCATATGCGGCGCATATATTTTCAAAACTGATAAAGTTGGATAGGAAACGTGTTTACTGGTTGGATCAACCCAAACATAGAAATTACCAGTTTTGACCCATTACCAGCTTACTCACCCACCCAATTAGCCACCTATGGTTTTGATTTCTCTACATTACACAATTTTTTTGTCTCCAGAAATGCACAAACGAGACAACTTTCCCACCCTCTTCCTGTACTGAGAGCGCGTGTAATTGACGAGTGGTCAAGAAGTCCAGATTATAAATCTCTTATGAAATGCGCAGTTAGTACAACCCCTTTACAAGAATTTTAGCGAATTGGTGAAAGATCAAATACGTAAAATACTTATAAGGTAAACCTTTTCACCTGTTACTTATTAAGTTTTTTTTTTTTTTTTTATAATAATAATAATAATAATAATAATAATAATTATTATTATTATTATTATTATTATTATTATTATTATTATTATTATTATTATTATTATTATTATAATCATCACTTTATTAAAAACTCAAAGGATTTTTACAAGAAATTAGTGGGAAGCCGAGAAACCAACTGGGCCCCCACTCCTCTAGCAATAGCGAAACTAATACGATTAAAAATATGAACAGCAGCGCTAGCTCCAATGTCTTGAGTCAAGGAGAAACGTCTAATACGCTTTAGCAAGGTTATCGCCTCTTTCTCAAGTTCTCCAAAAGAAGAAAAAGAAAAGGGGAGGAACCCATATCCGATATCTGCGCATTTAGCCTCATACTTGACCCGTTTACGTCGTGCAGCCTCACTAACCACACGTCCAGGCACAAAATCAAGCAATCCCGACTGCGTCAAAGGAGACGAACCTGTAAGATCAACACAAACATCACGCCCGCCATCCCAAGAATAAAACAATATATCAGCCGTTCGTAAGGGTCTGTCCATATTATTATTATTATTATTATTATTATTATTATTATTATTATTATTATTATTATTATTATTATTATTATAGCTATTTGAACTGAATTCGACTCATTTATAGTTAATGGATCCAAATTTCCACCTCTTGATTGAACAGACATCTAAAGATCCTATCTATCTCTTGGAACCAACACAAATATATCAAAGACATATGAGAAACATGTCTATGAAACACTACAACACAATGATGCGTCTTTCCTAGCTTTTTGGTTTCGAGTTCTTTTTTTGCCGACTCTTTCCCATTATTTTAAATTTAATTAATCAGTTTTTAACTTCTGCATATCATGAAACATGACTACGAATGAAACAGGCGATCTTCATTCATCTGGTATCTATCAAGTTCTTGATGTTTGCTGTGGGGGTCACCAGTTTCTCAACTTACCTTCTTCCGTTAGATATACACACGATGTCATTTTCTCCAAAAGATGGTCATGAAAATCAAATCCAGTTCGCTTTGGAGCGAGATGTTGGTAGCGAGGACCGTAAAAGGTTTGTATGTGTCCCGCCCACCCTAAAAGGTTTTTATGTGTCACGTCTGGTGGTACCGTTGTCCCATTAGAGCAATGTTGAGTGAGTTAGAAAACACGCATGATCAGGTCGAGTAAGAGGTTGAAACGGGTAACTTTGTAGTGCTGATTTGAAAAGAGACTAATCAAAGTCGCGTCTGAGCTCAACTACAGTATGTCATATATCCTTATAGTCATTCTCCCAGTTAATTATAGCAGCATTCTGTTTAGATTTGTAATATGGTATAAAAATACGTCTTTTTTTAATAAAGTTATTAATGAGGCTGTAAGCAAAGCGGCTAATTTAGTTACTATATCCAATATAGGAAAACGAGCAATAGATCCTTTTATGTCGGCTGAATCACAGGACAAGAGTATGCACTTCACCACACACGTACATATATCAATGACTGATCCCAATTTTAGCTGACCCATTCTGAACTTTTGATAATTTTTGTTTGCAGGATGAGGTGAATCGAAAACTAATATGACCGAGAGCAGTTCAAGTGTTTCAGTCGATGATTTTGACTACGTGTAGAGTTTTACATAGTCAAGGAACAAAATGTTGATTTGACAAGGGAGTTGTTGATGCTTAGGCTTCAATGGTCTGCTAGGAATGAGTTTAAGTCCAATGAGCTCGGGCGTATGCATAAGAAGGTATGGCTTTATTTATTTATTTATTTTTATTTTCTTTTATTTATTTGTTAATTCTTTTATTAATTTCATGGACTGGAGTACCTGCTTTTCTAATTTGAAAAGCTATATAAATCATAGTAGTAATAACTATCTCTGCACATATATAGCATATAAGGTCAACATATCATGCCTTCCTTTATCTGCTGCATAATTAGTTACCCAATGAACTTGAACTGGCACCTCAAAAAGTAAAAGCTAACTTATTGCATTGAAAATTTAAAGTCACTTCAGTAATGCAATTCAGCCTTTTTCACAGGATCTGCATGATTTTTCATTTGGAGTGCAACAGCTTATGGATGTTCAGAAATCAATTTTCTCTGTAGAAGATATTTCTGTTGAGTTCCAGGAAGAGCACAGGTCCGACTTTTTCGAAGATGCCAGTTTAAGAAAGGGCTAAATATCTTCCAATCTTAGAACATTTCCTCTTTTGGAAGTAGACGAGACAAGTTTAGGAATTAACAGCTATATATCTGAGGACAAACATATCATATTTGAAAGTGATGAACCGCAACAATGGATTCAAAAAGATGAATCGACATGTGATGCCAGTGAGCTTTTGATTTTGATGGAATTTGATGTATTGGAACATCTTTTAAACCACCCTCCTGTCACATGTCACAAATTTGAGGTACCGTGTGTTAACTTTGGTACAGAGGATGACATAGTACATGCCATAGATTTGGGAGATGGATATTCTTCTTTCAAATTGGGCCCGTTTGCATTTGAGCAATTGAATTCGTCGATACAAACACCTCCCATTTTTCGGAATTGTTCTTTAACAGTGAAATTATAGTGAAGTAGAACCTGTTGAACAGATGTTTGGTGACACAAGCCTAAGCACTTTCAACATATTAATTGTTACACACAAAATTATTCTAAGATATGATTCGTTTAAATCACTGCATGTGCCGCTTATTTCTGATCATGAGAATTGATATGTGCTAAAACACATATCATTTCTTTATCAAAATAGACCCAAAATAACCAAGAAAAGAGCCGTTTATTGCTAATATTTGTTTTTTTTCTTGAGTTTATGCTTGTGCAGGTACGGATATGATGAAACAGACAAAAAGAAGCCAAAACCGAAGAAAAACCGGGCACGAGAGAAAGAAGAGTGCAAAAAGCCGATGCCGGGATGCTATTTATGGGATTTGCAAATATTACACCATTGGTCCTTGAATTATAAAAGCTACATAAAGTTGTCCTTATTTATTTTTTTATTCGGATCCTATAATCATAAACCCAACATCAAAATTATCCCATCAGGCCCAAAATAAAACAACCCCATCAAATAACCAAGCCCATACCCGGTCTTAAATAGTCCACACTCATTTGTTATTTACCCGGTCAAACAAATCCAAAATTCCAGTCAACGAGACCAAACACCCATAGTCAAAACACAATAAATAAAATCCCCTTTCCCCAGTTAAAAACTGATGCGCGCCCAAAACTGTAAACCCAGTGTTACTATTTCACATCCCTCACCATTTACCTCAATTCCCAGCTTTTACCCGTACACTTAAGTGGCTTCTAGAAGTATTATCTGACATGTCAGGAGTGTGTGACTCAAGGATTGCCAAGGTGTACAATTGAAAGCCTCCTATTGGTCTAAACACCTCATTGAAATGATCTAACGGCTGTGGAAAGACATGGTGATGCATAAACGAATCAAGGGTGGAGATTGGTGCTTCTAGATGTTTCTGATGATCAATCCCAAACTCCTGGCTCAGCTATTTATACCCTCATCAAGTCACAAGAGATTTTCGTCCAATTTCTTAAGTATTAGAGAAATCTTGACCATTTACTTTCCTGTAATTGTTTTTAATATTGTTCAGTAGTTACTCAAATTGTAATTTCAGTATTCTCAGTATTTTACTTAATGCAATTTAATTTTCAGTAATTCGTTTTTCAAATGTTGTTAATCCTGGTTTCTGTTTCTTCTCACCAATCTCATAAGTTCACATAAGCTTATAACAGCTTATTGTGAGCTTATATCTGATTAAATTTGGTTTTACTGTTATTTTGCGCCAAGGTCAACAGAAGTCAACGAAAATCAAATTTCAAAGTCAAGTTCAATTCTGGCTTCAAAGTTGTTATAATGGTGAATGTTATGTTTAATTAAGTAAAACATTTTAGTTTGTGTCAAAATTTCATTGAGTTATTAGTTTTAGATTGCATTTTGGTACTTATCAGGGGGTGTTTGGATTGTTACATACTTTTGAGTTCTTAGCTATTATAGGAGTAAGGTAGCTTTAATATGTAGTTACTAGGTTAGAAGAGCATAGTTTCTTCATAAAATTCTTAGCATCATTTGTTAAAATTAGATTAGATTTCACATTCCAGCATAAGCACTTTTAGATCAGTTCTGTTACAATCAAAATAGGTATATTAGTTGTTAATCTAGCATAATTAGGTCTAATCTTAGCTCATTACATCATTTTCATCAATTTAGAAGTAATTGCATTTCATTTTAGTCAAAGTTTTTAAAATCAGAAAAGTCAAAATTGTTTCATCCTTTCCTAAAGCCATTTTAGTTTTGATTTTTAATTTTCTCAATTCTCAGTCGAATTAGTTAAGCTTTTGGGATTTTAATATTTGGTTGCTTGTCTCTTTAACCCATATTTTTGTGATTTTTTCTACATAGCTTTTAATAAGCTAGAAGTTGGTGGTTTGGTTAGAAAGTACCCTGTGCCATCAGTTAATGTCATCCCAAGTAAGTCTGTTTTCAGTGTTACTCTGCTAATAATCAGTTTAATATCGTGTTCTTATTGATTGATGTTTGATTCCTTAGATAGCCCTTAGTGTAGATTTGGTTTATTTTGCCTTTATTCTCATTATAGTGCTTGTTTAGGTAGTTTATATTGAGCTGCAAGTGTGCCTATCTGCTTTTAATATGCTGTCACAGTCCATTTTATGCCCAAGTAGGCTTGTTCCCATCTGCTTATCTGCTTAACCATTTAGTTTCAATGCTTGATTTTTGATCCCTATAGTAGCCTTAGACTTAAGTTTAGCTGTGTTTACCTTTAGGCGCTCTTTTCCATCAGCTTTTTAGGCCTTTAAAAATGCTCATTTCTGTCCCTTAGCTGCTGCTACGCAGCCTCTATTAGGTACTTATTCCCTTTTGATTGAGCTTATTTCCTTATTTTAGAATAGATATAGTTTAGGTAATCCAGTTTACTTGATTTGCGTAGGATTCCTTTAGCTTTTGTTGCTTTTAGTCTCATTTAGGATTGATTAGCTTTGATTGTTCTTGAACTCATGATCCTAATCTCTCATCTGCTGTTACATCTGTTTAGTAGTGTTTTCAATAATTAGGAGTTGTTAAATATAGTTAGTTTTGCTTATTTTCAAGTTAGTTTAAAGCAAAAAGTTGAAAAAAAAAAAAAAAAAAAACAAAACTGACCAGACTGGGATTCGAACCCAGGTCTGCCAGCCCTTCCCACGCTCAACACCACAACACCACAACCATTGCACCCTTGGGATTTTTCTTGTCATACTTTGCATTAATTAATCTCTTAACCCAGTTTTCTGTTTTTAGCTTAAAAATCTAGATTGCTTATTTACTGCTTAATTCAAACTGCTTTTCCAGTCTTTTTATTTTTCCTATGCTTAGATTTAGGTAAAGTAATTTCCTGAAAAGTTTCATATTTTTCCAAATAGTTTTACTATTTTTAATAATTAATTTCTTGTTTTTTAGTTTTTAATTCATAATAAATATTTAAAAACTCCAAAAATTATTCCGCTTTTTCCTAAAATCTTATTTTATCGTATTCTTCGTAGGAAAAATAAATTTTCATTTCTAAGGTTAATTTTTCAAATACTTTACGTTTTAGGCTCGGGTTTTTACCCGAGCGCGCCCGTTTTTACGTTTTTCTTACGTTTTAAGGTTTTAAAAGTTTCTTTTTGTCAAATTACATTTTTTTTATTAGTTAAGTTTAGTTTACTTAAAATTAGCCTAAATCCCATAATTTAGTTTTAATTCATGTTCTTAGAATTCCCGTCATTACATTTTAGGTTTAAATTACGTTTTAGTTTTATTGAGCTTACGTCATTGCTTTATATGCTTATTTAGTTTGTTTTAGTTTATGTTTCATTATCGTAGCGTAGAAAACCATTATTCTCTCCTTTTAACTATTCGAAATCACGTGAACGCGTCGCGAGTTGAAATCTCCATTCATCCCTCGTTGGGAGAACGACCCGGGAAAATACATACCTTTGTATTTCTTCGGAAAATATCTTGTGTACGAAAACGATAAATCAAGAAGATATTGTCGTTGCAAGTGATCCTTGATGAATTATTTATGAAGTTAAAGTTGCAGCCTTCCTCTACTTCAGATGGCATATCTGAAGTAGATGGCATATACTTGGTGCCTATTGGCCTTCCCATTTGGAATAAGCAGTCATAATTCTTTAAAGCTGCAACCAAGTCTGCACTCTTTTGGTACAAACATACACTTTGGTGCCTATTGGCCTTCCCACCCATTTGACCTGATTTCTCAAACCGTAACTTTATAATATGTTGTGGTATTTGTCTTTAACAGTTAAATGGTACCCTATTGCATGCTTCACTAACTTTAGCAAACTGTGCGGACACGTACACCATTGGAGTTGCTGCCGAGGCTCGCAGTGATGCCTAAAATGGCCTAAAGTATTGACCACATGTGCTCTTATCCTCGGGATTCTTACAACTATAGTCTGAAATCTGTATCCAATGCTTCGTTATGAATCTTCCATGGCCTTACTGACCCCTTAGTCATCTCCCATATCAGGTAATTAATTAGCTTTTTCAGCATACAACTGTAGCATAAGACCGTAACTGATGAATGCTGCTAAATTCAATGGCTTGAGTGAAAGGTCAAAAGCAATTCGTCATGACTGGAAATTTCATTTGAGTTGGAGCAAATGTGTTATGGATTGTTTATATAAGTACTTACAGCTTATTCCAAAATCAGTCAACAAATGAAGTTTTCGGATAAAGCGCCTTTTATGCTTTTTTTTAAAGTAAATAAGTGCTAACATATAACAAGTTGGGCATTTCCAATTAAAATGTTAACATAATCAGATTTTAGACGAATTATATTCAAAAATATAGGATTTAACATAAATCTTTAGCATTTCTTCTTGCAATATCTATTCACATGGCCCATTAAGAATGTTGTCTTCAAGACAAGCTTATAACCTTAATGTAAGTGCAAATCAGACATTTATTCTTGCAATATGTATCTACATGGAATATTAATTTGTGTCTTAACCTGCAGGTTATAATGACAAAACAAAGAGGCAAAATACGGCTGACCATTCATGCTTTAAAGAGGATAGATGCAATGCTCTTTTGTGATACCTCAACTCTCAGGTCCACTGTCAAACTATTTTATGAGTTTAAACATGGTCTGCAGGATCTTTTTCCTGGACTATAATGAGTGTATCTGTTTTCTCCTTTTGTGGCAAGTGTTTAATGGTAATCAAATTTGTTGTAGCTTTTATGCGTGTGATGAGATAAGTTGTGCCTTTACATGCAAAAACAATAGCAGTTCTTACTGTTTGTCGTTTAAGAATGGTTCCAACAATCGGAATTAGTGTATCTATGTTATTAATCTTCCGTTCAATTGCTATCCATCTGATTGGCTACTGAATTAGTGTAGTCTTTAGTTCTTTTGTCTGTATGATTTTGGATAGTTGTTTTACATGAGGCCTAGGTAGACAAATTATCTTCATTTTTTTGTGTGTATGCAGTTATCTCAATTGGTGCTGTTATAGGTGATAACCTTTTACATATTCACCATCCATACATGCATATTTATAGGTGATAAACCAGTTGACCACAAACAGACTTTGGCATTATTATTGAATAAATAATGTGATAACCCCTGTATAATACCATTAGAGCATCTACAATGCTTCAAATGGGAAAAAGCTTTTTCTTATTCTAAGAAGTCTTTTAGTAGTGTTTTTAGCATTGCAACAATAGCTTTTTAAAAGCTTTTTGAAAAACTTTACACAAAGACTTGGTATCTCAAAAGCTTTAGTTTATAAGTATAGTATGCATTTAATAGTATGCATTTATTGCATTAAATGCTTCAAGTCATTGAAGACTTAAAGCATCGGAGATGCTCTTAGTAAAGACGCCTTTTAGCTTATGTAAGAGTGTTTATGCCTTCTAGCAAAGATGTCTTTTAGCTTATATGTTATCAAAGGGAAAAGATCACTCTCCAGTTTTAAAACACCAACCTCCTCACCAAAAGAAATAGACATAATCACAACCGAACATGATCCCTGCATATGAGATAATGGCACCTCGCAGATCGATATCTCATTTAAAAAACAACTCATGTTTTTAAAAACTAAAAAACCGCTAAATAACACTTTAATACATTTTCATTGTCTACAACTTTACAAACATACATAAAATTCATAATGTTGTAAAAATTATATAAGTTGTGTTATTAACTATCCACGCAAACCATACAAATATTTATAATTATTTAAAAAAAAAAAAAAAAAAAAAAAAAAAAAAAAACAATTGTTTTATAATATTCTTTGACAAATTTTAAAAATGTATTTAAGTTAACAAAAATTAACAAACAAATAATTATAAAACATGCCCGCCCATTGGGCGGGCTTCGAAAACTAGTATATATATATATATATATATATATATATATATATATATATATATATATATATATATATATATATATATATATATATATATATATATATATATATATATAGGGGAGAGTTAACGTGAGATCAAACTTAAAGTTGTAAAAATAAGATCAAGTCTAAAAAACCACTAAAACATTTATAAATAACAATTTTAGCAATAATACACATAAAACTAATAATTTAATACAAATTAATATTTTAGCAACTAATAACCAAATGATACATGAGTTTGGATTAGTGATACACCTGATACACATTACACTAATAAATATTACAAAATCTGATACACATACAAAAACCTGATACACATTACACTTCTAATCAAAGTGTATCACCAAAATTTCGTAAATTTTAAAAAGAAATCCATCGAAACTTTAACAATTTTAGTTGTAGTTAATAAAAAATTTATTTTTGTTGTAAGGAAGTGTCGCTTGTCAAATTTTTGTTGGATCTCATTTTAACAACTTTAAGTTTGATCTTATTTGATCTATATATATATATATATATATATATATATATATATATATATATATATATATATATCCCTCCAAAGATGCAAACTTTCATATATATTTCATTTGCATGCGTAAAAACCATTGTAACATGCACATCAAAAACTTGTACCAATGATATTATGCAATTATTCCTCTTTGGAGGGATATATACGCAAATAAAAAGGGGTTTTTTAGCTGATGAGGTTTGTACCGCTTTTTAGTGGATTCAGTAACCCTAATCTTTTGTGACAACATAGTTTGAAATACAATGGGTGCATTGATCGAAAATTCTCTTGATTGGATAAAGCGTTTAAAGTCATGGGAGCAAACTCTTAGTTTTATTTCCTTCACATTTTTATAACTTTTGGGTGTAAAATTAGAAGAGTAAAGTCGTCATAATTTTTGTTCATGCCACTTCTTTTCTGTCGTAGTATTAAAATATTACCACATTTATATTCCAACCACTTAAATTGATAAAAACTATTGACAATTATCACACTAATGCGAGAGGTACTGGATCTGCGAAAAACGATAAGTGGCCACACCAATAAATTTGGTTGGTCAATATGTATGAAAGGACATTTGAAATTGAAAACCAAATTATGTTAAAACCAAATTGTGGGAACACAATTTAATTTATTTTAGTTTTTATCCATTTGTCTATGTTGATATAGGCAGAAGCCATATAATTCCATTTCTTTTCTTTTTTTTACTGTTTTTAAATCCAAAACTATAAACAAATAACCAGCAAGTACATATGTATCGCCATTTTCTTTCTCCATCAATTTTATACACAAAATTTTTACTAATGTTGACCAACTAATTCAATTTTGACTTTCTATTGATCAATGAAAGTGCTCAACTTTGCCACATAGCCAAATGATGCACTCTCATTGATCTAATTTTAATTGTATCAACATTCTTTATCACTTTTAAAAATCTCTTATTATTCAAGGAATAGTCAGCCAAAATCATTACCAAATAACCAATGATTAAATCATAAGCTAAATGATTAAACTATCATATACTCTTAAATAAATACTTCATCCATCTCAAAATATAAGTCCACTTTTACTTTGATCATAAATATTTTTGTTTGTATTATATAATACTTGATGAAAATTATACCAAATGAAAATACATTTAAAACACAATCCATTTATATATTTTGCATTAAATATCGTATAATACAAACACAAATATTTAAGGTCAAGTTCGATTTAAAAAGTCAAATTAGACTTATATTTTAGGATAAAAGAAGTATTTATTTATTTCTATCCGACTCTAGATAGACATCATAAATAAATATAAATAAATCAATATATTAATTCAAAGTATTGTAAACAATGACCCGAATGTTTTGGAAAGCAAACCCAAATCCATAATGAAAGAAAACAGGTTTATGCATAAGACCTAAAATCACCTCTTGCACACAACCTGTTTGATAAAATGTCTGTTAAAGAATCGTGAAAGATGAGAATTCTTGGTCTTTGCTTTGCACTGTCAAAAGAGGATGGAAGGCAAAAGTCTTGTGAGGGGGAGCTACAAGGATTGGTGATACGTGATTCATTGCTCTGAGAAATGTAGTCACTTTTATAGGCTAATCAATAGTAATGTATGGGTCACTTGCATATGATGATGCTTGTTGTTTCCTATATCTTGCAGATAGGTTGTGAGGTGGCTGCTGTAATCTATTTTCATAGTTTAGGTTTCACCAGGAAATGTAGTCATGAGTAGACTGATATGGTGAATTTTGGTGAATATAGTTTGTTTTGTAACTAGCAAAGATTGGATGTTTGGTAATATCTATTCAACGTTTCAAAAAAAAAAAAAAAAATCCGATCGTTGAGTAAAACTAATTATACCACCAGGTCCAACATAAATTTTTTTTCGCTAGAGTAACACTTCTATATACTTTCGCCTAACTTTACTTTTCGAGTTTTTTTTTTTGTAATTGTCGAAATTTACGTCTACAAAAATCACATATAACTTGTAAATCACATATGAATTGTAGTTTGAACTTTAAAACTTATTTCACAAATCACATGTGATTCGTATTGTGTAATATTTAATGCCCATAAAAGCGAACTTTTTTGAAAGTATACCGAATTGCTCGTCTATTGAAAGTAAATAAATTTCTTGTCGTGATGGTGTAATTTTTTTGGCTTAACGATTTACTATTTGTAAGATATTTTGTTTTCTTAAAAAAAGTTAGAGATACGAGTTTTTGAGTTTTGGTTAAAAAATGAGTAGCTATTATTGCGTCATTTTCACCATTATAATGCAATCTTTATTTTTCTATGATCTTTGTTGACTCACCCGAACTTGCTTGAACCTCAACTTTTTCGCCAGCATTTATAAGATATACATTTCATGTCAATATCACTTATCAATATCTACACTGCTACACATTGCATGAAAAATTCCAATTAAACACAAGTTACATTTCGTCACTGAAGATAAAGTCGTCACTAGTTCTGTATATTGACGCAACTAGTCGTCACTCCTTTTCATAATAGGGCAGTCGCTAATCCTGAGTAGAGACTAAATGCAAATAATCAGTCAGTAGCAAGTGACAAACCAAAGTCGCCACTAATCAGAAAATATGGGTCGTCAACAATTTATTTGTCTTTTTGGTTTTTGGTATATGTTCATTCAATCATTCTCATTATCTATCACACCTGCCCAATATGTATTTGAAATCTAAAGTCCGAATTACACATACCTAGTTTAAGGATCCAAATTAGTTAATTTTTATTAATGTGACAATGAATAAGAACATTCTTAATATGATAATTACTTTGAAACCTCCAGTTTCTTTCATAAAAACGTTAGATTTTTTTATGAAGGATGCTGCTAAAGTAAGTTGTATATTAAAGAATTCAATATCTTATGCTACAAAGTAAATTATTGTGACTATTTTCTGTAATATTGAATTGTCTCCATTAGTATTACATCTATTGGAATAATTGGGGTCCCTTTTATATGTAGAAGAGATCTTATATTGGTTGGTACTAAAAGGGTACAATATGGTTTTGAACTTGCATTGTTAGCATTATTTTTTTCCATTTTTGTTTATCTACATATGGAAAACATATTATACCATATTCGATAAGATCTCGTACTCTCATTATAAATATAAACATAAATTATGAACGGAGATTTTGTAAAATTTCGTAACCCCTTACAGAATGTCGAAAACACATCGAGCACCAGCCATTGGTGTCGATCTTGGAACAACTTATTCATGTGTTTCTGTTTGGCAACACAACCGTGTTGAGATCATACCCAATGATCAAGGTAACCGGATCACCCCGTCGTGCGTTGCTTTTAATGACACTGAACGTTTTGTGGGCGATGCTGCAAAAAACCAGGCTGCTTGTAATCCTACAAACACCATCTTCGGTTAGTCCTTTTTTTTTTCTCATTCATTGTTAATTAATTTATACTTGTTATATATTCACACGTACAATTTAAGCATATTTAAACAGATGCTAAGCGATTGATTGGAAGAAGAGCAAGTGATGAAACTGTTAAAGAAGACATGAAGTTATGGCCTTTTAAGGTCGTGGCTGGGAACGATGACAAGCCTAAAATTGTGGTCACATACAAAGGTGAAAAGAAGGAATTTGGTGCGGAAGAGATTTCGTCTATGGTCTTAGCAAAGATGAAAGAAATCGCTCAAAAGTATCTTGCATCGACAGTTGAAAAGGCGGTGATAACTGTTCCTGCATATTTTAATGATTCACAACGTCAGTCAACAAAGGATGCTGCAACGGTTGCTGGACTTGAAGTCGTGCGTATGATTAATGAACCAACAGCGGCTGCAATTGCTTATGCTCTTGACAAGAGAGCTGGTGTAGATGGCAAGATGAATGTGTTAGTTTTTGATTTGGGTGGAGGTACTTTTGATGTTTCTATTCTCATAATTGATGAAAAGGGAATCATCGAGGTTAAAGCTACAGGTGGCGACACACATTTGGGAGGTGAAGACTTCGATAACAGAATGGTGAATCATTTTGTTCAAGAATTTAAAAGAAAAAACCAACAGGACATTAGTAACAACATAAAAGCTTTAGGTAGGTTAAGGGTTCAATGTGAGAGAGCAAAGAGGGTTATTTCAGCCTGTATTCAGACGACATTAGACATTGATTGCTTGTTTAACGGTATAGATTTTTCTGCAAAGTTTACGCGAGCAAAGTTTGAGGAGGTCAATCTGGACTTGTTCAAGAAGTGCATGGAGCATGTGGGGATGTGTTTGAGAGATGCGAATATGAGTAAAGATAGCATTGATGAAGTGGTTCTTGTTGGTGGATCTACCAGGATTCCTAAAGTACAAGAATTGTTGCAGGAGTTGTTCAATGGAAAAATACTCTGCCAACAGTTGAATCCTGACGAGGCTGTTGCACATGGTGCTGGAATTTTAGCTGCAAATTTAAGCGGGCTTGGGCGATGAAGCAACAAAGTCTTTGGTGCTAAATGATGTTACTCCTTTGTCACTTGGTGTGGGGTTGATTGGAGATTTGATGTGGGTGGTGATTCCAAGAAATTCCCCTATACCAATAAAAAAAGAATATGTGGTCCTTACCACTGAAGACAATCATACGTCAATGGGTCTTCCCGTGTATCAAGGTGAGAGATCCAAGGCTTCACAAAACTATTTAATGGGAAATCTTAGAATGGATGGCCTTCCTCGTGCTTTGCGAGGGGAAGTTAAGGTAACCTTATGCTATGAGATAGATGTTAATGGGATCTTGAATGTCTCAGCCAGAGAAACAACTACTGGCAAGAGCAATGCAATCAGGATCACAAACACTGGCAGTGTGTCAACAAAGGAGATCGAGAAGATGATTGAAGATGCTGAACGATATAAGATTGAGGATGAAGCACACCTGAACAAGGTGAACGCGTATAGAGATTTAGAAACTTATGTTTGTAACTTAAGAACAAAGATCAAGGATAACAATGTCCAATTGAAGCTTAAATCAAGGATGTGGTTTCCTGCAAAAACCTTGAAAGGCATGGGGCATCAAATTGAGAAAGCTCTTAAGTGGCTTGATGAAAATCCTAATGCTGAAATTGATGAGTTGAAGAAAAAGGAAATGGAGCTCAAGAATTATTGCAAACTCAAGAAGTTGGACACTGCATTGAACTAATAAGCGACGACAATGCACTATCTCGTTGTATAAAACTATGCAATATACGCTTACTATCAGTTAGATTGCTTTAAATTTTATAATACACATACTTATGTGGGGAATCATGTTTATTTGGTACTAGTATTATTTACTTATGAATTTTCTCTGCTTGTTTGAGATATAATGGTACCAGCCAAAATAGTAATGAACAAACTATCAACACGAAAAGAAACAACAAATCACGATGAAAGAATAAACACAAACATAAAATAATTCAAACGTACCACAAGATGATAATTGGTTCGGTAGTTTTGATTTTTTGATGCAAAACCATTTGCATTTGACAAAGGGGTGATGTTAGTATTGTTTCTATGCATACGATTAGAATATACCGAGTTGTCTACCCATGGAAGCGGGAAACGGACTCCTTCAAAACCATATCTTAGATCCTGATATGTGCTTTGTGTACCCATGTTGTAAGATCCATTCGAACTAAAGGCCAAACTCTGATACGCTATTGGTCTCACGGGACCCTTGTTTTCACTGCTCGTAGTCGTAGTATCCACGGACAAGGCTAGTTGACCGACACCTGAGGCTTTAGACATATCGCCTTTTGGAGGGACAATCGTTTGGTAAAGTAACTTTGGTATTGGTAATCTTGTGCTCCATAGAGTTGACCATCTTGACCCGATTTTGGCACATGCGAGCCAGCAGGTATATACGGAGCATATGGTGCATAACCGTAACCATGATACATACGTGTGACCCATTCTCCCCATAAACACCCTGGTAAATTACATAAAATTAATCAACATTAGCATATATGTTAAAATCTATTTATTACTTTTATTTAATGATTTTGGATTGTAAATTATTTTTTATTATTTATTACTTTTTTTTATCTATTTGTTATTTGTAATCCAAGTTCGATTACATTAGCTTGTTTCTAGAGTTAATTACATAAATCGTTCTTGTGGTTTGGTAGAAATTACGGATCTTGTTCATATGGTTTTTTTTAGCGGGTCTCGTCCCTGTGGTTTACAATTTTTACGGATCTTGTCCCCATGTCTGACCCGATCTAAAAAAAGGACCTCC
Source organism: Chrysanthemum seticuspe (assembly GCA_019973895.1). Classification (NCBI taxonomy): domain Eukaryota; kingdom Viridiplantae; phylum Streptophyta; class Magnoliopsida; order Asterales; family Asteraceae; genus Chrysanthemum; species Chrysanthemum seticuspe. The sequence goes on along the minus strand of BPTQ01000002.1, from coordinate 232,397,987 downwards.
CTTGCAGTTACTCCCTAACGTGAAGGCTAACATTGTATTTTGGTTTTAACGATCGTTATACAAACCACATGGACGATTTATGTAATTTACTCTTTAAAAAAATAAAGTTTTTTCATTTTAAATTTTATTATTCAAATTTTTTTTAATTTTATTACGATTAAATTTTTTAATAAAAAAACTTTTTTTTTAAATTTAATTTTAATTTTATTATAATAAATTAAAAAAAAACAAAATTTAATTTTATTATAATAAATTAAAAAAACTATTTTTAATTTTTTTAAGTTTAAAAAAAAATCAAAAAAATATAACAAAACTAAAAAAAATTAATTTTAATTTTATTATAATATTTTTGTTTAAAAAAAAACTGTTTTTTCTTTTAAAAAAATTAATTTTGTTAAAAAAATTAAAAAAAAATTAAAAAAAAACAACAAAAAAAAACTTTTTTTAATTTTATTATAAAAACGTTTTTATACGGTTTCGTCCATTTTATACGTTTCATTCGTTTTTATACGGTTTCGTTCGTTTTTGTATGAAAATGCATGAAAACAATGTAAAAAAATGTATGAAAACGTACAACAACGTTCATCCGTTTTATACGGTTTCGTTCGTTTTTTACGTTTTCATCCGTTTTTGTATAAAAGTGTATGAAAACAACGTACAAAAATGTATGAAAACGTATAAAAACGGATGAAAACGTACAACAAGGTGTTGTACTTTTTCATCCGTTTTTATACATTTTTATACGTTGTTTTCATACATTTATGTACGTTGTTTTCATACATTTTCATACAAAAACGAACGAACCGTTTTATAATAAAATAAAAAAAAGTTTTTTTTTTTTTTTGTTTTTTTTGTTTTTTTTAATTTTATTAATGAAATTAATTTTTTTAAAAGAAAAAACAGTTTTAAAAAAAATATATTATAATAAAATTAAAATTAATTTTTTTTAGTTTTATTATAATTTTTTTGATTTTTTTTTTAAATTTAAAAAAAATTAAAAGTAGTTTTTTAATTTATTATAATAAAATTATTTTTTTTTTAATTTATTATAATAAAATTAAAATTAAAAATGTTTTTTAAAAAAAGTTTTTTTTTTATTAAAAAATTTAAACGTAATAAAATTTTAAAAAATGTGAATAATAAAATTAAAAAGAAAAAACTTAATTTTTTTTAGAGTTAAATTACATAAATCGTCCATGTGGTTTGTATAACGATCGTTAAAACCAAAATACAATGTTAGCCGTCACGTTAGGGAGTAACTGCAAGGGAGGTCCTTTTTTGAGATCGGGTCAGACATGGGGACAAGATCCGTAAAAATTGTAAATCACAGAGACGAGACCCGCTAAAAAAAACATGAGGACAAGATCAGTAATTTCGACAAAACCACAAGGACGATTTATGTAATTAACTCATGTTTTTATGTGTTAAACATTTAGGGCCCGTTTGGTTTGTGGGATTATCTTGGGGTTATAAATCTATACTTGAGTGTTTGGTTGTATTATTGAAAGTTGGTTTAGAATGGTATGCCAAATATTAGGGGATAGAGCAAAGTAGGAGGTTTAAGGGTTTATTAACATATTGTGGGGCCACATGATTTTTTACCTCCCATCTCTTCTTTATTATTACTATACTATTAATATAAATAATTTTTAATTTATATTTTAGTATAAAATATTATTTAATATTATGTTCTTTTTCTTATCTGAAATCTAAAATTCAAATCCAAATCTGTAACCGTCTAAACAAACCAAACTGGCCCTTAGTTACTTGACTTCAAAGGTGTTTACAACCATTGACTATTATTAATAACTATTATATATAATTATCTTTATATCTTCATAAAAAAATGTCTTGTTGTCATATTCAGGTCTTTTTTTCTTTTTTTTAAGCATAGATGTTTTTGGTTATATATCTTAGTTATAACTAGCAGGTAAGCCCGCGCGTTGCTGCGGGGATGCGCTAGGCATGCATAGAACAATTGTGGCGTGCTGGGTTGAAATTGGTTCAAAGTTATTTAATTTATATAATCCAGATATTATTGCAATTGTTTCAATTGAATCTTTATAAGTTTAAGTATACAAAAATTTAGTGCCAACTGTGAGTCGTTAACGAATGCTATAACATCATTTGATCCCATTTTACAAAGTACTATTTATCTTCAAAAAGTAATCATCTTCCTTTTTTCTTGATCAAGATATTCATAACTGATATTTCACGTTCCTCCGGTTCAGGTGAGACGCAATCTTAGTATGCCGGACCATATTCGGCAATCGTTAAAGTCGCTTTCGATCTTCTCCTTGGCTCTGTACCAGTTAGTTCACATTCAAAAAATAGACATCAGTTGAGATCACGATTGATCATACATGACTAACGTGAAGTTTAAAAATGAACCGAAAAAAGTTATCGTTGATCACTTTGCATAAAGAGAATACCAGAGTGCTAAGAACCACCGAAACCCAATCTCACATTAGTTGCCATCTAAAGGTCCAAGATGCCATAATGCTTATATTTTAAACTTTGCTTACCCATTTTCTGGTGACTATCATTTTTTTCCCTCTCAATATTTAAGTTTAGAAAACATACATACAATGGTAGCTGGAAGCGTAATGGGACCTCTCCTTGCTTCACTGTCATCCAGAAGCCTTTTCTTCTTTGCACAGTACTGCCTATCAAAATGCTTCACCTGCAACATAATCAATTCAGTCAACACTATGTTTCAAGATCAGCTTAATGCGTTTCATAACATAGCGAATAGGCAGATATCAAATCAATATTCAGTTCCATTTTCCAGAATAGAACATAAGCAGTATCAAGTAACATGCTAGGTATACTATAGACACAGTTCTGATTTTGGAACCATCAGTGGTTCCCATCACAATAGGCATTCCACTTTTTCAATATAGCTCGACATTCTCTAACGATAGTGACCGCATTAAACTTAAAGGAACACATAAGTTGCAATCACATTTTAACAAACAATGTCTAAGGTTAAAAGCCACCTAATACTTTCTACAGTTGCCCGTCATTTTGCAAAAAAAGGGAAAACTGATACTGTACTTTTTCAAAGGTAATTCAGGTCACTTGGTATCTATGAGTGGTGACGTAAATATGTTCTGAATACATGACATTAAGTTATTAGCTGTTTAGTTTATTGTTAAAAGACAACCTATTTGGCACAAATAAATTGTTATAAGCTTATAACAGAACAGCTTTACCCAAAACTCACCTAAAGGGAACCAAACATTTGCGTCCAATACTGTACTCAACATGACCTTCCTTCCACGTGTTCCAGGCACTGAAAAACATGATAGAAAAAACATTAATTTGATGAACTCTGCTATAACTATAATACCTATAAATATAAAGTCGAAAATAAATGTGGTTTTTTGAAGCTGTTAACATAGATATCAAATGGTGACATATACCGTTGAAAGGACTCTCAAGAACTTGAGTTTGGGTCAAAAGCTCATGAAGTTTCCATCCACTGCAGATATGTGTTCATGCATTTTTATCAGAAGCTAATATACACTTAATAAAGAACCTTTATCCAAACATCACTTAACACCCTAGTTTAAGGCAATATAACTTTTAAAGCATACTCTTTAACAGGTATGTACGCTTCGGCTTTTAAGTTTTAACACCAACAGCGTTAAAAAAAAATAGGTACACAATTTTTGGACTATCTATGTTGTCCATCTACTATTATAATCTATCCATAGAGGTTGCAGTGACACACCCAAATGCAATCTAGTAGTCGTATGTCCATATTTTTTTGATTTCCAAAACCTAATAGTCGTACAAAGTTGTGTATCGATTTTTGCAAAGCACGATAAGTTAATTAGCAATTCCAAACAGTGGGTAACCACATATTTTAGCTTGAAACTTAAGAATTGTTTGCTTGTATAAAAATCCATTTTATTTGAAATGCATTCATCACTAATGATTGACGTCATTCTATGTCATGAGTTGTTAAAGTTTTAATTTAGATGAAAGAGGTCCTACCTGTCGTTATACCTGATGCTAGTCCTCTTGAATCTCATGTTCAACAGTACATTCTTTCACCCGAGGTGCAAATGTTTGGGAAGGCGTTGGTTTCCATAACTGCGAATTCTGTGCTTTCCTTGCTGCCACATACACACCTGCACAAAACACCAATAGAAAAGTTTCAATACTCATAAGATCATTGGAAGATTTTAGCCTAGACATTGTACTACACAACTTTACATACACAATCTTTCAATTGAAATAAACAAATGAAGTTCAATGTAAAGAGAATTGGCTTTTTCTCGATAGAGTATAATGAGAAAATGTAGCAAGGAGTGCCACAACCGAGTTCCCGACAACCAAGCGGCAGAAATGAGGCAACCGTGAATACATTATTTAACCTTAAGAATCACCTGGTCCAGACTATTTACTAAAGATGATTAGCTGCAGCTTATGATAACCTGAAAAGAACCTATGAATTCTTTTATATCCGTATGCCACAAAGTGATCGTGTCAATCTGAAAATGACCCCACCTCAAAAATACATACCCCCTGAACACTTAATCGATTCACTGAAGTAACACCCCTAACAGACCCCCACACCCCCTGAACACACACTCTGAATACACCCACTGAACCACACACAGTCGAACCTTAATATGTTGGCCAATAAGAGATTTGTAGCAGAAAACGCTCCTACATAGTCATCTTACCATAGTCAGTCTATGTATGTCAATTGTTCAATTTCTATTCAAGTATCAGTTTTGACCCATTTTCGTGACCCACCCAGAATCTGTTTTGACCCATTTGCATGACCCGCCCAATTTCGCCATTATCGAAGTTAACTTTTGTTGTCATTTAGAATGTCACAGTGGGTAGAACACTTAAGGAAGATTGGAAATTACTTTAAGGATCCAGCAAGTTTAGTCTGCATACGTAATGGCTTCTTAACAGTGGGATCAATCCTACTGTCTACCCTTCTTTTTTTCTTGCTCCTATTCATCTCTTAACTCATCCAAAATCAGGTACAAATCTAAACATTAAGAGCTCCTAACAACAAACTAACACTTAAATCAGTTAACGTCTTCTTAATTTGTATAGTATCCTAATGCAAACACACCTTATTATATTTGTAGTAACCTGGTATATATGTCAAGTATGCGCATTGGTCTTGCGTTAACCTGGAGAACCGCTAACCACTTGACCAAAGACCATCTGTAGAAACCATGAATAAATTAGCTGATGTACCACTTTAAAGTCTTTGTTTCACCGACAAACAGTCTTTAAAGTGGTACATCAGCTATACTTTCATTATAAAAAAGGGACTACTTTCATTATAAATTAGCTGAACGTTACATAGTAAGTAATGAAAGTCGTTCCTTTTTGGTATCGTGGAACGCTATACTTTCATTACTTACCATGTAACTATAGCGTTCCACGATACCAAAACTTTCTTACCCATCTTATCAAAAACCCTCCTAGCCGACACCAAATCCCTACAATTCCCATACATACCAATCAATATCCCGACACGGCCTAAGAACACTGACAACCGGCATCTCATCACGCTCAAACCCCCCATCCCAAAGAAACCATTATGAAGTTTAGTACTTCTCATCTGCGCCACTCTACAAACACAAAAACAAATGTTGTGGCACATTTTAGTCTCATTTGTTTTTGTGTTCCAACAATTAATTTATTAACAACATAACTTTTCTTAAAACTTTCATCAAACACATGGTAGGCATAATCCAACTACCTTTTCCACACCATCAGCCATAACCTCACTTCCCAGTTTATCTTAAACATCATTAATAAACAGCGCACCTTTAAGATTAGCCACTTGTGTAATCGCATCCCCTTGTGTAACCGTTTATGTTGATGAACTTAGGCGAAAATTGAAGCGCCTGCAAAAACAATTTGACCAGAAGTTAGTCAAACACAAAAAATGAAAACCTCTAATTGAAATTATATGAGGTAAACCCTAAAGAATGAAAAACCCCAAAGATGTAATCACAATGATAAACTTTCAAAAGTGATTTATGTAAAACTGAATGAATGCAAGTTTCTGAAGAAGTGATGCTGATGAACTTTCGGTATTGTTTTGATGATGATTATCTTAATAGCTTTTTCTGGAAGTGATTTTTTTTGGTAGCTGAAAAGGATTAAGGAGCTGAAATGTTGATTTCGCGTTCTGATTGTATAGGGTTTGTGATTATTCAGCTTAGTTTTGCGTGTGTGTGTTTTTGGTTAAAGTGAAATTAGTGTGTGTTTGGTGTATGTAGGTGTTGGAAGGCGGTGGGAAGGGAAGGATGATGTGCATGTGAGAAAGTTCTAGCAAAGGAGGAAGTACATACGTATTGCCTGCAAGAGTGTATAGATGCGTGAACAGTAAGTTCCCAAACACACCACAGCCAATAGTGTGTTGCCAAATCAACTTTTTATGTATTATACCATCTTCTAGGCCAATGGAACTTTGACACAACTTCATTTTTAGCATGTATTTTTATACAACCCCCAACCACAAATAGTATATATATATAATTAATGGTTGCATTATACGGAGTACAAATTAAAGTCAAATCTTGATAAAATTTTGACCTTTTCTTATTTTGCTTTTTTTTTAAACCTTCATGCTCTTTGAACATTTGGTACTTAGCTGTTGCTTTCTTTTAAGCAAATTTTTCATCATATTATAGGATTGCAATTAGCAAATTCTCACAAAGCCCATTAACTAACAGATCGAGCCCGTAAATGTTCATTGCCTTTCTTGTTTATTCTTTTTTGCATTATTACAAATCACTACTTTCATTAATTTGATAATCTCGAAAATTTACATTGCATAGTTGTCGCATAAATGTTATAACATTCGTGTATCATTCTTGTAGAGTTTGGTGCATCCTAGTATATAAAATCGCACTTATAGAATTTGTAGTATTATTTATAGAAAACAGTGCACCATCGTCAGAGCACAAGGTATGGGGTATTGTTGGAATCACTCCTAAACCATAAATCAAGTGTTAGTTACTCATATGTAATAGGTAGTTTATTATGGCCTTTATGTTTGTTTAAGGTCAAGCTTATGTAGAAGGCCCATAAGCTTAGGCCCATGTCCAATAAGGAAAAGGGAAGGAGTGGAAGTATTGCCCTAGCTCCTTACCTATAAATACTTTGTATTAACCTTTATTTGAAGGTTGGTTGTTCAAGTTATTCCTTTCACTCATGCCTTACGCATAACCGTCTCTTATATCCTGTGTGTGTGTGTTTGGTTCTTGTTCAATCGCCTTTATCTCCTTCTTGTTAGCTTGTGTTGTAAATCTAGTGACCTAACAGTGGTATCAATCGCCAAATAGTTGGGTGAATCGGTTTGTTTTTAAGTAGGTTTTGGTCCTACGCGTAACTACCGGTCACAAACTTTGGTTCGCTTAAAAAACACGTTTTTTACACTTTTGAATCCAAGATTCTTGTACTTTCAATGTTTTAAGGTGTTAAAGTAACTGTTTTTGGCAAAAAGTTTCAATCTTTACGCGTGGATTAACGTTTTTAAGCTTGTTTTTGTTCGAGGGTTTCATCCTACGCGTAACCTGTTTACACGCTTTGGTTCATCAAGTTTCACACTTTTGTGTTATTTTGGTGATATTGAAGCTATCTCATCACAAAAATCTGGTTTAGAAACATCTTTGGGCAAAATCATTTTTACGAGTAGAACTACGCGTATCTAAACCCTAGTTCTACGCGTAAGATTATCCTTGGTTTGATCTTCATTTTCGTGGTTTACTCCGTGTTTTCTTACTTGGATAAGTCTGAAAATACGTCGACTTTGGATATCTTTTGCACTGTGAAGTGTAAAAGATCACTTGGGTTAAAACCCTAAAATTACGCATAAGCATAAGCTTACGCGTCGAAATCCTACGCATAAGATTTTTCTTACGCCTAAGCCTAGTCTTACGCATAAGATAATCCTACGCCTAACTTTTGTCTACGCATAACTTTAGCGTCTTTTTCCTACTTACGCGTAAGCTAAATTTTACGCGTAACTTCTAATTGTTATGCGTAACTTTGGTGTTTTTACGCATAAGTGCTACTTGGATTATTGTGATTTCTACGCCTAAGGACACTTCTTCAACAAAGGTTCATTCGACTACAAAGATCCATTTTTACCAACACAAGTTTTCAAAATGTCACAACCACCATACTCTAACTATTTCCCTTACACTTATCCTCAACGACAACAACAACTAAGTCCACAACATCAACAATGGAATCAACAACAAGCAATTTATCAACAACAATTTAATCAACAACATACTCCACAACTTGGTGCAATTCCCCCACCATAAATGGTTCAACCTCCGCCAAGTCTTCAAGTTCAACCCTACACAAATGACTTCAATCAACATCCATCAAGGAACACTATGAAGGAACCCACTTGGTTTGCAAAGATGTGTGAAGCTTTAAGCAGCCAACAATCAATTCATGAGGCTGGATCACTTGATAGACCTCCAATGCTCACTCCAGGAAACTACGATCAATGGGTGATAAGGTTCTTTAGGTTTTTTTATCTGAAGAAGCCACATGGAAAGTTCTTAAAGAAGGTTATCTTGGAAGGTCCATTTGAGATGCCTACTATCATTGTACCCGGAGATCCTAATGCCATTCCACCAAGAGATGAACAAACAAACATTGCTATTGTTGCAGATTTAAATCCAACAGAACTTCTACACTATGAAGTTGATGAGCTTGCAATGCAATATATCCTTTTAGGATTACCTAACCCAATTCTTCGAAGTGTTGATGCTCAAAAGACTGCAAAGGAAATGTGGGACCATATTCATCTTCTTATGGAAGGATCGGTACTCAATCAGGAGGATTTGGAATCCAAAATTTACTTGGCTTATGAACACTTCATGATTGAACCTGGAGAGACACTAGAGTCTTATCATCATCGATTTTCAGACATCATCAATGATTTGGATAAACACAACATCATCATGCCAAGAATTGCAGTGAATACTAAGTTCCTGAGTAGTCTTGGTCCTGAATGGGAGAAGTATGTCATCTTTCTCCGTCAAGCGAAGAATATGCATCATTCTACATATGGATTGTTGTATGATTACTTGAAGCCTCATGAAAAGGAAGTTAATCGGGAAAGGATTCTCCGTGCTCAAATTGCTCCACCTACACATCCGGAAAATCAACAACTTGCCTTATATGCTCAACAAAGTTATCCCCCTCAACAAGCAACTCAACCAACTGCCTCAGACACACCAAACGATCAATCACAACAACCTCAACAAAATCAATTGGTTTCTTACAACAACAACAATGATCAAGCACTTCATAGTCAAACTAATGAGGAATCCGATCCGTTCGAAGCATTGCAACAGGGATTTGTTATGATTGCTAATGCTTTTAGCTGTTATACCAACAAATCCAACAATCGTATTCGTTCCTCATCCAATACACGAAATCAGGCTGTTGTGAACAATGGACGAGTTGAAGTTCAGAATCGTGGTTATGGTCGTCAAATGGGAGGTGGTCAAGGGTTTAATGCAATGGGTAGGAATAACAACAGAGCTCAAGTGGTGGAACAGGGAAATGCTCAGAATGGGTTGAATGGTCTTCGATGCTACAACTGCAATGAGAAGGGACACCTGGCTAATGCATGCCCAAAGCCAAGGACTAAGGGCAGTGCTTATTTCAAAGAGGCTCTTCTTCTGGCTCTTAAGGATGAAGCTGGTGGATCTCTTACAAACAAATAACAGAGCTTTATGGCAGATGCAGACTCAGATGATGATATGGAGGACTTGCAGGCCAATGCAGCTATTATGTTGATGGCTAATATGCATGAGCTACACATGAGTGAAACAGGCCCAGTGTATGACACTGATGGCTTGTCTCAGGTACCCGAACAAACCATCATCATATCTGAACTCATATCTCCGCCAATATCTGAATCCGGCACGGCTCAGACTGTTCAAAATGAGTCATCTACATCTCATTCTGACGATTTTCAAATAAACCCTGTAGTTACATTTGATGATCAAGATGACCTTATGGTTTCCTTTGATAATCAAATTGACTCTGTGGTTGTACTTGAGGATCTAAATAATGATAATGTGGAGACTCACGTTGAACAAGCCGAATTGTTGCCTCATCCAGATTTTGCTCGTTTAATTCAAGACCATCAAATCAAAATGGAGGAATGTTATGCATTAAATAAGGACTTAAAAAGCAAAAATGCACTGTTAACCAAGGATTTTGAATGCTTACAAATGCAACTCAACTTTTTCAAAACTCAAGAAAACCGTGAAAAAGGTTTTGAAGCCGCTTTTGCTAAATCTCATCAAAACGAAAAATATTTAGAGAGACAGATGCGTGATCTAGCCGCTTCGAAGAATGCTTTGTTGTCAGAAATAGAACAACTGAAACATGAACATAAAAAGCAAATTAACGCTCTCACCTTGGAAAATCAAAAAGCTAAGGCTGAGTTGTTAAATTGTCAAAAACAGTTCTCCGCATACAAAAAGCATTCAACGAATCGGGTAGATGACCTTCTTGAAGAAATTATGGGCTTGCAAAACAAACTTAAAGAGTTTAAAACTGTTGTTTACAAACATGATGAATCAGTAACAGCTATTGAAAAGTTTACTCTAAAACCCAATCCAAAAGGATATGGACCAAATCTAGCAGATTACAAACCAAAGCTTTCACTAAAAACATTCAAACCAAATCCTGAAGTGTCCAGTGCAGAATATAAAATTAATGATACTGTTATGAGTGTTGTTGAATATCATCGTCAAGAGGAATTAGATGCTGAAGACGAGAGTCGATCAAAATTAAAAAATGTTGTTTACAACAAACCTTTTAATTATTCAAAACCGGTCACTTTCGTCAAACCAACGGATTCTTCTAACACACCAAAGGTTATCATCAAAACACCTGAGTCTTCTAATGTTAATCCCCAACCAGATTATGCACAAATTTATGGTCCTTTACCTTCCATCAGTGAAATAAACTCAAAACCTGAAAATCGAAAAATTCTTAGATATTTTGACATTTTCATGGCTGACCTCAAAATTTTACAACATGAGATAGAATATCGTTCTGAAATCAAAATTGATCATTTTCAATCGCCTGTGGCGCGAGAACAAAGAGACATTTTTCAGAAAAATCTTTTACCTAACGTTAAAAATTTGAAAAATTGTGCATTAGCTTGGGAAAAGGATTTTCATAAGGAACTTGGAGTAATGAAGGTCGTTTTCGAGAAAATTGAAACATCTATTTCTAATACTAAACGTAAAAAGAAAATGTTAAGAAAAGATGTTGATCGACTCTTGAAAGATGTTATCTGTGCTGATATCCAAAATGTTGTGTTACTCTATTCTTTGCCACATGCATCTGATTTTATCTCTGCTGATAATGTTGACTCTGTGGTAACTGTTGAGAATATTGATAAGATGCTTCAAATCGAGTCTTTAAAAGCTGAAAATGAACGATGGCTTAACGAACTTTCCTATGCAAAACGTCGTCTTAATTGGTGTGAAAAAGATATTCACCATCAACAACTTGGGTTTCAAAAGAAAATCGCTCAGTTGCAAACAAAATCTTTTGATACTAAAATTGAGCAACTGGATGATCAAAACGTGTCTTTGAAAAGTCAAATCTCAAAATATGAACAAGAACTTGTAAAAGTTAAACAGGAATATGGTGTCATATTTGATTTACTCAATAAGACTCGTTATGAAGCATCCAACGAACTTGATCACTATCTTGCTTACACTAGAGAAGTCATGAATTTTGCTGGTAACATTCGTTCTGAAAATCAATATTTGATTCACACTATCTCTAAGTTAAGAGAAATGTTAGGAAAGTATGAACAACTTTCGCCAACCATCATTAAGAGATTAGCACCTGTAACACTTAGTAATCGTGCACCTAGAATCCCTACTGCCAAATCACAAGTTGCTAATGTGTTTCCTTCTACTGAAACAGGAATAGTTGAGCCTTTTCCAAACGTCCGCACTTCACAGCCTAGGAGCACTCAATCGAAGAATAGGAAGTTGCGACCTAAGAAAAGATCAATAAGGAATGCTAAAGTAGAAGAACACCCTAGGACTATGAATAAGACTCACGTTGCTTCCACTATAGATATTGCGTCTGGCAAATGTAATAGAATTAGTGATGTAACGCATGCTAAACCTTTAACCACTTTTGATATTCAGTCTGATGCACCTTGTGTTATTTGCCGTAAAAGTATGAATTCTGATTGTCATGACAAATGTGTTGCTAAAGCTATCATCTCTCGTTTACGGAATCCTAAGAATTGGAATACCTCTAGGCCCACTAATCATTCTAAGTCTGTACTTGGTAGACCGCCTTCTTTAGATTCTAAGGCAAGCATTGCTGTCCCTGTAGCTCCAGTTTCACCTCGTAAGAATGTAGTACCACCTAGTGCATTCACTAAGACTAAAGCAAAGAGTAGTTATAGATGGCAGAAATGGATATATAACACACTAGGATTTAAATGGATGCCTAAAATCATTAATGTGTGCATGTCTAATAAACCTGCCTCGGAACCCTCTAACAGTTCGGGTTCCACATCTACTTCTATTCCATCTGTGTCGTCTGTGTGTAATGCAGGTGATACAGATCATTCTCTGGATTGTTGATAGCGGATGTTCCCGACACATGACAGGCAACCTTAAACTGTTATCAAACTTCATTGCAAAGTTCATTGGCACTGTCAGGTTCGGGAATGATCACTTTGCAGCTATCATGGGCTACAGAGATTATGTCAATGGGAACATCGAAATCAGCAGGGTTTACTATGTGGAAGGCCTCGGTCACAATCTGTTTTCAGTAGGTCAGTTTTGTGATGGAGATTTGGAGGTTGCTTTCAGGGAGAAAACTTGTTTCATTCGTGATCTACAAGGAAATGACCTTATGTCTGGCTCGCGTAATTCTAGTCTCTACACTATCTCTATGCAAGACATGGTTGCTTCATCTCCCATCTGCTTACTTTCAAAGGCAACATCAACAAAATCCTGGCTATGGTACCGTCGTCTCTCACATCTAAACTTTCAAACCATCACCAACCTTGCTCGACACAAACTAGTTGAAGGTCTCCCATGATTCCGGTATTCAAAAGATCACCTTTGCTCTGCCTGTGAACAAGGGAAAAGCACTCGTGTTCATTTTCCTTCAAAGGTGGAACACAGCTCTCAGCATGTGCTTCATCTTCTTCACATGGATTTGTGTGGCCCGATGCGCGTGCAAACGATCAATGGCAAACGCTACATCTTAGTAATTGTTGATGACTACTCACGATGGACTTGGGTCTATTTTCTTCGAAGCAAAGACCAAGCTCCACAGATGATCATCACCTTTCTCACGAAAATACAGGTTCAGCTCCGCAACACCGTCAGGCTAATCAGAACAGACAAAGGAACTGAATTTGTTAACAAAACCCTTCGTGAATTCTATGAGAAAGTGGGAATTCAACATCAAACATCTATTGCACGTACACCAGAACAAAACGGAGTTGTTGAAAGACGAAAGCGAACGTTAGTGGAAGCTGCAAGAACAATGTTAATCAATGCTAAACTTCCAGATTACTTATGGGCAGAAGCTGTATCTACTGCATGCTATACTCAAAACCGTTCTATGATCACAAAACGCCACAACAAAACACCTTTCGAGCTTGTCCACAACCATAAACCGAATCTCAAACACTTTCATGTATTTGGATCCCTTTGCTATCCGAATAATGATCGTGATGATTTTAGTAAGCTCAAAGCCAAAGCCGACATTGGAGTCTTTATTGGATATTGTGAGAATTCTAAAGGTTACCGGATCTGGAATCGTCGTACAAAACAGGTGATGGAAACTATTCATGCTCATTTTGATGAACTCACGGATATGGCTTCTGAGTATAACAGCTTAGAACCCGGTCACAACCGTTTAAACTTCCCTCAACCCCCATCATCAGCTGAACAAAGCCCCCAACTAACTCGTCAACAAATGGAAAGGTTATTTGCTCCTCTGTTCAGTGACGATACTGATGAACGTGCTCCAGGTGTATCCGCTGTTTCCGCTGCACAACCTGATAATATTCCTATACCTGATACACCTGCTACAACAACTACTGTTGTAGATTCACCTACACCAGTTGACTCCACCACAACAGTTGAACAAACCGCTTCCAACAATGATGAACCGGCTGATGATATTCTGAATGAAGTACCCCCACCTGCAGATTTTGATCCAAATGCGTTCTTCAACCCGTTTGCTAATGAGACTGCTGCACCAAATGTCGCGGAATCTTCAACAAACCATTTGAATCCTCAGAATCTGCACAATGTATACCAACATCAACCCTCTACACATCGATGGACTAAAGACCATCCTCTGGCAAATATTATTGGCAACCCAAATCAACCAGTCGTTACGAGACAACGTCTTCACACAGATGGTGAACATTGCATTTATGCACTCACTGTCTGCCAATCTGAGCCTAAAAACATTAAAGACGCGACAAAAGACAACTGGATTGAATCCATGCAAGAAGAACTCAACCAATTCAAACGTCTTGAAGTATGGGAACTGGTTGAAAGACCAACAGGGGTCTACGTCATTGGTCTCAAATGGATTTGGAAAAACAAATTGGATGCTGAAGGGAATGTTATCCGAAACAAGTCACGACTAGTTGCTAAGGGCTATCGTCAGGAAGAGGGAATAGACTTTGAAGAATCTTTTGCTCCGGTTGCTCATCTTGAGGCTGTTCGGATATTTCTAGCGTTCGCGGCTCATATGAATATGACGGTCTATCAGATGGATGTCAAAACTGCGTTTCTCAATGGACAACTTAAAGAAACGGTTTATGTCACCCAACCAGATGGATTCGTTGATCATGAGTTTCCGAACCACGTCTACAAATTGAACAAAGCTCTGTATGGTCTCAAACAAGCCCCTCGGGCATGGTACGATAAGCTATCATCTTTCCTCATTGCTAATAATTTCACCAAAGGTTCGGTTGACCCAACTCTTTTTATACAATATCACGGGGCACATATCTTAATTGTTCAAATTTACGTGGATGACATCATTTTTGGGTCTACACATAAAAAGTTTTCAATCGCTTTTGCAAAACTAATGAAGAAAAATTTTGAAATGTCCATGATGGGTGAACTTACGTTCTTTCTAGGACTACAAGTTCATCAATCACCCCGTGGTATTTTCTTGAGTCAGTCCAAATATGCCCTTGAATTGTTAAACAAATTTGGAATGAAAACCTGTGACACTTATGCCACACCAATGGCACACACCAAGAAGCTAGACGCTGATTTACATGGGAAATTAGTAGACCCTACCAAATACCGAAGTATTATTGGGTCTCTCATGTATCTAACAGCTAGCAGACCTGATATTGTCTTTGCTGTTTATCTATGCTCCCGTTATCAGTCGCGACCAACTGAAACCCACCTCTCTGAGGCAAAAAGAATCCTCCGATACATCAAGGGAACCATTAACTTGGGAATCTGGTATCCGAAGGATTCTGGTTTTGAACTAATATCTTTTTCAGACGCTGACCACGCAGGATGCTTAGACTCAAGGAAAAGTACTTCAGGAGCTCTACAATTTCTTGGTGATAAACTGGTGTCTTGGCAATCAAAGAAGCAGGATTGTACATCGCTGTCATCAACCGAAGCAGAATATGTAGCCATGTCCGCGTGTTGTGCTCAAGTCATCTGGATGAGAACACAACTCAAAGACTATGGTTACGTATTTGACAGAATCCCGATGTACTACGACAATCGGAGTGCCATTGCGATCTCGTGCAACTCAGTTTAGCACTCGAAATCAAAGCACATCGATCTTCGTTATCATTTCATCAAGGACCATGTGGAACAGGGTACAGTTGAATTATACTTCGTGGGTACATAATACCAATTGGCAGATCTTCTCACCAAAGCCTTGCCTCCCGCTAGGTTTAATGAGTTGGTCCACCGAATTGGTATGAGGTGTTTGACTCAAGAGGAATTGGATGACCTCCTAAAAAAGTCTTAAAAACCTGTCAAACACCAAAATCACTTTTGTAAATAATTTTTCAAAAAGAAAATACAAAAATATAAAACCTGATAAAACAACAAAATAATTCTTCTAATCTCATTTTCTTTCAACATGGCAAGTACATTTCCTCCTTCAACACTTAAATCTTTCAAAATTCAGTATTTTTCCGATCAAGTGTTGAGGGGGAGAAATTAAATACTTAACTGTTTCAAAACATCGGTGTACTTGCATGTTATCATATCCCGGTTGGTTATCTTATCAATGATGGTAAATTTTCTGGTTCACTGACATTCCTCGGACTAAAATTAATAACCTTTCGATATTTCTTAAGTCGTGGGGGAGTGTCGTCAAGTTTCTTTCTTAAAATCTTCATTTGGTAACCAAAATGGAAGTTAAAAGACTTTGTATGAAAAAGGAATAGGTGGAGGGACCAAAACTGTCAAAAGATGAAAGTCATTTTCAATAAAACTCTTCCACCTAACTTATCACTTCACATTTATTACTCCTAACCTACTAATCCTACGCATAGAATTCACTCAAGAAATCCGAAGTTTTGATCGTAAATTTGTAAGTGTTTTTGCGTTTGTAACACGTTTCTAAACATTGGTTTTGATTTTCAAACGAATCCAACGGCTAAAAATACTTATATGGTTGATTTTGTGTTCTTCGCATATGCGTAAGAACACATGATCATGTGTTATGTGTTTGTGGTTAAAAAGATAATGTCAAAATGTTTTAATAACATCAATGATATGTTTTCTATCCTCAAAACAAACCCAGAAACTCGAATTGAGTGACTTTAAAAATTAGGGTTTATGCGAAAATTTGGGTATTTTAAAATGTGAATGATTTTGGTCAAAAAGGTTATTGTGTGATGTGCATGTTGTGTTGTATTAAAGATTTCCAAGTTCTATAACTACCCAGAAACACTGATTTGCTCAGAATTAGGAATTAGGGTTTAAAGTTCTAAAATTTGGGTATTTTTGATTCACCACGATTTAGATGTTATAACTCCGTGATTAGACTCTCATAACATCAATGACCTACCAGAATTGAATTGGTGCCAATCCTATGGTTAAAACTCTTATGCTTAATTCATAACCCTTAGGGTTTTGACCTACGCCTAAGTGTTTCTACGCCTAACTGTTTAAATGAGTAACTTTGTTTAAATCTGTAATTGAATGAATGTTTAGTGCCAAAATTGATGTTATGATGTTTTATTTCAGGCTTGTTACTCGTAAAACTCATAATCAAGGTCCTTGTTACTCTACGCATAAGGATTACCTTACGCGTAGGCAGTTATGCGTAAGAGAAATCCTACGCGTAACTACTACGCATAAGGTTCTACAATGGGACTACGAGTATCCTGTGAAGGATATGCGTAAACAGTGACTCTACGCATAAGGTCTACTCTTACGAGTAAGCCTTACGCGTAAGGTCTTTATACGCCTACGCGTAAGCCCTACGCATAAGGTCCCCTTTTCCTACGCGTAACATTTCTTACGCGTAAGTAAGGATCCTACGCATAAGCCTATGCCTACGCATATACTTCTACTGTTTACGCTTAACTTTGCCAATACTACGCTTAAGCCTGGATTGACCTTCATAATGAATTGTTACGTGTACAAACTTGTAAATAAACTAATCATAATGTCACGAATCCAATAATGTCACTAATAAACTTAATCGTTTGATATGTTGTGAACAATAAGTGATAACATAAACTTTAAAACTTAAAGTTAACTAACTCACGAAACATTTCACGACGTCATTAGACCATTGGACAAACAAGTGACTTAGGACTCGTAACAATCATTGACACTGTACATTCAATAACTAGACATTAAGACCTTCTGTTGACTAACATTATGTCTTTCGATATGTTGGTTCTTTTGGCTAATGTTATTTCAGATCTCGACATGGCTGCTCAAATGAATGTGGATGCACCTGAGGTTCTCACTATTGTTGATATCTTCCCAAATGGCTATCCGAGAAACATTGGAAAGAACAACCTTAGGGTTGACTTTGAAACCCTTACTTGCTCAGAATCTTCCTGCTTGATTGCTGTGGATGTTCTAAAGAATCATCCCTACCAGAACATGCTCTCACACTCTGCCACAGTACCGGAAATCTACATTCAGCAATTCTGGAACTCTATGCAGAGGATCACTGGTCAAAGTGCAGTGACAGTGACACTTAATCACAAACAAGTCACAATCACTCATGCAGACTTACGGGCTGTACTTCTCATTCCTGAAATCGAGCCAACTGACTTTTTTGCTACACCAACTGAAGAGACAGTTCTGCAATTTCTTCTTGACATTGGCTATGATGAAGCTTCAGGAATTGTTACTAAGCATTCTCACGTGGATCTTAAGAACATTCCTCAACCGTGGAGAACTCTCTACATCATCATTATCAAGTCTGTCTCTGGTCGTGACAGTGGTTATGAGCATCCAAAGCTCATGGAACTCCAAATCTTCTGGTCTCTGATCAATAAGAAGGACATCGAAATCGAAGCACTGTTATGGGAAGACATGATGTCATTTCACAAGAAACTTGGCTCAAAGATTCCCTATGTCAGATACACAAAGCTTTTGATCCAGAGAGCACTTGGACTTAATCCTGATATCCCCATGAGGCTCAATGACCCTGACAATCACGACGTGTTGTCCGAACCCATCCTTTCTATCAGAATCAAGGAATCGACAACTAAGAAACAGGGTGTTGTGTTACCTGATCACCTTCTAACTAACGAAATCAAGAAGCTTGAAACATACCAAAGGTATCGGGTAGCAGTAAAAGAAGGTAAAGTTGGTCATCTCGATGACAAGTCTTCTGGAACACCTTTAAGGAGAACCAGAAGAGGCAGTGCAGGAAGTGCTGCAAGTACTGAAAGTCATAGGAAGTTTCCTAAGAGGAATCCTCCTCTTAAACGGACTGTTCCTTCTAAGGAAGCTGTTCCCATTCCCTTACCTAAACCTGAACCGCAGAGAAAGCTCATTGACGAATACTCAGAAGGTACTGAATCAGAAGAAGAGATTACATACTCTGAAACTGCAAAGGATGACACTCCATTAGTACCGATACCTCCAAGTCCTCAAGCTGATAAAGGAAAAGGGAAGACTCCCGCACTTGTGCCCTATGATGAGAGCTCTGAAGAAGAAGAAGAGCTACTGGATCAATCCTACAGGAAGAAATTTAAAATCGTCAGACATCTTCAAAAAGCTGAAGAATTTGCAAAAGACCAAATGGGTGGCCCCGGAGGATCAAGTGGTGCTGCCCACTCTTCACCAGATCCTGATGCGGTTAATAGACCCGATAAGGGATATGGTGCCACCACTCTTGTGCAACAACAACAGCTTGTAGAGGATACTATCGAATATGAGTTTGAGAAACCTGAAACTGAGAAGTCTGCGAAAGAGAAAACTGATGAAGAAGCTAAGGCTCAGACGGAAGAAAAGGCTAAAACTGGACAAGATGACGAAGATAATTATGATGATTATCTTCTCAAAAGTCCAACACGTTCACAGAAGGAAACTTCTGAACCGCTAAAGGACCCCGAGTCTCCTCATGTCTCCTCCTCATCAGATTCTTCATCTCACTCCTCACCACAACCATCAAAGAAATCAACAAAATCAACATCAAAATCTGTGAAGAAACCACCTCGATCTTGGATTTCTCAAGCTCATGAACGGATTACCAAAGCTGTCAAACAAATCAAAAAGAAAGACGTACTCAACAAGAAGCTAAATTTCTTTGCTGATCACATACATCATCTGTATGGCGAGAATGAAAAGATGAAAGGAGAAAGGAAGTTTGTTCAGGAATTTATGAAAAATCACCGTCAAGAGGAACTGAACGAAATGATCGAAGGCTACACGAAAAAGTACCTTCTGGAGTACGTTCCTAAATTCACAAAGGAGTTATTCACCAAACAACTTTATCCAAATCTTATGCAGATCGCCAAGCAAACTATTCGATCAACGCCCTTAACCGTCACAATCAATCCAACCGATCCGGTAGTTTTCTCAAATAATGAATTGGTGGCCAAGCTGGTAACACAAATGTCGTTACGATCAGCAATGTTCAATTCTGAAGAAGCAAAATTATTTCAAGCATTGCTGGACTACCAACTTCAAGAAGCTTGTAGATTCGAAGCTGAAAAGTCTAAACGTCCTAGAGACGATGAAGACAATGATAAGGATAAAGACTCTGCACCTAAACGTCAGAAGCAGTCTGGTGAATCTTCTTCGATGCAACCTCCTCCCCAACGGTCTCCTGCTCAACAAAAATCTCCTCCTCGTTCTTCTACTGAAAAACCTCAGGACGATTCCGAGTTACCACCCATGACTCAGAAAACCGATGATCACTTTGAGTATATGGGTGGTGACAATGAAGAGGTCCTTGAGCCCCTACAACAACCCACCTCACCCAAACAAGTTCAGAAACCAGAATCATCATCTAGGCCTTCGAAAAAGAAGAACAAGACGCCTCAGACTGACGTCGTATCATGGCTAGATGACGATAAAACAGAGGAATTTGAATGGTTTGCTACTCTTGTTAACAACACTCCCTACCCTGAAGAAGGTCAGGACTTGGTAGACGGTTCTACATTGGAGCATGCTAAAATTCTGCAAGAAAAGTTCCATGTGAAGAAAATGACGAAATCTGAGTTGAAGCGAATCAAGAATGAAGCATTTCAACTTCTAAAAGACAACTCTGAAAGTGCCCTCGAGGTCGAATATCACCTTGAAAACATTGCTCGAGCTATGTCTAACAACATGGATTGGCTCAACCCGGAAGCAAACATTGACTTCATACAAAGGGACAACCCTCCATACTACACCGATTGGACCAAACCTTTACCAACAATTGGCCAACCAGCTGAACCAAGGATTCCTTTCAGATATTTCTTCAACAAAGACTTGGATTTTCTTCTACACAGTGGCGATGATTCAAGAAAATACGCTACATCGTTGACACTTCCATTCCCAGCAGCTGTCTACTCAAACTGCATAGCCATTGAGGAACGTGCCAATCACTTGTTCTCCAACACAGTGGAAGCATACGACCGAGATGCATTATATGGGATTCATCACTGGCCAGAACGCCGACGAATCTACTACAGAAGCTGTCAGGTTCAGAAGTCTCAACATGCTGTGTATAGTTCTAAGGATATCGTTGCCATCATACACGTTGACCTTTCGTCTAAGTGGGACTACACATTCCTAAAGAAGATCGTAGTCAAACGACAAGATGAACGGGACTATGCTTTCTCTGAAGCTGACTTTGAGAATCTGTCTCTCAATGACATCGAAGACATGTACCTTGCCAAAGTACAGGGTCGCATGAGACAATTCTCAACTGCAGTACAACGCGAATTTATCAAGTCACTTCTCATCTTCATAAGACGCATTGTCATCAAGGAACGTGTAGAAGATCTCCAGCTGGCTGTTGAATCTTATCAGACGCGTGTCAACTTCACTCCTCCAACGCTTGCTCTTCCCGATATCAACCAGCTATCTCAATATACACTCATCAGCAAACCTTTCGGCGTTGTTTACCGTAGTGAACTTCAAAGAAACTGCTTAATGGCGTGTAGCGAGCTCCATAAGTTCGGGGATCATACTTTGAAGCTGGTTAGGGATGGAATGGCATACAGGTTGAAGGATATACGCCAGAAAATTGGGTCTCCTAAGCGCTGGAATTCTCAGGACAGGAGGGATGTGAGACGGATCATCACAATGATTCATGAACGGTTGTTTCGAAGGGATCAGTTCAGACGATTGGAGAGTTATGTCGGTGGTCGACCCAGGATTAACATAACCGGCTTTAAACGCCCTGTGCACACTCCTGGGAACATCACTACACTTCCTGGTACCCCTTGAATTGTTTCCTTCATATAATTTTGGATGTTTGATTGAATATGTGTATGGCTTGTGCACACATAACAGTGTACAACCCGTAATTGTCAAGAAAGGACCCTGTGGTACGCTTCAGTGCCACAATCCTTATAAAAGGAGCGAAAGCTTCTTATTTTTGAGTAAAACCTATCAAACCTTTCATTTTTCAAGGTTTTGCTCAAAAGAACAAGTACTTCCCCACATGATTTTCAAAACCTCAACCGTTTATATCACTTGTTGAGGGGGAGTATTTGAATTAAAACTTTGTTCACAAATTGTTCATAGTGGTCATCTTACCGCAACACTCGAAATGGTCATATTTATTGTCAACTTTTCAAAAATAACATTTGATATGCCATTTTTGAGGGGGAGAAAATTGTGTGATAAGAAATATGTTGTGCAAAATGCAAATGAATCTGTGTACTTCAGACTTAACCAACGAATTGACGGTACTAAAACTGTTAGTAACTCGAAAAGACTTGTCCTGGACGGGTAATAATTTCAAGCTAGTTCGCTAGTAATGTAAACGTGTCTCGCAAAGGACTTGTCCAAGTAGAAAGTACCATTCGAGATACTCTTGGTAGACATGAACTCTGACGGGTTTGACAACCTTTCGAGGTTTGTCTACACCTTCAAGGTAGTTATTAGAGCTAGTTGTCACCTAAAAACTGACAATGTAACTCTTTAACTATGCAATGTAACCGTGTCTCGCGGGGGATTGTCTATCTTGAGTTGATCAATTCAAAAGTGCGCGCTCTTCCCACACAGTGCAAATTACCGTCAAAACTCTAAAGCACATGTGGAGGGGGAGTATTTATGCAAAACCATATCTCTCACAGTGGTTCAAACATGTTTTTCATTTACAAACCCTTTGAGAGATTCTTCACAACTGTGGTTTTAATGACAACATAGGATAGTTATGAAGTTATAAGGTGACTAAGGTTAGGAATAACCGTCCTATGATCCGTCAGAGCCGGAGGGATCTACCCAAGGACATCACAAATAGTTAGTACTTAGAAGTCCTTAGGTATGACTATAAAAAGGAGAAAATGAGAATCGGAAAAAGAAGGAGTTGAAGAATTAAAAAGAAATGCAAAGAAAAGGGTGAAAAGAAACAGCCCTCCAAATTATTCAACTTAGGGCAGACACCGGGTTCAATTCATATGCTACTGGTTGTCACTTAGTGACACCGGTATTGAAGATTAAAAGTCATCATGGACCCAGTGACGCATGCACTAAACCTTCTTAGCCACTCAAGTTTCTCTCAACAGAAGCTTGTTTCATTCTCACAGGGAACCCTACGTAAACTATTGGCGTTCTCTTAGAGATCGCTGGTATTGAAGAAGGAGACCCTCTCCCTAGTCTCTGCTCAGGAAAACCAAAACGCACTATTGAGTCTAGAGCCACGAGATTCATCAAAAGATCTCTTAGGTACACTTGACATTTTATCACTTGACGTTCAACAATAAGAATTTCAGTGGTACATTATCGAGTCCTTCACAGATCTTAGCAATCTGTCGAGAACATTTATGAGAGGTTCACATCTGTGATCCTCAGTGATTGAATGGAAACTCCTGCCAGGGTCAACATCAAACAGCCCTGACAGCAGGTCACTTCGGTAACTCCCCGTGGATTACGCGGAGTGTGTCTCAAACGGTCTACAGTCGTGAGGTGATGCTTCGGTGTACCTCAGCGACTCATCTGAACTGTAGGTGTACTTCGGTACATCGCGTTATCTCACTTGTGGGACTCCAGTTCAGGAACGGCCTTTGTGAGAATTAGAGTTGTGTTTTCACACTATGCTGTTAACACTCTCGAAGTTCAAACTTGTAAGTGCCGGAATCCGCTTATTACTAACTGTTTGAAATGTTTTCTTCTTATGGAAGCTCCGGAGCGGGATGATCGTGCAGATTCTTCGCATGCTCACGCCAACATCATCACTAATGGAAGTTCTATCCAAAAGCAAAACAATAGTCAGAATGATTCTTCGTCAAATCAAATAATCTACAAAGTTAAAGACTTAAAGAACTTTATCAGTACTGAATCCCAACGTCAAAGAGCGTGTGAGCATGTTGAAGAATGACGTGGAGACACTGTAGCGGCGAAGCAGACCTGAGGCAGACTTGATGCAGACAACAACATACTATCACTTTCATCACAAAGAACAATAATCAAAGAACAAAGTTAATGATGACGTCAAAGCATAACTGCTCAAGGAAAACTATCTCTCTACACTGGGGAGATTGTTCGAATCAAGGCAATTCTTCTCACATGAAAGAAGAATGTCAGAAGACGTCAAAGCTACTATTACATCAACGCCTTCACCGTTTTTCATCACCAACACTTGAGGGGGAGATTGTTGGAATCACTCCTAAACCATAATTCAAGTGTTAGTTACTCATATGTAATAGGTAGTTTATTATGGCCTTTATGTTTGTTTAAGGTCAAGCTTATGTAGAAGGCCCATAAGCTTAGGCCCATGTCCAATAAGGAAAAGGGAAGGAGTGGGAGTGTTGCCCTAGCTCCTTGCCTATAAATACTTTGTATTAACCTTCATTTGAAGGTTGGTTGTTCAAGTTATTCCTTTCACTCATGCCTTACGCATAACCGTCTCTTATATCGTGTGTGTGTGTGTGTTTGGTTCTTGTTCAATCGCCTTTATCTCCTTCTTGTTAGCTTGTGTTGTAAATCTAGTGACCTAACAGGTATGTTATAACTTATAACATGCCAAACACATTTTTTTTTTAGATCAATGGCATGCCATTGTCATACCACCATAACATGCCAAATACATTTGAGTCACTCCATCAACTCAAGCCAAATGAAACTTGTGTGTGTGTTTTTTTTTTGTCTTTTTGTTTTTTTTTTTGTTTTTTGTATTGTGAGTGGGAGGGTATTTTTAGTGGGGTATTTTGTGGGACCTAATAACATGTTAGTGGTGTGTTATGAGGGAGGGGTGTTTGAGTGATTGGCGTGTTATTTGGAGATGTATGATGTGGCGTTGAGATGACATACCAATAACGTGTTATTGGGTCCTTACATACCTTGTGCTCTTAGAGATTAGGTGGAGCATGAATTTTAAGGGTGGTGGCATTCATGCCATCCATACCTCACCCATACCTCACCACCCACCAATAATATCATTCCACCAAATCTCATACCTCACCATACTTTTCTAGTGGCAACCATGATTCCATACCTCACTTAATTATATTCATAATTATATGAAACACAAACACATGCTCCTTCCATACCATTTCGGCATAGATTGCCGAAAGCCTTCCATACCGATTAATACCTCAATGGTGGCAACGGTGTTGCCGATCTGTTTGGCTTCATACCGAGGCATATCGTGCCCCATTGCCACCACCCTAAAGATATTCGGAAAGAAGAAAAATGTTTCCGCAAAATCTCCAAAAAAAAAAGTATTATATTTAGTTTCTAAAATGTTGAAACAAGGCAATCTCACGACCTTTTTAAAGCATCAGTTACCATGACATGCTACCAATTTAATTACTAAAATAAAAATAAATAAATAAATAAATAAATAAATAAATAAATAAATAAATAAAAAGTCCTTCTTCAACCTTTCATGCTTGTGCAAACACACACTAGGGCAAAGCCAGAAAATTTTGTTCAAAAAGCACACTTTAATAAATTTTAAAAATACACTATAAATTGGTTTTTAAGAGAGACAAATTAAGAGAAAAATCAAATATTTTAAAAAAATTTACATTACAATTTTTAAAGTGTGCCCCTCCTGTCTCCGCCCATGAACACACACATTAAATACCAAACACACACACCAAACATAAACACTACACAAACAAAACATAAACCCACCACAAAAACCATTAAATCTAAAAAAAAAGAAAAATTGGTTTTGACGTACGTCATAGGCATGGCACCGTTGATGGTGTAAACGACAACTGGTGCCATGCGCCACCACAATGCCAGCCACGTAGGCTTGGCCCGACGTATACGCCATGGTACTTAACCCTCTTAGAGCTTCTAAGGAAAAATCAATTTTTTATCTCAAATATTAATGTAGGCCTAGCCGTGAAATAAACGAGACTCTCCGGCTCAAGACTAGAATTTCTCTTTAAAGGCAATTTTTTTATTTGTATTGAAAGCTATTTTTACTTAATGTCCTTGACGTTCTTTAATTATTTAATGGTTGACTGAAGTAAACTTAGTTTCACGCGATGTAACTATTTTTATTACTAATATTACGAGGAGAAAAAACTGCAAAGACAAATCTTTGTAGTAATAACCTTTTGTGACAATTGTTTTTGAAATAAGATAGGTGCATTAAAGATGCTCTTAATTGGTTAAAGTATTTGAAGTCACGAGAGTAAACTTTTATTTACTGTAGTTATTTTCTTCACATTTTTTTAACTTTTGGGTGTAAAATTATAAGATTAAAATCGTCATAATTTTTGTTCATGCCACTTCTTTTCTGTCATATTAAAATATTATTACATTTATATTCCAACCACTTAAATTGGTTAAAACTTTTGACAATTATCATGCTAATGCGAGAGATATTGGATTATAAGCTTACTCATTGCGAAAACGATAAGTTAACACACCAATAAATTATGGGAGATGATTTGTACACTTCAAAAAATGATTTGTACACTCAAATTAGTTGTGTTTGGACAATTATACCCTTATAGTCATGCTTACATTTTCATCACTGTAAAGGTATAAATGTCCGAACACAAATAATTTGAGTGTGTCAATCATCTTTAGGAGTGAACTCCCATAAATTATGGGAACACAATTCATTTTATTTTGGTTTTTATCTATTGTCTGTGTTGATAAAGGCCAGAAGGCAAAAGCTATAAAATTTCATTTATTTTTTCTTTTTCAATTTGTCCCAAAACTATAAACAAATAGTAACTTGCAAGTATAGGTGTATCGTCATTTTGTTTCTTCATTAACTTTATACACCAATTTTTTATTAATGTGGACCAAACTAATTCAATTTTGGCTTTTTATTAGCTAATGAAACTACTTAACTCATTGACCTAATTTCAATTGTATCAACATTCTTATAGCACTCTCAAAAATCTCTTATTGTATAAAAGATGGTCAAATAAAGTTAAAGTAAAATCATTACCAACAAAACCAAGATTAAATAATAATTGACTAAAATTTAAAATATTAAATTAAACTATCATTTACTATCGAATAAAAATGCATCACATTTTAATAAAAATGATATTTCCACGGAGAGTTTTGATTCATACACGGAAAATTAAACTGAGTTGACAAATTTGCCCTTAACAAACTTCAAAGCCCCGTTTACAAAAAAAAAAATAAAAAAAAAAATAATCTTAAAAAAGCCCATTATTAACAATTTTCACTTTTCAACTGGTGCCGTAACTGTTTACCACCTCAATTCTAACGGCGACTCCAACTTCTAGCCACCGCCTCCTAACTTCTACTACATGCTGACTAATTCTTTTCCACTCGCAGCCGCTTTGCTTCCACCGACGCGTCTGAGTTAAATCCGGCGTGCTTCCCACCGGCTCCACCACACGTCCACACTTCGACTTTGGCTTCCAACGTCGCTACTTAATAAGGTAACATGGAAATTCAGTCAACAAACGAACATGAATAGTCTCAAACACCACATGATCTACATGGAAATGAGAATTCTCTCAATACAGAAAGGCAACAATGATCCCAGGAATCATTAACATAAACAAACAACAAGAAGTGAATCAAAAATTGTAGGTCTACAGCAATCAAGGCGTCAAAAGAAATCAATATCACATTATTCATTCTTCAATTTAGATGTATTTTTTTTTCATTAAGAATGACCTGCTTGTTTACACAAAAACAAAGGAGGTTATTTTAATTACAAGTAACATCATGCACCCACCACTTCAACGGACCCAAACACGACATGATTGACGTTTCTCTTTCCACCAAAACATTCGACAGCAAAGACAAGAAGTAACTCGATGTTTGTGGTGGAAAGAAACCTTGTGGAAGAGATGGAGGATGAAACAATTTTACCCTTCGGTTGTTTGACTTTTCACTTTTGAGTATAGAATGTTAAAATGGGTACATGGAAACATTCAAGGGTATAAAAGTAAATAAACAATGACTTCCTGTGGATGAATAAAATTCGTCCGTGTATTTATCAGCGCCCTTTCATTTTGATTTTATGTCCGTTTGGTTTTTATGTGGGTTTGGAATTGGATTTGGAATTAGTATAGGTTTAAAAGAAAAGTATAAAAGAGAAAATGAATGATAGTATTAAAAATTGTTTGTTTTATATATTGAGTGTATTATTTTGGATTCGTAATTATGATTATTATAATATTAAAGTAAAAAGTGGTCCACCAATTTAGATTAAAAAATAATAAAAAATATTGTATAGCATTACATGCAGTCAAGATATATGTATAATTATTTGACTTTATGTGCCACACCCACCTCTTCTATAAGGAATGAGGGAAACACATGTTTAAAGGTATTGAACCATAATTTGAAAGTGATATACATATAACAAACAGGTAGCGGATCCTTTAAAAAGATGGGGCTTTTTAGAAAGTCTAAAAAGATTTCTGGTTATGCCACGTGTCCCCCCTCTTTTTCTCTCTCAAGGACATTTATGTAATTTTAGACCCCTGTTATTCTTTCTTCTTTCTTTTTTCTCTTTATATTCTCATCTGGTATTTCCTTTCTATTTTGATCAGATCTTTTTTGACTTTTCCGGCCATATATAAACGATTTTTCCACGATGATTTTCATTCAGTTCATTCATTCATTCAAATTCCCAATTTTCTCATTCTTTCAGTTGTTCATATTTTGTAAATTTAGGGTTTCTTTGCTCTCTTTTGATATTCGATTATTTGAATCGTTATTTGTTCTTCAAATTGTGTTAATTCTTCATATCAGTTACGAATTGATCGTTCAATCTCATAATCGAAGGAAATTAGGGTTTTTAATCTTTCAATTGGTTAATCGGAAGAAATTAGGGTTTGTAACTGTTCAGTCGGTTAATTTGATAAAAATTGGGGATTTTTAACCGTTCAATCGGTTAATTTGATAAAAATTGGGGATTTTTCGCGGTTAAATCGGTGTGTAATGGCGATTGTTGATGCTCATCAGTTTAATCAAGGTAATTTTATTGTTAAGAGTTTGACCAGTTTATGCAGTTTTTCTATTTTTATTTATTTTAATGTTTGGTTCATCAGTTTAGCTAGGTTCATGAGTTTATGTTTTGTGTTCATCAATTTATGCAGTTTTTCTATTTTTATTTATTTTTATGTTTGGTTCATCAGTTTAGCTAGGTTCATGAGTGTGTTTTGTGTTCATCAATTTATGCTTTTTTCTATTTTTTGTATTTTTATGTTTGGTTCACCAGTTTAGCTTTTTTGTTATCTTAGGTTCATCAGTTTATGTTTTGTTATCGCTTATATTCATCAATTTATGCATTTTTTGTATTTTGATTATTTTTATGTTTGATTCATCAGTTTAGCTTTTACGTTCTCTTAGCTTCATCAGTATATCTTTTGTGTTCATCAATTTAAGCATTTTTTTTATTTTTTTTTTATTTTTGTGTTTGATTCATCAGTTTAGCTATTATGTTATCTTAGGTTCATCAGTTTATGTTTTGTTATCTGCTTATGTTCATCAATTTATGTATTTTTTGTGTTTTGCTTATTTTTATGTTTAGTTCATCAGTTTCGCTGTTATCTTATCTTAGGTTCATCAGTTTATACTTTGTTTGTCTTTTTTACTTTTTTTTTATCTGCGTATTTTTATTTTTTGATTCATCAGTTTATGCTTTTTTTGTTATATTTTTTTATTTTAGTTGATGAACATACCTACTTGCTATTATGTTATCTTAGGTTCATCATTTATCTATTATGTTAGGTTCATCAACTTTATACTTGTTTTAGTTTATCCTTTTTTTGTTATCTGCTGATCCGCTACCTATCTGCTATTAGGTTCATCTGTTTTTTTCTTTATTGCTTATTTTTATATTAGGTTCATCGATAAATTGAAACATTATTGTATAATTTTTCACAGATAATGAGTATGAACCTGTTCCGCATTCTGTTGGTATTGTTTCTGAAGTGGAGGGTTGTAAGATTTGGGTTCCTGATATTCTTGTTGGTCAAAAGCCGGCTTATGGTATGATGTATCACTCACTTGAGCAGGCTTATCAGTATTACAAAGATTATGCAAAAAGAGCTGGTTTTGAGGTCCGTTTAGGACAGCAGTATATATCTAAGAAAAATAAGGATAAAATTCTCGATTTGAAATATTTTGTTTGTAGTAAGGAAGGTACAAATCCTGCCCCAAAAGCTGGTGCATTGAAGAAGAAGTCTAATAGTAGGAAAGTGTCCTTTAAGCGTACTGATTGCAAAGCAGTTTTTCGGGTTTGGCATATTCCATGGAAAGGTTATTGGTGTTATGATTTTGTTGAGGGTCATAATCACAGCCTTGTTAGTGAAGAGGATAGCGTTTTTCCTGTTTCTTCTCGTGAAGCTACTTATACTCAGCAGGTTTACTTAGGCAAATATATGGGGACTATGATTTTATAGGAGCTAGTTCGGTTGATTGTAAAAATTATAGGAGGGATGTGCTTGATTTCATAGGAAAAAACGATGCACAGATGTTAGTTGAGATGTTGATGAACAAGAAGGATTTTCTTCTTAACTTTTCATTTGAGTATCAAACTGGTGACAATAATGCGTTGACGAATCTTTTCTGGGCTAATGAATATGCAAAAAGGAACTATTATGCTTTTGGCGATGTTATGTCATTTGATCCTACTTTCAAAACGAATAAGTAAGTTCATTTTTTATATTTTTTTAAGTATTAAGTTTTATACTTCTGTCAAGTTATAAGTTCATCAGTTTTTAAAGATATTCAGTTGTACCTTCAAAACCTAATGATCATGTCAATCACACAAAAAAAACCGGCGCAACAAGATGATGTTCATCGGTATATAAATTACTTCCCGTTGCCATCATCTTTTGTTCTGGTATTTTGTGTGTGTTTGAGATTATCAATGGGATTCAAAACCTAGAAACATCCATTATATAGTAATGGTTCATCAGTTATATTATAATGTAAATAGTTCATCAGTTAGCTAATAATGTAAATGGTTCTTCAGTTATTTAATAATGGTTCATCAGTTATATAATATTGGTTCATCAGTTGTATAGTAATGGATTATAATTTATATGTTTATAGGTACAAAATGGTTTTTGTACCATTAACTGGGATTGACAATCACAATCATTGTGTTACATTTGGAGCTGCTTTGTTGTCATAAGAAACGAAAGAATCTTACATCTGGTTGCTTCAATGTTTTAAAAGAGCGTTTGTTCGAGCACCAAAGGTTATTGTGACTGACCAGGACAGATCAATGAAAGTTGCTATAGAGTCAGTGTTCCCGTTATCTCTTCACAGATTATGCATGTGGCATATCATGCAGAAGTTGACTTCAAAGGTATGTTCGACAATCATATTTTTTTTTTCTAATTATTTAAGTGTATCAGTTTTTGTATTCTGTTCATCAGTTAGTGTTTGTTTATTTAATTTTTTGCTCATCAGTTAGTGTTTGTTTATTTAATTTTTTGCTCATCAGTTAGTTTTATAAGTAAATTAATCAATGGCTTTTGTACATCAGTTACTGTTTGGCCATTAACTATTTTTTGTTCATCAGTTAGTAGTATAAAATTAAGTTCATCAATTAGCTCTGTTCATCACTTAATTGTTGTCCATCAACTATTTTTTCATCTGTTAGTTTTTTTAATATTTGGTTCATCAACGAGTTTTTTTATATTGTGTTCATCAGTGAGTTACATTCATCATTAAATTTGATTTTTCATTTTTGTAGGTTGGGCTTGTTTTAGCTAAAGATCTTACTTTCAAAAGGAGAATATCTGATAATGTTTGGACTGATAGAATAGAGCCTGAAGAGTTTGAGGATTTGTGGGAGCGATTGTTAGTTGATTTTGATTTGAAGGGACACAAATGGCTTTCAGATATGTATAATTTGAGGCATAAATGGATACCAGCCTATTATAGGGATGAACCGATGTCGGGATTGATGAGAACTTCTTCTAGGTCAGAGAGTGAAAACAATGCATATGGTAGATTGACAAGTATTGATTTGACTTTATGGGAGTTCTATAATCATTTTGATAGTGTGGTGGGGTGCCAAATATTTTCTCAACGTAAAAATGATCATGACAGTCGTTATACTATTCCAGATATGCACACTGAACTTGATTTAGAGCAGGAGGCTTCAGAATTATATACTCGGTCGATTTTCTTTGATGTTCAAACTGAGATTTATGCTTCTGTGATTTCATGTATGTCGGTTAGTGTTTCGGCTGATGATTCTGGCAAAAAATATGGTATACAAGATACTGGTGAAGATGAGCAGATTTCTAGGCGACATCGTCAAGTGGAAGGCGTTGTAAATGAAGTTTTTTATGAGGTAACATCTTTTTTAATCTGTTCATCAATTTTTTGTTCATTAGTTTTTGTTCATCGGTTTTTTATTGTTATAAAATTACTTTTTAATCATCATATCTTTTATTGTTCATCAATTTTTCGTAATTTACCACTGTATGTACTACTTTCGTTTTTTGCAGGTCTTGTGTAAACCAGTTGAAGACTTTTATTAGTGTACGTGCAAACGTTTTGAGTCATATGGACTTTTATGTCGTCATATCTTTTATGTGCTTCGGTTGTCAAAGGTTAAAAAGTTTCCAAAGAAATACGTGCTTAGGCGTTGGTCAAAGGATTCTCTACCACCTGCATCAGTCATTTAAGCCACAGGTGATAGTCCTGATATGATCCTGCGTGAGATATTCAGAGCAGTCGAGTATTGTGTGAATCGTTATG
This sequence comes from Chrysanthemum seticuspe, assembly GCA_019973895.1. Classification (NCBI taxonomy): domain Eukaryota; kingdom Viridiplantae; phylum Streptophyta; class Magnoliopsida; order Asterales; family Asteraceae; genus Chrysanthemum; species Chrysanthemum seticuspe. The sequence goes on along the minus strand of BPTQ01000002.1, from coordinate 232,365,132 downwards.
CAGATGATCCAGAGCTACTGCAAAATTTTAGAGATCATCAGGTTCAGTTAATATCGAAGGCAGATGCTGATGTTCCTATACCCAAAAAGATTAATAAACGAGATAGGCTTGCTTCTATTCTTGGTGTGTCGCAACCGGTAGAGGCCATTGTAAATGTTCCAGAACAGGTTAGTCCTGTTGTTCATCAGTTAATGCTTTTTTTTTGTTCATATGTTATCTTATCATATGTTCATCAGTTAGTTTATTTATTTTTATTTTTTGTTTTTTATATTAGTTATCATAGGTTAACAGTTAGTTTTTATGATTTTTAAGTTGATGAACATTATTGCTTTTGCTTCATCACCTATTGACTTTTAACTATTATGTTATCACATAGGTTCATCAGTTTGTTATTAATGTTTTGTTCATTGTGTTATGATTTTTTTTTCAGCATGTGTTTTCAGCATTTTTTTGATCATCTAATTTTTATTACCCTGATTTGTTTTCGAAAACAGGTTAGTACTAAAGGTTCTAGAAAAAGGATTAAGAGTACTCTTGAGCGTTCAGTTAATCCAAGTGGGAAGTCTAGGAAGAACTGTAGATATTGCAAATTTAGCATGAAAAATCATGATCAAGCCAAGTGCAATGCTATTAGAGCTGAAATTGCTACTAAGAAGGCTAGTGATAAGGCTGCTATAAAAGAGAGCAAGCAAAAGGCGAAGTTGGCTGCTAAGAAGGCGAAGTTGTCTGATATGAATGCTTGTGTTGTTACTTAGCTTTTGTTTCCTTTTTCTTTTACCGTCAAAATAAAGGTGTACTTGATATGTTTTTTTGATACTCTTATATATAATAAAGGTTTAGTTGTTGATATGTTTGTTCATCAATTTATCAGTTTATAGAAGCAAGTACATGTTTGTTCATCAGTTTATTAAAACTATTTGTTCATCAGTTTATTATTAATGTTTTGTTCATCAGTTTAAGAAAAATGTTCACCAGTTTAATAATAACAATAATAGTAAGTAATAACAATAATAATAATTAACTCATGTACATTTTTCATCAATTTATCAGTTTATAGAAGAAAGTACATGTTTGTTCATCAGTTTATTAAAACTATTTGTTCATCAGTTTATTTTTAATGTTTTCTTTATCAGTTTAAGAAAAATGTTCACCAGTTTAATAATAACAATAATAATAAGAAATAATAATAATAATAATAATAATAATAATAATAATAATAATAATAATAATAATAATAAACTCATCAATTTATCAGTTTATAGAAGCAAGTACATGTTTGTTCATCAGTTTATTATTAATGTTTTGTTCATCAGTTTATTTTTAATGTTTTGTTCATCAGTTTAATAAAAATGTTCACCAGTTTAATAATAATAATAATTAACTCATGTACACCATTCATCAATTTATCAGTTGATAGAAGCATGTATAACATGACCAACCAACCAAATATTTCAACATACTTGACAAAAAAAACCTCAAATATTCCAGATGTTCATATTAAACAAAACATACAAATCAACATAACAGAACCAAACATTGTTTTCACTTAGCAACATTGGGCGTAGGAATAATATCGAAGTAGTCGCTGATACGGCTAATTATGGCTTCAGCTGATTCTTGTTGGAGTTTTCTCATTGTCTTCAAATCCAAGTTCAGGTATGCTTGAACTTCTTTTTCAATTCCTTCTTTGTTTTCATTGGAGTCAGATAGTAGAATCTTTGGTAGATATTTCATTCTCAAGTTCCTTATCTGCTCCTCTTGTTCTTTTCCTTCTGGTCCAAATCCAGCATCATATTTTGCCATGCTTCCTTGATATGTTTCCATATGTCGCATGGTGAAAATGCCACAATCAATCACATTGTCTTGTGTTCTCCATGGCATCTCAACAATGCAGAGCTTGTAATCCTTCAAGTTTGCTACGCGTGGATGTTTTTTTTTTGCTCAAAAACTTTAAAAAAGTGCTTTCTGTAATAACATATTAATAACAATGAGTTTTGTTACTTTTTTAAACGCATTGGAGAAGATAATTTGAAACGGTGGAATACTTACCAAATTACCCAGATTCCTCCCATATCTTTCTCCCAATTTCATATTGTGAAGCATGTTGTCTAGAACGTGAATTTGAGGATCTTTCAAATTGAAACAGACAACATAATAATGTTCATCATTGAGCAACATTAGGAAAAATACCTGCCATACATGGAGTGTTCATCAGTTTATTAATATACTTTTGTTCATCAGTTTTTTATCTTATAAGAAATAATACAAATAAAATTGTTTACCAGATCTATTTCAAGAATAGATTCATAATTTGACAGGAATAAAGCATTATTCATATTTTCCTCAAACTTGTTATACACAGAAGCCTTCCTTATATCCTCTTGCATCATCTTCTTTGTCTGTTTTTCATCAAAATTCATGAGGGTAATTGGATTTAACTAATGAAAAATATTTTGTTTCTTTTATATAACTTACAATAATCGCTGTACTGCAGAATAGTTTTTTCAACCACTGAGGACTTCTCTTTTTTTCACCCATATTTAGTAAGTGTGTCCACATGTCAATTACCGCAGCAATTACTTCATTTCCAAATTGCAAGCTCTCAAAATGTATTCTCAGACCATCAAAAAAGTAAGACTTAAACAAAATATCACTGCCAATTAAAATTAATATAATATTTTAGTAAAAAACATTCTTATTTTTTTGCTTTTGATGAACCAATATGAATTTTAAATTCACGAGCATAATTTAGATTACTTACTCTACATTTCCTTGTGCGGAGAAGATAGTCTCAGCAACCTTTTTTCGTTGTCATGTGGTTTGTTTTTCTTGACCACCACACTCTGTAAGTAAGGAGACTTGAGTGCTTCTGTCGGCTTCACTTTTCTTTTTCCCAAGTCTTCTTCTTTTTGCATTTTTTCTTTTTGGTTTGGCATTTTTAGTTTTTTAGCAATTGTATTGAATGAACTTAGCTGAGTGGTTTTCAGTTTTTGTTCTGGTGTTTCGGTCAAACATGATATCCTTTTCAGTTTTTGTTATGGAGCTGCGCTCACATATGATATCGGCATTATCATCTTGGGCTTTGGTGTTGAAAATTCTTCAGGTTCAGTTGTTTCAACTTTTGAAGCATCCTTTAGAATTTTTGGCCAAGTATCCTTATCTATTGCTTCTCCAAGCATGACTGATGATGGGTTCAAGAAAGATAATTTGGCAATTAATTCATCCAAACTAATCACTGGTTTTGACTTCTCATATAAAATTATATCCAGACTCTTATTTTTCTCCACCTCTGTGATATTGAACAACGGGAATTCTGGTTTTTTCATTTCCTTTTGACGTTCTATCCGTTCAAAATCTTTCACAAATTCTGGATCATTGAACATTTGAGTTAGTGTTGGTTCATCAGTCTTTGTTGGTTCATCAGTCTGTATTGGTTCATCAGTCTGTGTTGGTTCATCAGTCTGTAGATCCTCTTTATGTTCATCAGTTTCTTTAGCTGTTGGTTCATCAGTCTTTGTTGGTTCATCAGTCTGTGTTGGTTCATCAGTCTGTAGATCCTCTTTATGTTCATCAGTTTCTTTAGCTGTTGGTTCATGTTCAGAGCCATCTTCATCAACATCTAAATCAGCTTCTTCACTTTCAAATTGTGATTGATGAACAACAATTTCCTTCGAGCTTTCACCCACTCTGTTTACTAACCTATTCATCCATTCTTGTACTCCTAACAAGGCTATATGTCGAGGGTATTTTTCCAATGCAGCTCTCAACATGTCATCAATTTCTGTTTTCAGCTCTTGAAATATTGTTAACATGTTCTTCAATGAATGGTCAAATTCCTGTTATTATTTAAAATTTAATAAATATGATATACAAAATAATTATTACTCTAAGATATGTTAAAGATTTTTACCTCTGGTGATTTGAATTGTGAATAAATCCCTTGAAATTCTAAAACCATCGCTGATAATTGTTGTGTGAGCTTAATACTGTCAGATGACAAGCTCTTTTGTTCATCAGTTTCTGTTACTTCAGTTCCATCAGTTCCAGTCAGTGGATTACGAGTTTCAACACTTTCATCAGTTCCGATCAGTTGATTTCCAGAATCTGTTAAATTATTGAATGAAAATTTAAAATATATATCTTAATAACTAATCTATGTTCTATATAAACAAATTTCAAAGATCACACAATTTTTTTACCGATCATATCTTCATCAGACCATTGTTGCTCGCCAATATCATCTATATGAACACTCGTTACGTCTTCCTTTGTATGAAGAGTATCATGAAGTGCTTGACCTTCAAATGTATCTTGTGCTGCAATGTCACCATCAATCACAGGGTCTTTCATCTGTAGATGTTTCTCCCCAATTTCACCTTCAAACTGAGGCTCTTTCCTCTCTAATTTTGTCATCACTGATTTTCTTTTCAATTTTCTTCTGTATTCTATTACTCTTGCTCCTTTTTCATCAACAAAAAGGTATTTTTAAGTAACGCATTTTAACATGTTTTACACAATTCATCATTAATATATACATACCAATTCTTACCATCTTTATCAGCTTTTTCCACTTCATATATGTTCTGTTCTTCAGGCGGTACTATTTGTTTTTCTTGTCCACCATCCACTGTTACAAGTTTTTTTTAATTAAAACTGATGAACATATATTTTATTAACTGATGAACATATAATAAAACTGATGAACATATAATAAAATCATATGTTCATCGGTTATCAAATTATTATACCTTCTTTAGTATTACAACCGTTCTTTGCATCATTCTTTGCTTTTTCAACTTCTGCAAAATAGAAGCTAATTATTTTTTTATTTAAAGACGTAAAATCACAGTTGTTTTAAAAAATATGCTTACCTTTAACTTTTTTCTTTTTAGTACACAGTGTTTTAATCAATACGGTTTGATCTTCTTCTGGTATCAGTTCCGCTATAAGAAAAAAATAGAATATAAGTTAGATGTAAATATAATAAAATCATTTGTTCATCAGTTCATCAATTTATTATACCTTCAGTTCTTTTCTTCTCAGTAGTCCTCAGTTCTTTAACCAATGTCTTTGTCATTTTTGGTTTTTTTGAGGGTACTTCATCATTCTGTATTTCATCTGCTCCAACATCGTCCATTTCTTCTTCTTCTTCGTCGTCCATATCTTCTTCTTCGTTAGTATCTTCTTTCTTTACCATTTTTTTCTGTCTTTCCCAAACATCATCTCATCTAATTCAATTATCAAATCTGTTTTCCAGTATTTAAAAGCTGGATATTGTGGATTTTTGAGGCAAGAATTGGCGAATATCAACTGCATTTTTAAGTTAAAGTTTAGTTAAAAAAATTGGTTTATCATTTATACATTTCATCAATTAATACATATATGTTCATCAGTTAATACATATATGTTCATCAGTTATCAAGTGATAGAAATTACCTCCAGTAACAAGAGTGGGCCAAAGAAGCGCGTCTTCCCGCCCTTCCAAATTGATCTTTGTGACTTCAGATAATCCAACATGTATTTACACCAATCCATTTCTTTCACATTTTCTAGAGAACTTAGAGATGGTATAATGCTTAGATTAAGAGTCCCTGTTGAAACCACATGCGCCATAATAGTTGAAAACATGACTAAAAAATTCAACTGAAATAGCCTTCCAGCGTCATTTCTCTTTATCTGAATCTTCATTCTTTTGAGCAAATGTTTATTAGCATATAATCTTGACAGTCCGTTGAATTGATTTTTATATTCTTGGTAAACAGTATTTCCTCTTTCCTTCAACACATCACGTATTTCAACTTAAAAAATGCCCATTGGTAATCCAGTTGTCTGATGAACAACTTCAGGGGTAACCTCAATAGATTTACCAAATACCTTCAAGGTTCCTGTTTCTGCATCTAACCTTTTTAGCAACCAATATCCTAAACGGCTTGGCATTGCATTAATTCCAAACTCTAACATTGATCCAAACCCTAAAGCTGTAACTGCTTCTTTTTGGTCATCAGTTAAATCCTTAATAACTTCAAATAATGGACCTGGGAATGACTTTATTAAAATCCTTTCAAATGTTGACCCTGGTTGGCGAAGTTTTTGATGCAGTTTAGAATCTATGTCATCGGAAAGAACTGGTTTAGATGAACTAGAAGTTTTTGATGAATATTTTGTTTTTGAACTTGTTTCAGTAACCGGATTGTCACGTTTGCGTTTAAGAACCTTAGAAACTTCATTTTTTTTTCCAGTAAATGCATCCTTTACGAAATCATCATCACTTGGTGAATATGCTTTTACAGGAACATATTTCTTTGCCTTCTTTGAAACTGTACATATCAAACAAAACATAATACATTTATCAGTAACTGATGAACCACATAAAACCGTGAACAACTAACTGATGAACATAACAGTTGATGATTATAATTTAAACAAAAACATGATGAACAAAAGATGTTGGCAAGTCAATAATCTTTGCAAACTATCACTATCAATAACTGATGAACAAAAAAATAACTGATGAACAAGGATATTATCATGTTACTGATGAACATAACATACACTTTGTAAAACTATTATCATCTAACAAAACCAAACAGCCTAATAATCTTTGCAAACTATCACTATCAATAACTGATGAACAAAAAAAATAACTCATGAACAAGGCTATTATCATCTTACTGATGAACATAACAAATACTTTGTAAAACTATTATCATCTAACAAAACCAAACAGCCTAATAATCTTCGCAAACTACCACTATCAATAACTGATGAACAAAAACAATAACTGATGAACAAGCCTATTATAATCAAACTGATAAACATAACATAGACTATGTAAGACTATTATCATCTAACAAAACCAAACAGCCTAATAATCTTCGCAAACTACCACTATCAATAACTGATGAACAAAAAAAATAATTGATGAACAAGCTTATTATAATCAAACTGATGAACATAACAGACTTTGTAAGACTATTATCATCTAACAAAACCAAACAGCCTAATAATCTTTGCAAACTATCACTATCAATGACTGATGAACAAAAAAAATAACTGATGAACAAGCCTATTATAATCAAACTGATGAACATAACATAGACTATGTAAGACTATCTAACAAAACCAAACAGCCTAATAATCTTCGCAAACTACCACTATCAATAACTGATGAACAAAAAAAAATAACTGATGAACAAGCTTATTATAATCAAACTGATGAACATAACATAGACTATGTAAGACTATTATCATCTAACAAAACCAAACAGCCTAATAATTTTCGCAAACTACCACTATCAATAACTGATGAACAAAAAAAATAATTGATGAACAAGTAACTGATGAACATAACATATACCTTGTAACAATCTATTATCCCACTTTTTAATGAATGCAGTACCTTCATTCCCGGGGAGTTGCAGACGATCGTGTCTGTTTTTCGATCTTTTTTCCTTGAAGAGTTCTTTTATTTTTCTGTCATCTAAAAATTTAAATAAAATAAGATTAAAATAATTCTAATTCTTCCTGAACAGTCAGATACTCTATTTCTCCATCATTTTCATTTTTTTTTCTTATTTGCTTAAAAATTTAAATAAAATAAGATTAAAATAATTCTAATTCTTCCTGAACAGTCACATACTATATTTCTCCATCATTTTTTCATTTTTTTTCTTATTTGCCTAAAAATTTAAATAAAATAAAATTAAAATCAGATTATTCAAAAATAACTAAAAAACTCATTTTTTTTTTCTTTATTTCTAATAAACTAACACATAACTGATGAATGCAAAAACTAAAATTAAAAAAAAATTAAAACAAAATTAAACAAAAATTAAAAAATAAATCATCAACTTACTTTTAGTTTTCATCTTTCTGAGTGCAAATCGTTCACTTTAATCCGTAAATTTGAGTGAAAATCGTGTTTTTTTTATCGGAATAAACCCTAATTAGATCCCCAATTACAGAGAGAGGATTTGAAGGGTTTCGGTGTTTTTTGTAAGAGAGAAATGAGAAAATTCTGTGAGGTGGGAGGGAAGTGAATAGGTGGGAGGGGGGAAGTTGTATTTACCATTATGACCTTCTATTAGTAAAGTGCGCTTCTTTTTTTTTCTAATTTAAATCCCAACCGTGGGATTGAAATCGGACAGTTGATGTTTCTTTTTAGACTTTTTAATTTATATACCCTTTGTAAGGGATCGCACCTCATAACAAACAATGGCTACCACAATGATACCATTCCATATACTTAAAAACCATCAAACAAACGGACCCTTAATTTTTCACTAACATAGATAGACATCTTTAAGTAAATATAAATAATTAAATATATTAATTCAAGAGAAAATTCTTAAAATATGTCGAAAATTCATGCATGATTCATTATTGGCCAAATTTATCAAAATAAGCAAAAAATTCATGCATGGTCATTTTTAAGGCAAAAGCAAAAAAAATATCTCCGCCTACCACTTGTATTTGCAAGTACAAATGAAAATTAGAGAGTCGAGCTGTTGGGCTGAGCGCATAACCAAAATGAATTTTTCTCTTAATTCAAAGTATATTAAGCAATGACCCGATTGTTTTGGAAAGAAAATCCAAACCAGTTTGATAAAATGTCTCTTCAGTTAATCCTTCTAGGTCTTCCAAACACCAAGAAGTTGTTCGAACCAGCATTTTATCGAAACGATGGAGGTTTCTATGGACTTCAATCCCATTCTTTCCGTCTCTAGATATCGACTGCGAACGCGCACTAAAACACTTACCTAAGAAAAATTTCAAAGAGTTTGTAACTTGGTCTTTAGCTAACAATGCAACAGTAGATTTAGATAGTTTTCGTTTACGTTGTTTAGAAAACTACAAATTGTCTACTGTGAAAAAGTGGATTAAGGCGTCTGTAACGCGGAATGTGAAGTCACTTGAGTTAATGTTTTCCCCTAAGAATAAGTATTCGGCTATTAAATTTCCTAGTTGTTTGATAACACGTGTGATTCGTTGGAGGTGTTAAGGTTTTTGTTGTATAGAAATGGTTTGCGTTTGCCTGACGGTACAAGTTCAAAGTTTCGTGCCTTGAGGGTTGTTGAGCTAAACTGTGTTTATTTAGATTCAGTAGAAAAGATTGTCGGAATGAGTCCGTTATTGGAGGAGTTTAGTTTAATAGACTGTTTCGTACACAAAATTGAACCTATTTGTATTTCATCGCCGAAGCTTAAGACACTGATAATTCGTAACTGTCAAAATACTTTTTATTCATTTAAGTTTCATCTATGTGGGTTTAAGGTTTCTTGCCCAGAACTCGTGTCGTTTGAGAGTGTTGGTCCTAGAGGTGAGTTAGTCCTTGAAAACTTGGTTAGCTTGAAGACAGCTGTGATTCTCCCTCAAGACGAGATGCAGGAGAGAGTTTTATCTATTTTGGGGGACGACTTATGTGAGGTGTTGGCTTGGATTTCTCATGTGGAATCTTTGTCACTCAATCTTTTTTACATTCAGGTATACTTATTCACTTACATGCATTTATGTAAGTGAAGACATGAATCGACGTGTATTTATGTTTTAATTAAGAACATTTGTAATAAGATAACAACATAAATCTTAGTAATGCGCTTAATTTGCTATCCGTTTTTGAAATTTATATATTTGTGTTGGAATTGTAGATTATATCAACCCACAAGTTGATTAATGTCTGTATCACCTACTTTGCAGCATAAGCCTTTGAATTCGGCATGGTCAAACTTAACTTTTATTCTCCCATACTTGACTTTGACATGGTCTCATAAAGTGTCACTAGAGGCCATAGTATTTTTCTAATGGGGTGTTTGGATAAGCTTATTTCTAGGCTTATGGGCTGATTTGAATTTGGAAGAGCTCACAAGCCCACTTTTTTGGGCTTATGAGCGTATCAAGTTGAACTTATGAACTTGTATAAGCTATGAGCTGAAAAGATGAGCTTATGAGCTTTTCCAATTTCAAATAAGTCAAAAGCCCAAAAAGTAAGCTAATCCAAAGGCCCCTTAATTAGATCTCTCAATCTATTTCTTGTCTTTCTGAACTTGGTAGCTAGGAAAGAATGTGATATTTTGAGATGTTTGAAAATATTATGTGCCTATGTGGACAGTTCTGAACGTTTGGTCTTTAGTCAGTGAAAAGAGAAGGGTGCAATAATATTTCTGAATATAATTGTACCAAATCATAGCTAGCACCATACGTAAAAGTTGTTCCATCTGTTTCCACCTCCTTGATAGGAATCTGCAGTTTATTTTTGATGTACCACTTGGTATGATTTGGCTCACAAACACTAATGATATCTGAGGTTATGATGAACATTCTAGCATCCGTCTGTCATTCCGCTTTTTCATACCTTGATAGTTATTTGGTGGTTAATGGACTTTTCTTAACCGGCGTTCTTTAAGTTGGCAACCAATAGGCATGGAGTCTAACTATGAATATTTATTCTAAATGTATGCTTGCTGTCATTATGATAGGGCATTGATGCTTCTCATGATCATGAAGGAAATTTCCCTGCATGTTTTCCAAATTTGAAGACATTGGAGCTAACCACAACAATAGATGCCTTCGCCATGAATGTAATCATCCGGATTCTTAGATGTTCTCTGAATCTGGAGTCTCTCCATTTGATTATTCAAAAGGTACTCTGCCTCATCTCAAATTTAATTCATTTTGTTTGTATTATAATATCGAATAGCTTACTCAAACATGTTATCCAGTGTACTTGTTATTTCTAGCTTTTTTAACATAGACATATAAAGGATACACAATCTCGAATAGTATTTTGAGACAGAAAAACCCTGTATCATAGGCGAAAAATGGGTGGGTTGGGTAATGGTTCGGATAAAAACGGGTATTTCAATTGTATGGGTCAAAGTTGTTCAGGTTGAGTTGCCTGCCAACACTTCTTTGTCCACTTTCAAAATTTGTTTATATTATATACTTTAATGATGATTTACTATAGTTATTAATGGAACAATAATACTATTTTCGTATGAAGGATTTAGGGGATTCTAATCATTTACCCACATTGAATCATTTTCACATTAACGTGGTCAAGTTTTCCATCTCTACATTTAAAACATAGACAACAACTTGAAACAAATTATATTTTTGGATGAAAAATATTCGAACTTGGGATCCTAAGGTTTTCCTTTACGAGAGTAAATAACTAGAGTTAGCATACGTGGGACAATAGATACAGTTTTAAAAATTCGAAACATCAGTTGGGGTTTTTTGCAACCTTGAGATGAATAACTAAATCATGTTTTGATGTTCTAGAAATATTTAAGGCCGGAATACTGGAAGTTGGATGAAGTTGAACCAAGGGGAATCTTGATTAAGCATCTAAAAAGGGTTGAGTTTCTTGAATTGAATGGAGAAAAGCAGAAACTGCATATAGCTCGTTTGTTATTGGAGCATGGAAACTCTTTAGAGGAACTGGTTTTTAGCTGGCATAACAAAGTCAAATATAATGAGAATTCAATAGAGATAATGAGTGAAGTGTCGAAATTCGACAAGGCTTCTCCGACTGTGAAACTTACAGCTCTTCTCAAGGTTTGATTACACAAGCTATGTGCTTAATACTAACTGATACATATGCAGCTTATGGGGCAACTAGATTATTTGTCTCATATAGGTGCATTTTGGATTTGGACTTTGCAATTTCTAAGTATGTTTCAAATATATTTGATTAATACCTTGCATTTGTTTGTTTTTTCCTCTCTGGAAAATCGGGTCTCATTTAAATGCGTTTTGTAGCTTGTTTGGCTAACCCACTCATTTGTTTTTGAAAGGCAATTTTTACCAACTACACTACCTATCTCACACATAATAACTCACATATGTCTACAACTAGCCTTGAACCCACGACCTCTTGGTTGATGGGCCACTCATATACCGGTATAGGCCAAAAGGCCTTTGGTTGATGGAATCGACCACTCATTTTGGAGTACTTTTTTGGTTTGTAAATTTAGGAACACACCTTCGGACACAATACATAATTAGAAAAGCTTGCAAAAGAATGTCTTTTTTAACTGTCTGACTGGATTCTGGCATAACACAGAATTAGACAAAGCTTGCAAAATAATGCATGTGACCAATTTATACCTTCATGGTCTCTTTAAACAATTTTACAAAATATTTAGCTTTTCATCTTTTTTTCGGATATCACCACCTGTGGTTATAGACTTATAGTATCTATAGCGTATCAGGGCACTTCTGTGGGCAACTATTTCTGCTATGTTGGCCGATCTGTAGTTCTATACTACAATAAAGTTTGAAGGTGTTTGATATATTTAGTTTCTAATGGGATATGGCTATTAACTAGTTTTGGTACTTTGGGTATGCACTTGCGTACCTGAAGTTTATTTTTGTAAGTTTCCAGCAAATCTATGAATAAAAAGGTTATAAGCCAGATATGAAGGTAAAAAGGAGAGTTAACGACGTTTTGGTCTATGTGGTTTGCTGAGTGTAACACTTTTAATCCATTAGTTTGAAAAGTATCGGGATTGGTCCAAAATGAACACCCGTTACGGGTTTGGTCCATTTTTTCTAACACCGTTAATTTGAATGAAACAGTCAGCGAAAAAATGGACCAAGCCCGTTGGACCAAACCCCATACTTTTCAAACTAAGGGACTAAAAGTGTTACAACTGGCAAACCACAAGGACCAAAAATGTAGTTAACTCTAAAAAGAATAATTTTAGTTCCTTCTCACTTAAGCACTTTGAAATTATTGGAAACTGCTTATGTTATTTCAGAATATGCATATAAGCAGTAGTTTGGATTCATGAAAGTTCTACTTGAAAATAAGCAGCATAGCAGGAAAAAAACAATCACACACTCCCTTTTTAGCTGAATCTTGCAATATAACGATGCAAAGCAAGCATGCAGAATGTGATGGAATATTTCTAACTGATGTATATTTGCTTACTGCAGGATGAAGTTCTTTCAGATTCTTAACAAGGTCGAACTTGGCTTGGACTGTCAATCAAACCATTTTCACTTAGATTGGGTTCATTGCAGGGTTGAAGTTCATCAAACCATTGTCACTGTCTCTAGAACTAGTATTTTGTCCTACCCTTAATTAGATCTTTTCAAATAATTCGATACAAGAACTTCTATGGAAGATTATATGTATGCAGTATTTTTGGATTTTATATGCTTGTTCAAAATATTAAGGTACGTTTCAAGATAGTATTACTGAACCTTCATGCAGGGATTGCAGGTCATGAAATTATCAAATCTAAGCAGCAGTAGGTATGGAACATTTGGTACTTAATTGTCTCCTTTTTTAGGATTATTCATTGTTGTAAGAAATTGGATTCGTTTTATTTATTCAATTAGAAAATATGTCATATAATTTTCTTTGAAGAATTTTAAAGAAAATCATCACGGTATCGGTTGGGTGAAATGGAATAGTATTCTCAATAGCTTTTAAATGGGTTGGTAGTTGTTGTTTTCGGGTAGTGGTTGGGTGAATGGAATAGTACTCTTGGTTTTGTTGCGACAAGAACATAAAAACCATATCAGGTGGTAAAATTTTAGAAGTTTGCTCTACATGTCTTAAAAACCGGAAAGATTAATATAGAGGCAAGAATCATATCAGGTGGTAAAGTTGTAGAAGTTTGTGGTAGACCGCACATGCTTATGAGTCCTTCTGACACGAAAATGCCTTTCAAGCTAAACAGGAAACAATTTCCGGTTTCTGCATGCTTCACAATGACTATAAACAAAAGCCACGGGCAGATGTTGTCGCAGGTTTGTTTGTTTCTACAGCAACCAGTTTTCTCTCATGACAAGAACGGCGACTATACCGATAAAACCAACAATGTGTCTCAAAATAATTTGTTGCGACAAGAACGGCATACCGATAAAACTAACAATGTTGTATATAAAGAAGTATTGCTTACACTTTAGAACTTTTTCATTCTCACTTGATGTATGTTGATTTTTCTGCAAAGTTTACTCGAGCCAAGTTTGAGGAGGTTAATATGGACTTGTTCAAGAAGTGCATGGAACATGTGGAGACGTGTTTGAGAGATGCGAATATGAGTAAGGACATAATTGATGAGGTGGTTATCATAGGTGGATCGTCAAGAATTCCTAAAGTGCAAGAATTGTTGAAGGAGTTGTTCAATGGAAAATCACTTTGCCAAGGCATCAATCCGGATGAAGCTGTTGCCAGTGGTGCTGGAATTTTAGCTGCAAAATTAAGTGGCATGGGTGATGAAGCTATGCAGTCTTTGGTGCTAATTGATGTTACTCCTTTGTCACTTGGTGTGGGGCTGCAGGGAGATGTTATGCGTGTGTTGATTCCAAGGAATTCTCCTATTCCAACAAAGAAAGAAACAGAGGTTATTACTGTTAAAGAAAATCAAACTTTCATGCGTTCCGGTGTATCAAGGTGAGAGATCAAAGGGTTCGGAAAACTATTTATTAGGATAATTTACACTGCATGGCCTTCCTCTTGCTCCCAGAGGGGACGTGAAGGTAATCGTATGCTATGAGATAGATGTCAATGGGATCCTGAATGTCTCGGCCAGAGAGACAACTACGGGCAAGAAGAATGCAATCAAGATTACCAACACAGATAATCTTTCGAAAGTGGAGCGAGATCGAGAAGATGGTTCGAGATGCTAAAATATATAAGATTGAGGCTGAAGAACACATGAACAAGGCGAATGCTCAAACAGATTTAGGAAAATATATTTGTAACTTAAGATCCAGGATCAAGGATAACAATGTTTAAATTGATGCTTAGAGAGGTGTGACTTAGTGTACGAGATTTGATTGACACAGAGCATGAGATTGAGATGGCACTCGAGTGGCTTGATGAAAACCCAAATTCTGAAATTGATGAATTGAAGAACAAGAGAGTGGAACTTGAGAACTCATGCAAACGTCTCAAGCTGAACATTAATTAGAACGAGCAAGGGTAATTATTACAAGTGTCAAAGATACACTATCTGGTTGTCACGTACTGTCCGTAATTCTAGTACTTTATCACTTGGTTATACTAATGCATTCATACCATTTATCAGATATGTACGTAGTGTTTTCAGTTCTTTTTTACTTTGTTTTATGAGTTCTTCAAGATAGAAAGGCTAGGGCCAAATATCAAGCTTTAGACCAATGTTTATAAGTCTAAAGCCAACATCTGTGAATGTGATGTTTTATAATTAGTCGACTGAAACATAGTAAGATGGGGCACACCTTTTGCTTAGAGGACATAGAACATCAAGTTGATGAGGTGAACAATTACGCAATCGGAGCTTGACGAAAGTGAATCGAATTTAACTTGGCATTAAATTTAAAAATACAGTGATGGGTTGTCAGTACTCAATATACATACTGTCTCTATTGATGTATAAAATATGCAGGTGTGGTAGATTATCTGTATGTAATGTTTTTTTGTTATTTTTTCGAAGTATTGACATACTGAACATGCAGGCTGGTGATATAACCATCAACTCTAAGCAGCTCCATACCTCCATGGAGCATTTGCTACTTGATCACTGATACGTTGGTTTTTATGTTAAGTTGGTAGATGATGAACATCTTTCAGTTATTTCATGAAGTGAATTACAAAGGGAGTGCCATAACAACTAATTTCTCATAACTGCACCGTATGCATGGTTCTGTCACGAGTTTCCTTACCATCCTGTTAACACAAGTTTTGAACTAATAAATGATGAATTCTGCCTTGCAACAAAATTATAAAAAAGAAAAATCTAAAACAAATAATTGTTGTGCCTTTCTAATATGAATTAACAAATATATTTACGGAACGGAAGTGTTCTTTAAGAGTTTGGCAATTAGAGAATTTAATATAGAAGAGGTCTGTAAAAAAATGGAAGATTAAAGGTTTTTTTTTTCTCTCTAGAAGTGATCTTTTTAGATATTTTACTTTTTGACAGGTTTGCACGAACCTGACTCAATCAGCTCATTGTGTCAAAAGGTTATACCCTGATACATGCACATTAAAGTTTACTAAGCGGGTTAGCCATCCTTTTATGACCCGATTGTATAACTAGAGTCGTTAATAAACTACATAAAAGACATAGCTACAAAGATCACAATCATTTTTTTTTTCTTTGTTGTTTTGTAATTTAACTAGCAAAATAAAACCAAATTCGACCATGAGTTTAGTTATTTTAGGCGTTGAGTTAGAAAAGGCTAAAACAGCAGGACTTTGGGATGCATATATCAAATTGTTCATGCCTTTGGGCATTAATATTTTACTACTATACAGTTTCCAATGACCACAAAATTGCATACATTTATTAGTGTCGATTGAGGTTGAATTTGTTTATGCACTCAAGACACAAAAATTGATTACGGGTTCCTAAGAGGCAATGTACGTTTTCCATTGTATTGGAAGTTGATAAGTCACCCAATAGGCAATTACTAGACAAGATCTACAACTTTTGGTTGGTACCTCAAGACAGATTTGAATATAAATTATGATTGATGTGAGGTTGTACATGTTCTGTGCATTTCAATCCAAAAACTAGTATTACCTTTTCATCAAAAAATGTTTTCAAGGGGTAAAGTCCCAGCCATTGGTATTGATCTTGGAACAACTTATTCTTGTGTGGCTGTCTGGCAGCACAACCGTGTTGAGATAATTGCAAATGACCAAGGAAACCGTACCACCCCATCGTATGTCGCCTTTAATGAGACTGAACGTTTGGTTGGGGATGCTGCCAAGAATCAAGCTGCTTATAACCCAACCAACACAATCTTTGGTTCGTCACTGTTCATTGTTTTTACTATGTTAGCTTTTGTTAGTTATTTAGTCTTAAACTAACCATTGTTTTACTGAATGACATAATAATAGATGTTAAGCGGCTGATTGGAAGAAGAACAAGGGATGAAATTGTTCAAGCAGACATGAAGCTGTGGCCTTTTAAAGTGGTGGCCGGGAGCGATGACAAACCTAAAGTTGTGGTTACTTATAAGGGTGAAAGGAAGGAATTTGCTTCTGAAGAAATATCTTCCATGATTTTATCGAAGATGAAAGGGGTTGCCGAGACATATCTTGGTTCAACTGTTGAAAAGGCGGTGATTACTGTTCCTGCGTATTTCAATGATTCACAACGCCAATCAACTAAGGATGCTGCAGCAGTTGCTGGCCTTGAAGTTATGCGTATGATTAATGAACCAACAGCAGCAGCAATTGCTTATGCGCTTGACAAAAGAGCTAGTATAGATGGTAAGATGAATGTTTTGGTTTTTGACTTGGGTGGTGGTACTTTTGATGTTTCGATTCTCACCATTGATGAAGGTGGAGTCATAGAGGTTAAAGCTACTGGCGGTGACACACATTTGGGAGGCGAGGATTTTGATAACAGAATGGTGAAACATTTCGTCCAGGAATTCAAGAGAAAGCACAATGTGGATGTTAGTGAGAATCATAAAGCTTTAGGTAGGATGAGGGTTCATTGTGAGAGAGCAAAAAGAATTATTTCAACAGCTATTCAGACAACAATCGACATCGACTGTTTGTTTAATGGTATTGATTTTTCTGCAAAGTTTACTCGAGCCAAGTTTGAAGAGGTTAACGTGGACCTGTTTCAGAAGTGCATGGAGACAGTAGAAACTTGTTTCAGAGATGTGGATATGAGTAAGGGTAGCATTGACGAAGTGGTGCTTGTTGGTGGATCGACCAGGATACCCAAGGTACAAGAGTTGTTGCAGGACCTCTTTAACGGAAAGTTACTTTGCCAACGGATAAATCCTGATGAGGCTGTTGCTTGTGGTGCTGGAATTTTAGCTGCAAACTTAACTGACACGGGTGATGAAGCTGTGCAGGGTTTGGTGCTAATTGATGTTACTCCTTTGTCTCTTGGTGTAGAGGTTAGTGGAGCTTATATGTCTGTGTTAATTCCTAGAAATTCACCTATACCTACCAAGAAGGAACATACGTTTTGTACTGGCAGCGATGGTCAAAAGGCTGTTACTATTAATGTGTATCAAGGTGAGAGATACAAAAGTAAGGAAAACTTTTTCTTAGGGAAACTTCGACTGTCTGACCTTCCATATGCTCCCAGGTGGGTAGTTAATTTCACAATATGCTTTGAGATAGATGCAAATGGGATCTTGAGTGTCTCAGCCAGAGAAATTACTACTGGCGTGAACAATGCAATTAAGATTACAAACACTGGTAATTTGTCGAAACTGGAGATAGAGAAGATGATCGAAGATGCTGAACGATACAAGTCTGAGGATGAAGCATATATGAACAAGGTTAAGGCTCATAGATACTTAGATGGCTATGTGTATATGTTAAAAGCCAAGATGAAGGATTATAAGGTTCGATTGAGGCTTAGAAAGATGGGGCTTAGTTTAGAAGACTTGAAAGCTATAGAAAATCAGATTGAAGGGGCGACTGAGTGGCTTGATGAAAACTGTGATGCTGAACTTGAGGAGCTAGAGAACAAGGAAATGGAGCTTGATGCTATATGCAGGCGGTTCAAGTTGTCCCTTGTTTTGTGAAAGTACACCATCTGGTACTCTATAAACACATGTTGTCTCTAAACTTTAAATTTTCATTTTTGAATTTGAGTGGGATCGGAGATCATGTTAATGTACTGTTCTACTATTTTAAATGTTAAGGTACCGGTCAAAGCTATTACTATGTCATGAAACTATTGATGTGCATGTGGTCTTGTTTGGAACCCATCAACACAACTAATATATGCTATTAAAATGCGAGCTCGCCATCAGTTTACGACATAAACTGTTTACGGCAGTCATAGGTTGCAAAGTATTATTCAAATAAATTTGACATGTTGAGATTATAGATTTAATGCATTACACAGAATCAAGCATCAAAGTAATAACCGTTTCACCTTTTAATTAACGATTTAAGTAAATAGTTTTTAGAAGATATTAGGTATAGTATGTGCACCTCACACGATCTAGGAGCACTTCACTTTCTGATCTTGTGTATATTTATGTTCGCTGGTTAATAAATGACTCACAATTCACCGAAGTAATAATCATTGGGAAATTTGGAAATTCAAACTTTCTTTAGAGTAAATTACAATAACCATGGTTTAGCCAAGCAAGCGCTATCCCTACAACTTTGAAAATGCATGTGTTGTCCATGTGTGAAAAACTTTGAGAGATGAAACTTCAAAAGTGCAAGCGAAATCTCTGCATGGACAAATACTTGCCATCTGGTAAAAAAAGTCAAATACTATTCAGCATATTACATTCATATACATTTACTTTCTAGTTTCTGTTAGGGATTTTATAATCTAGTTATCCAAGTAACGCTAGTTATCCAAGTAACGCAAACGAGTATGTAGCAAAATTGGATCTAGTTTATGTAATTAGGTTAACACATAAATAATAAACAATAATTAATAAAAGGTAAATAGAAAACTAACCCTCGATGTCAACTGCACGCTATAACACAAACAAGAAACCAAGTATCTAAAATAGATACCTCTACGAGTATCACACACAAACACTTAAACCAAGTGCGTTCGAATAACGCTAGTCGAGAACGTTCATCAATCAACCCCTTGAATACTTGAATACCACGAACAAGAAAAACCCCCAAGAAGCTTTCTTCCTTTCTTGCCCGAGAACTAAAACTGCCCAATATGCAGTTTCCTTTTTGCCCGATATCGGACACGTATGTCCGATAACTTTCCCTTAGTTTTGTCCGAGATCTAGCAACGAGCAGAAACACAAAATCCTTTGCTGCCAATCTAGTTCGACTTGGACCAGGAAACAAGAACCACCAATTTGTACGAAACCTAAACTACTTGGATCAATGATTCGATGCAAGTTAGGGTTTGAACAAAACCAAAACAAAACCTAATCGGTTTGTATACAAACCGATCAATAAAGAAACAAGTGTGATGGATCGGATTTTTAGAGTTTAGGGATATGCAAAAATCGTTAGGCATGCCAGGGTATGTGTTTGTTTATATAGGTCTAAACCGACCCATGCTTGGGCTCATGACTTGAGCGACAAGCATCAAACCCAACACCCTTTTTTTCCCGATCGTTCATGTGATGTCTAGGCCCAAGGCTTCATCAAACCGACCCAAGTAGAAAGCTTAAAACAACCCATGGGTCAAGCAATAGGATCGGGTCACATGCATGCATAAACGGGTCACACACTTCTAGTCGTTTACGTGTGTTTTAACTCCCACAAACCAACAACTCCCACTTGGGAGTTGGAGTGTCGAATGGCACACAAAACTAACGACGGAAACGCCTAGCAACGCTCTCACTCTCTTTTTTTTTTAACTAAAAGTGTCTGAGATATAGTTTCATAAAATCTTCTCAGTAGCATGGTTATTAATGTCTTGCTTTTAATCATCATTTGTTATAGATACTGTAACACCCCAACCCGACAAGGGTAGAAGTGTCACATTCTGGTGTCATATCAGAACATACAAATAAAATATTTACAAACGGAAACCTTAAAAATGAAGTATCAAATCATATAAACAACTGACTGACGAGGAAAATACAATATCCAAAATGAAATGAAATATCAAAACAAAACTCTTCAAAGTATGTCCAAATAATAAGGTAACTAGGGTTGGTCCACTCAGATAATCCAACTCTCAGCCCATCAAAGCCCATCTTCAAATCTAAAACCTGCCGCAGGAAAAGAAATGCGGCTGAGCTTAAAAAGCCCAGTGAACAGATATAACAAAACGAAAGCTAAATAAAAGCAGAAACGAAATGAAACAAAGGAAACTGATAACAAAGTCTCAGCGAAATAAGGACAATGAGTCAATGAAGATCCTGCAGAACACAATTATATAGATATCCAAAGCACATATAACAAGGAGAACGAAGCAAAGCAAAACATCATGACAAGCATACAAGCACATACAAACCAGGCATACAAGTACTGAAACATAAGCAATCATAGCAGACGTCATATCCACACAACATATACAGCATACAATCAATTCAGGAAATCATAAGCCATAAAAGTCAAAGAGAAATCTAAGGCAAGCGGAAGCAATTAATTAGTAAGTGAACATGGCAAACACACATGTCAAAAACACTTATTTGAAAACATAATCAGCATCATAATCAACAGAAGTACCAACAGTAGTCAACACATGGCAGTCACACGTAACAAGTAGGAATACAACATACGATATAATTGAATGAATCAAAGACATAACAGGACAACAAATTAACAAGCCATACGTCACACGTTGAACCATTTACCCAATCAAACCGTAGCATAGGCAGAATGTAAACATGGCAGGTCAACAATAAACAGATAAGAATACAACGGGATAGTCATAGTCAACGAGATTAACCGAACAAGGCACACATAATAAACCGACAAAACTATCGATTACACATTGGCATGGTCACCAGACAATTCAGAGGTTCACATAATAGTGAGATCACATATCATCAGATGAAAACAGGTAACTCAGATAACCGCATATTAATCACATCATAGCAGGATAATCGGTAGGTCACATAAAACATAAATAGCATAACAAATCAAATAAACACATAATAACCCGGTATGTGAATGGAACGATAGTCTGAAATAACGGAATGAGAGTGTGACAGATCAAAGAAATGGAATATATATATCTTGGTAGTAGAGTGAGTCATATAAGAGTACTGAGTAATGAACAATTAACGTAGCATATGGTGCGTTGGGGAATACAAAAGGTACAATATAGGTATATCAAAGGTGTAAGGGTTGTCAGAAATCTACCACGAGCCCGGAACATATCATATCATATCATATCATAAGTAACCATTGTATTCGGAGGGGTGACCTCGGAATACCATACATATTAGGAGGGGAGACCTCAGTAACAAATGGAGTAGCTAGCTCCCAGAATGTGAAGACGCGTATTGCACACGACATCATTCACCATATCATATCATATCAAATCATATCATATCATGTTAAATCCACTAAACATATCATATCTAGGATGCATCCATACGCCCCCCGGAACATATCATAGTGGCCAAATCATATACATATAGTGAGCTCATAATCATATCATATCATAATGGGGACGGTTTGTAACATCACTCGTACACACTGGAGTCATGCCATTGGTGCATCAATGACACGGTCATGTTACCTTCATGACTAGGAACACATATTTGGCTCGGGTATCAAACTGACGGGTCAAAGCATAATCATATCATATCATATGGGTTCATATCAAAGTTCATATCAAAGTTCATATCAGAGTTCATATCAAAGTTCATATCGAAGATTCATATCGAAGTTCATATCAAAGATTCATATCAAAGTTCCTATCAAAGATTCATATCGAAGTTCATATCAAAGATTCATATCAAAGTTCATATCGAAGATTCATATCGAAGTTCATATCGAAGTTCATATCAAAGATTCATATCAAAGGGAGCATAGCAAAGTCACAGGGAAGCCCTAATAAGGAGGCTTAGAGTAAAGCATAACAGTTCAAGCTAGTATCGAAAGATGGAATACGAATCATGAGAAACCTTAAGAGGTAAGGTCAGAATATCTGTACCTTAGCAACGAAATCAAAGCAAACAAGAAAGTTACACCGGGAAGCAACGTCGTATCTCCTTCAACGTATCTACACGAATTGATATCATATATTACTTATATACTCATTTTATAAGCTTCTTATGCATGTGTAAGTGTTTTACTTAATGATATCCTTTTTCTATCTTTCATTTTCTTAAACTCATATTTGGACCAGACTTTAGCGATTTTTATAAAATACTTACTTAGCTCAAATGAAATCAAGTAAAATCCCAGGGGTTCTCATATGATTTAAAAGAGTCTCCAAAAATTGGTGGGTTCTATCTCTATGCCAAATGGCCTATGGAAAATCACAAGTCCAGACCTGTCCAGAAAGTAATCAGAAAATACACCTTAAAAGTTTACACTTATTGGACCTGTTTAGACACTTTGGAAAAATTCCCAAAACTCCCAGAAATTCATTTATATCCTAAATGTCACTCCTGTAAAAGGAGAGCTCCCAATTCCTTATGGTTTGCAAATGAAAAATCAAACAATCCAACAAAATTTCAGACCCGTTTTCTCAGCTTTGACACTTGATCTTGTAAAATTCAAAAATACGACTTAGGCAACTCCAAATTCGACCAAACCACTTGGAAAACTTAACTAAGACATAAAATAAACTTTTCCTACAAAAATCCAGATTATTTCACTTATAAATTTCGATCTATAACCCACACAAATTCGACATATGATGCTGTCCAGTTTTAGGGTTCATATTAGGCCATCATAACACATGTTTCTCATCAATTTTCTTTAGCCGATTACAATTAATTATCAAACACCATTTTTAAGCCAATAATTACATGTTATAACATTTATATTATGATCATATGAGGCGTATAAATTAAAGAGAAAAGATGTGTGTACCAAATCGACTAGGAAAGAATACTAACGAACCAAAGGACCACGACAATCAAAACCAATTCACCATAACCGTCGACCTAGACCCACGACCAGCCAATCCCTCGAACCAAGGAACCCACAATCACAGCCACACCTCCTCCCTCGAATCAAAAACCACACGACCAGCCTCCTTGATCACCTTGTTGTCGAATGAAAAAAGAGAAGAATGCTTGCCGCCATTTTTATTTGATAGGGTTTTGTGTGAAAGGAAACGTACAAAAGAAAAAGAAAAAAAAAAGAGGTATACGGTTTTAAAATAAAAAGATGGGGAGTGATGGATGCCTAATATTTAGGTGATTGGAAGACCAAAATATTATGAATCTAGACATCTTTATAACTAATAAGTAGTGTACAAGTTTTTAAGTAGTGTAGCAAATGTAGTGTAGGTATTTATTTAATTAGTGTAGTTTTAAGTTTTTAATTTTTTAGGAAGCTTATATATATACATATGACTTACTTATATTATTTAAGATATAACATAACATAAGTTTCTAATTAATTAATATGCTTCGGATAAAGTTTTAATTTAGGTCAAATTTCATAATTCGGATTTGAGGGTTTTACAACTCTTCCCCTCTAAAAGAAAATTTTCGTCCTCGAAAATTGAAGTCGCAGAGGTACACGGAGGCGTACAAATCTAAGGCAGGCGTAGCAATCCATAGTTCCACACAGATTATAACGATTTCGGTTCCAAAGCGTACAAAACTTATACATAACAGATGTCGATGAGAATCTCGCAAAGAGATACAGAATTCCAAACGAACATGAGGGTTGATAAATAACGGATATAAGTCCTAGTACATTCACGTACCAACCCCAGGCATTTCCCAAGATGTCGTATGATTTCAATAAGTTCAAATTATATGATCTCGGTATTATCACGTTGATCAGGCGTCATAATACTTGCATCACATAACAAGCTCTTATTGTCATCATATTCTATCCCGGGTCATGACAAACCACATAACCAATATCACACAAAACATATCACATACAGATATCAAGTA
This sequence comes from Chrysanthemum seticuspe, assembly GCA_019973895.1. Taxonomy (NCBI): domain Eukaryota; kingdom Viridiplantae; phylum Streptophyta; class Magnoliopsida; order Asterales; family Asteraceae; genus Chrysanthemum; species Chrysanthemum seticuspe. The sequence goes on along the minus strand of BPTQ01000002.1, from coordinate 232,340,673 downwards.
ACATACCAAAGCAGACCAGACTCACATATATGCAGCATATAATACATCAAACCAACTTACCATACCACAAAAGAAAGGAGGCCACCAACTTGCTCGAAACGGTTCCTCATGACTCATTACTGACGATCCAAAAGAAAAGCTGAGATATTAACAAAATGCCAAACGATAAAACTTCACGATTCAAACCGAGTTCCGAACAAATCAAGAAAAGCAATACCGATCAGAATCACTTAACAGAATATCAAACCGCCTCAAAACGCATGACAAACGAATCGGAGTAACATAAGTCGCGCCCAAATCATATGAAGTAGATGAACCCTCTTAGCCACCGGTTGAATCTTTTCTCCGTCTTTTGCGTCTTTGGTTGGTCCGTCCAGCTTCCTCCAGCAGCATCCTGATGCCTCCAGCAGCATGGCAGTCGGGTGCGGCTTCTGCTTCACGAACCTCTCCAGCTCAAGAACTATTGCAGCAACGCAGGGTCGGCACCATCATCTTCGATTCCACGAGTAGTCTCCACCTAACGATCGAAAAACGGATGTACGAAGACAAAATAACAAAGTTCGATGCGAAAAGAAGAAGGCCAAATCAGTGAAGACAAACGAATATCAATTTCAAATCTGAACGACAATCAAACGAATTGGAGAAAATCAGAACAGACGGAAGCCTAGTGTCTACCCAGTCCTCACAGGTCAATCCTAAGGTCAACAAGACGAAACCTGGGGCTCTGATACCATAATTGTAACACCCCAACCCGACAAGGGTAGAAGTGTCACATTCTGGTGTCATATCAGAACATACAAATAAAATATTTACAAACGGAAACCTTAAAAATGAAGTATCAAATCATATAAACAACTGACTGACGAGGAAAATACAATATCCAAAATGAAATGAAATATCAAAACAAAACTCTTCAAAGTATGTCCAAATAATAAGGTAACTAGGTTGGTCCACTCAGATAATCCAACTCTCAGCCCATCAAAGCCCATCTTCAAATCTAAAACCTGCCGCAGGAAAAGAAATGCGGCTGAGCTTAAAAAGCCCAGTGAACAGATATAACAAAACGAAAGCTAAATAAAAGCAGAAACGAAATGAAACAAAGGAAACTGATAACAAAGTCTCAGCGAAATAAGGACAATGAGTCAATGAAGATCCTGCAGAACACAATTATACAGATATCCAAAGCACATATAACAAGGAGAACGAAGCAAAGCAAAGCATCATGACAAGCATACATGCACATACAAACCAGGCATACAAGTACTGAAACATAAGCAATCATAGCAGACGTCATATCCACACAACATATACAGCATACAATCAATTCAGGAAATCATAAGCCATAAAAGTCAAAGAGAAATCTAAGGCAAGCGGAAGCAATTAATTAGTAAGTGAACATGGCAAACACACATGTCAAAAACACTTATTTGAAAACATAATCAGCATCATAATCAACAGAAGTACCAACAGTAGTCAACACATGGCAGTCACACGTAACAAGTAGGAATACAACATACGATATAATTGAATGAATCAAAGACATAGCAGGACAACAAATTAACAAGCCATACATCACACGTTGAACCATTTACCCAATCAAACCGTAGCATAGGCAGAATGTAAACATGGCAGGTCAACAATAAACAGATAAGAATACAACGGGATAGTCATAGTCCACGAGATTAACCGAACAAGGCACACATAATAAACCGACAAAACTATCGATTACACATTGGCATGGTCACCAGACAATTTAGAGGTTCACATAATAGTGAGATCACATATCATCAGATGAAAACAGGTAACTCAGATAACCGCATATTAATCACATCATAGCAGGATAATCGGTAGGTCACATAAAACATAAATAGCATAACAAATCAAATAAACACATAATAACCCGGTATGTGAATGGAACGATAGTCTGAAATAACGGAATGAGAGTGTGACAGATCAAAGAAATGGAATATATATATCTTGGTAGTAGAGTGAGTCATATAAGAGTACTGAGTAATGAACAATTAACGTAGCATATGGTGCGTTGGGGAATACAAAAGGTACAATATAGGTATATCAAAGGTGTAAGGGTTGTCAGAAATCTACCACGAGCCCGGAACATATCATATCATATCATATCATAAGTAACCATTGTATTCGGAGGGGTGACCTCGGAATACCATACATATTAGGAGGGGAGACCTCAGTAACAAATGGAGTAGCTAGCTCCCAGAATGTGAAGACGCGTATTGCACACGACATCATTCACCATATCATATCATATCAAATCATATCATATCATGTTAAATCCACTAAACATATCATATCTACGATTCATCCATACGCCCCCCGGAACATATCATAGTGGCCAAATCATATACATATAGTGAGCTCATAATCATATCATATCATAATGGGGACGGTTTGTAACATCACTCGTACACACTGGAGTCATGCCATTGGTGCATCAATGACACGGTCATGTTACCTTCATGACTAGGAACACATATTTGGCTCGGGTATCAAACTGACGGGTCAAAGCATAATCATATCATATCATATGGGTTCATATCAAAGTTCATATCAAAGTTCCTATCGAAGATTCATATCGAAGTTCATATCAAAGATTCATATCAAAGTTCATATCGAAGATTCATATCGAAGTTCATATCAAAGATTCATATCAAAGGGACCATAGCAAAGTTATAGGAAAGCCCTAATAAGGAGGCTTAGAGTAAAGCATAACAGTTCAAGCTAGTATCGAAAGATGGAATACGAATCATGAGAAACCTTAAGAGGTAAGGTCAGAATATCTGTACCTTAGCAACGAAATCAAAGCAAACAAGAAAGTTACACCGGGAAGCAACGTCGTATCTCCTTCAACGTATCTACACGAATTGATATCATATATTACTTATATACTCATTTTATAAGCTTCTTATGCATGTGTAAGTGTTTTACTTAATGATATCCTTTTTCTATCTTTCATTTTCTTAAACTCATATTTGGACCAGACTTTAGCGATTTTTATAAAATACTTACTTAGCTCAAATGAAATCAAGTAAAATCCCAGGGGTTCTCATATGATTTAAAAGAGTCTCCAAAAATTGGTGGGTTCTATCTCTATGCCAAATGGCCTATGGAAAATCACAAGTCCAGACCTGTCCAGAAAGTAATCAGAAAATACACCTTAAAAGTTTACACTTATTGGACCTGTTTAGACACCTTGGAAAAATTCCCAAAACTCCCAGAAATTCATTTATATCCTAAATGTCACTCCTGTAAAAGGAGAGCTCCCAATTCCTTATGGTTTGCAAATGAAAAATCAAACAATCCAACCAAATTTCAGACCCGTTTTCTCAGCTTTGACACTTGATCTTGTAAAATTCAAAAATACGACTTAGGCAACTCCAAATTCGACCAAACCACTTGGAAAACTTAACTAAGAAATAAAATAAACTTTTCCAACAAAAACCCAGATTATTTCACTTATAAATTTCGATCTATAACCCACACAAATTCGACATATGATGCTGTCCAGTTTTAGGGTTCATATTAGGCCATCATAACACATGTTTCTCATCCATTTTCTTTAGCCGATTACAATTAATTATCAAAAACCATTTTTAAGCCAATAATTACATGTTATAACATTTATATTATGATCATATGAGGCGTATTAATTAAAGAGAAAAGATGTGTGTACCAAATCGACTAGGAAAGAATACTAACGAACCAAAGGACCACGACAATCAAAACCAATTTACAATAACCGTCGACCTAGACCCACGACCAGCCAATCCCTCGAACCAAGGAACCCACAATCACAGCCACACCTCCTCCCTCGAATCAAAAACCACACGACCAGCCTCCTTGATCACCTTGTTGTCGAATGAAAAAAGAGAAGAATGCTTGCCGCCATTTTTATTTGCTAGGGTTTTGTGTGAAAGGAAACGTACAAAAGAAAAAGAAAAAAAAAAGAGGTATACGGTTTTAAAATAAAAAGATGGGGAGTGATGGATGCCTAATTTTTAGGTGATTGGAAGACCAAAATATTATGAATCTAGACATCTTTATAACTAATAAGTAGTGTACAAGTTTTTAAGTAGTGTAGCAAATGTAGTGTAGGTATTTATTTAATTAGTGTAGTTTTAAGTTTTTAATTTTTTAGGAAGCTTATATATATACATATGACTTACTTATATTATTTAAGATATAACATAACATAAGTTTCTAATTAATTAATATGCTTCGGATAAAGTTTTAATTTAGGTCAAATTTCATAATTCGGATTTGAGGGTTTTACAGATACCGTTAAACCATGGATATGGATCCTGACTCATTCCATATAGTTTAACCATTTAGAATCTCGTTATAGAATTTAATTAGATATACCAAATGTAATCAAGTGTCATCTTGCATTACCCTTTTGGTTCGGCCGAACAATTATCTGATTAATTCTGGAGAGGGCCCATGGTATCTTTCTGCACATATCAAGTGGAGTAACAAATCCTTTGTTGACTACAAGTGTTGTGGATGCTGCTTCACATCACTCCGAAATATAGCTTTTATAACTACCTTATTCAGACATCGTTTTGCTTATACTTACAAAAAGTGATATCCACACATAACAGAACTTGCTTGCATCTCAAGTCTAAGGACGATTTTAACAAACCATTTTCAATATTTTACTTATGACAAGGATCCAAAAGTAAATGTTTGAAAGTTGGGGTATCCAATATGCATCCCTTGTGAATACACATGAGTTTGACGGGAACAATCCACATTCTCGTTAGGCTAAACGGAATAATGCCAAGAGTCACTCACTCCACGTCAGCGCCACCTCAGCTTTCTCTCTCCTACTTTACCACTCACTCACCACCCGTTTTAACACTCACTCACCACACCAAACTCACTCACTCCACATCATCTTTTTTATTTAACACATTCATTTTAAATAAAACGTAAATGTAAACGTAAAAAAATAATTATATATGTATACTTTACACATTGATTTTCAAGTCATATGCATGGTTTCCAGTTGTATACATGCATGGTTTCAAGTCATATGACCATCTTACACTTGTAAACATGCATGGTTTCAAGTCATATGACCATCTTACACTTGTAAACATGCATGGTTTCAAGTCATATGACCATCTTACACTTGTACACATGCATGGTTTCCAGTTATATATACTTACACGTTCCTCAAAACCATTTATTGTTACTGTATTTGTTTTACAACATACATGAGCAAAAGAAACCTTTCTCTTGTTAAATAGGTGTTCAACAATCTTAAGTATACATATGGCTCCACATCAAACAACAAGAACAAGAACAAGAGGAGTTCACAGTTTGCTTTCTATCAAACAACAAGAACAAGAACGAGTATTGTTTTTTTTGGCCTCAATCGATAACAACTCACGCCCGTGGCTCACTCACGATTTGGCCAACCACTCACGCGCGAGTGGTGGCATGGGGGTAAGGGTGAGTGGCTCACGGTGGAGACTCACGGGTGACATACCCTCTATTCCGTCTAGCCTTAGAATATAACCAACACTCACATTTGCCTTACAAAACAATATTCTCATATTGTTAACCGACAATGGACATATTTAGAACAATAAAATCATTCAAGGATTAAACATGCAAATATAAGATAACAATTATTATATGAATGAATAACAAATACCAAGTAGCTTTATTCATCATAAAGTAAAAATTGTCTTTCAACCCCAATTATCCAAATACTAAAACAAATATGCATGAGATTTAGTAAGTTGAAGTCTAATGTTTCCAACATTCTCAACCTTTCTTTACAAGAAAAACTAAATAGTTATCTGAGTAAACTTTCCGAATACTTGTTTCAAATTTCACATATAGTGAGGGATTTGAAATATAAGATAAGTGTCTTATCTCATATGCTCATACTATTGCAAGATTTATAGTATGGAGATGTCGCCCTACCTTGCATGAGGTATTAGAAATCAACGACATACTGACAATCATCTTTACAGTTTCTAAAATTGTAAAGTATTCTCATTCCTTAATGTGTAATGCAACAATGCTCTATGTTGAGCATAACTAGTTAGCAGATTTATCATAAAAGATAAAATCCTATTTCAACTAGTATAATTAATCCTCTAGCATTATTGTACTTATACAACATTATGCTTTATAATTCGTAAACATATGTATTAACAATAATCTAAACACTCTCAATTAGATATTGTTGTTGTCAGCTCATCTTTTTCTTGTACAAAAGCAACAACTAGTCATATACACAATATAATATATATACATGATAAATCCTTAAAAACATAAGGTTTCCATCCATGTAATAAATTATTTCAAGTGAAATATACCATTTAAGATTTGCTTGAATAATATATTGCATTTGTGTTGAACTTAATTTTCCGCATTTGTTTATTCCAAATAAACATTTATTCCAAGGTTGTTTGTTTTATTCCCTAAATTCTAAATGAAGTTTCATTCCAAGCTTAAGGATCAATATCTAGCTTAAAGGGAATGATATCTTCAACATATAAATTTTAAGGAAAAACACATTGCTCCCACTTAATGTCAGATGTACTCAAGAGTTATCTTAATTTAATCATAGTCATATTGTAAATAAATTCAAGATCTCAGCTCCTAGATGCATGATCCAATCCAAACCATGGATTGCTCAAATTTTGTATATTACATAAAGATAATATATATTCATAACCCTTTTGATTACACACCGTCCTCGTAAAAGGTAATCATAAAGAAAGAGTCATAAATTTTAATTGTCATATTCCACATACAAGGAATCATGTATGACAATTAATTATCTTTATATAATTAATACGTGCATATATAAGAAAATCTAATCACAATCAATTGCTTAAGTATGATTAAAAACTTCTTATTAGATGTCATGTATTAACACGTATACAATTTTGTCCTTATGAGCCATTCTTCAAAAGAAACTCATTCCAACCTCATAGGTTAACTGTTAGACGAAATAACAATCAAGCTCAAAACTTGATTTGCCTTTTAAGGACTGCATCTTGTCATTCATAGTCCTAAAACATTTATCAGATTCAAGATATGATAATATATTTTAGTAGTTAGCTGATTTACAACAATCTTCTAACTTATATACCTCAGCAATGATATTAAAATATCACTCAAGTGATGAGGCATCCTTGCGGATTTATGAATGAGAGTAATCATTATACTTCGGTCGACATTTACATGTTTAACCTTAGTATGACATTAATAAATGGATTTTAGAAGGTTAAGTATTTTGTTCTAAAAAACTTTGAGATTTGTATATGCTCCCACTTACTTTTGTAAGTAGAGACAATTCTCTAAATACTAAGTATTTAAGCAACAATAAATTGTTCTTTGTTGGGAACCACAAAATACATTTTAAGTTCTCATCTCTAGATTTGTTAATAAAATGCTTCATAAGATTTTAACAAATTCAGAACTTAAATCAAGACATAATGGAATTCCTTCCAACAACTCTAATTAGGGTTTGTAGAAAAACTCTAATTTTTTTTGTATCACTCTTTAACCAAAAATTCTAACAATAGTTTTGTATTTTTTCGAGTTAGGAAGAACACCAAAACTACAATCTTCAAGCTAGGAAGTGTAGAAAAATCAAAAATCCAAAAGGATTTAGGATTCGATTGGTTTGAGTGGAAAAACTTAAAATCCCTAAGGTATTAGGGTTTTCAGTTATGGGTTGTATTGAATACCTTCTTGGTTTGAACTATATTGCGTGTATCCATGACACACGCAATTTTCTAACCTTGATATGTTTTGGAGGTAGAGCAATTTAAAGCTATCATGAACCAAACAATATGAATAAGGTTTGATTCAACACATTAGACAAACCATAATTAAAGTGGTATTCTACGAGTATTAGAATTGTGAAACTATATCAGAATTCCTTAGATAACTTAATTCTCTTTGGATCAAATACTTATCAATTGGGTCAAGCCAAATTGCTATTAAGTATTACCGAACCAAGTGCATGCTATAATGTATATTCATTGAATAATACAAGAACCTTATGTTCATGTGTTCACAAGAAGACATAACTGTTCAAGAATTATATGTTCATGTGTTTACAAGAAAACATAACATGTCAATTAATACATTATAAGTCTTTGAATAATTCAAAGGCCTCATGTTAATGTGTTAACTAGAAGACATAACAATTTTACTATATATACTTTATGTTATAAGTCATCGATTAATTCAAAGACTTTATAATTATTTCTTAACATGTAAGCATAATTATACTAACAAAGGTAATCATGAACGCAAACTCTTGAGTTATATAGTAATTTCAAGTTAATTTTATACTTCAGAATTATGATCATTATCATATAACCGTAATTATATTGACTAAAACATGTAGTCAAAATGTTGAAGTATCTTTACACTATATCATGACATTTGAATGTAGTAAGGCAACAAACATCTTGCGTATTCAAGTCCTAGTAGAATTATTATTAGAATGTAATAGGGCAACAAACATCTCGCATGTTTAAGTCCTAGTAGAATTCTTATTAACATGTAGTAGGGCAATAAACATCTCGCGTGTTTAAGTCCTAGTAGAATTTTTAGTTTTCTTACCTTATGGTCAAGGGATACCAATAATATTGTTGTCCCTTGCACACACTTTGAGATTTCTCCCACTTGTGTAAGGTACAACATCATATTATGAAAACAAACAACATGTGATTGTTTTGTATAAACAATATGATAATGTCATAGATATTATAAGTAGTTTTAGAACCATAACCTTTAATAAGGAATTGTGGATTATTATTTTATAGATAACGCTTCAGAGAGCAACAACAGAAAGACAACGTGTTATCTTATAAAAAAAAGCAATTTTCCTTTAAGCAATGGTCGTTCATATTCGGAAAGTAATGAATTATTTCAAAACAAGTTTGAAATGAGATGGGTGACTAACAAGGAAATAAATCCCGTAGCTCCCACTGAAATTGACAACATTACAGGAATGTTATTTCAGTTATAAAATGCAATTGCACCCACTGGATTTGTCAACATTGTAAGTGTTACATTTTCAGTAGAAAGCATACAACAATTTTATACACTTTCCCATTCTCTTCAAATGCCTACGAGTAGCAATGTGCTTAGGTATTTGAACAGAGTATATGAAATCCTACTTATGAGATAATGGACCAGCCATTCTTACTTTCAATTAACTTGAATCTTTAGCATGCAATTCCACCTTTATCGTCTACATAGCCCCAAGGGTATTGAGCACTTTAGGAATAATAAGAGTCCAAGAAAATTACCTAGCGAATATTCTAGTAATTTCTTTACTCTTTTCGGTTTAAACTCATACATCGTGACAAGTGAAAGATGTCATTTATTTTGGTAGCTATAAACAAAATGTTTTCTAGTTACACAAAATATTCTATCTTTCAATTATTTCAAGACCATAAAAGGGTAATGAAAGATCATAAGTGAGTTTAACAATTTGTAATCCTATCTTAGTTTGTCAACTAAGGAGAAAAGATAAGAATAAGTCTCACTCTTCTTACCAGGGAAAGAGACTAAGTTTGTCTTTTAAAGAAAAAACAACTTTGTTTACGAATTATGTTGCATTCAACAAAATTTATTCAGAACATAGAAAGTTCAATTATAGTATTTTTAATAATTACATTTTTAAAAGAATTAACTACCCAATTAATTACTAATTAAGACTAAGATCCACCTTGCACTCCCACTTATTTACCAGAGGTCTGACAAGTGAGTAACTAAGTAGGATAAGAGGTAAGCGACGAGCGTTAATTGCATAATGCAACTCTTAGACTTTATGAGACTGTTTAAGGCATTTGTATCAAGTAATAATGTCAAAAGCATGTTTAGTTCTCATCTTATGCCTCGGGTTCAAGGTCTGACCAAGCCAACTAGAAATAAGTCGACCAAGTATGAACTTCCAAAATAACCAAAGGTATGACCTAAGAGAAATAATCACCATGGATTGGAATGGTCCTAAGGTCTGACCAAAGAAGTCAAGCCAAATGCACGTGTTCATAGTTGGATGGCATAGACTTAAAATTAACAAATAGGGTATTCACATAAATGTGGTAAAGGTTGTAAAGAAGTATGCAAAACAACTTTGTGACACTTATTTTAAAAACTTTTTGTGGAAAACTAGAAGGGGGGTTGAATAGTTTTGCCGATTTTAAGTTAGTTTCAAAAACTTTAGATTCGATATTATGTGAAATCGTATGGATGTAGCGAAAGTATAGATCTAATGATAAAGCAAGTAAATAAAGTAAATCAAGGGATAGAAATGACACAACCGATTTATAGTGGTTCGGCTACAAGGACACCTTCCTTGCCCTACTCCACTCCCTGAGTCACCTACTCGAGAGTTCAAGCACTATGTCAACAAACTCCTTCAACATGGCGGAGCAGCCTTCACAACGTTGCTTACACCTTTTTCCGGTACAAAGCTAAATACCGAGTCCGTAACACGGTGGACCAAACCAACACGACTATTACACAACAACTATGTGAAATATCAAATACAAGATCTTTGCTACATAAATCTTGTGGAGGAACAAATCAATCAAGTACCCCTTGCTTGGATGACTTGTAGAATGCTCGTGATACCTATATGAGAATAACTATAGAAAGAAAGAAGAACAACTCTCTAGATCAAGTGATCTTTTGTTAGAAGAGAATGAGAGTATATGAGAGAATTAGTAAGAAGAGGGGTGAGTTAAAATAAAGAAATGGCTCTCTATTTATAGGCAAAACTTGCCACTGTTCCCCGAATCCCACGGATCCCTCCCACAAGGGATCCGTCTAGTGTAAACCTAGGGATCCGTGGGACGCTCCTCTTTGCCCATGGGTTTTTTGGTTATGGGTCATGGGTCATGGGTTATGGGTTGATCCATGGGTATTTTTTAAATACAATGTACCTAGTCAAGTGGGTATGGGTCAATACCATGGGTTATGGATATGATCCATGGGTTGTGATTTTTACCCATCCTAATAAACTATTACAACAAATGATTTATTACAACAATTTGTATTAAGTTACTATATGTAAATGCTTTACAAAAATAACATGTATCCTTATAATTTTACTTATGATAACATTATATTTGTTATCAACAAAACACAAAGAGATCGCAAAATATTAATTAAAGTTTTTACGGTTTATTTGTATTAACAATCTCCCCCTTTTTGTTGATGACAAAACATAATGTTATGATGAGTAAAACTTAAGAATAGATGTATGTTTTGAAAGCCCCTAAGTTTTACTTCTTCTCCCCCTTTTTGTCGAAACAAAAAGTTAACCCATCGAAGAAATAAAATGTGGAAAAATAGTCCACGTATCGCTTACTCCCCCTTGACGGTAGCTCCCATAGTTTGGGGCGTCAAGTGAAGAAAAAAAATCCAACAAAGAAAAGGTTAGTAGTGACATGCATAAGTAATCTTGTGATTGACGAGAATCAAGATTGGGAGCCAAGGTATGTAAACAAGGCCTTGTAATAAAACAACAAAGTGTAGTGATATTTATGCCACATACAAGCATGTAAAAATAAGAACAAGACTTGTTCTTGAAAATGACTCAAAAGAAAAGTACTAAACATAGAAAATAGTAATAATGATTCCTTCCATGCTTGCATTAGGTTATGGATGGAGGTTTTGATGAGTGATGGTATTGATGCGATCAAGAATGAGGTCGAGTATGAATCGCATTTCTTCCCTAACTTCTATTGTAATATCCCTAGTGGATTGGCAATGTTCACAATGTAAGTGATGTGGGTAATGAGTACGGAAGTTTTCCGGGTTGTTTTGATTTGTGAGTTGCGGAAGATGTGGTGGAAAAATAGGAAAATACGGATCAAAGTCCGAAATGTTTGGAAGTGGTGGTGGAAAAGAACCTATGTGTTCTTGTAGATTAATGGGAGCTAAGGGTGGTGATGTTTCAAGGTCATTGAAAACTGTGTTTGAAGAAGTGGGAGGTGTCAAAAAGGCTATTTCTTTTTGTTTTGGTTGGTGAGATCTTGTTGGAGTCGTAAGGAGTTACAAAAGAGTAAGTTTAGGTGATGAGGTTGGTGTACTTGTTGGTGATGAAGGAGGTGCTATAATGGAAGCATCTTGTGGTGAGTTATTTGTTGGTGATGAGCCATTCGAGGATGGTTTTGCTAAGCAACAAGGCCGGATGCTAATCCGTGCGGATATCCTACAGTTTGATTGTGGTATTTTGGAAGGTGGTTGTCTAGTGGTAAAATGAGATGGTTTCTTCTTATTAACAATAACAAAATTAGTTCGAGATGAAGAAGCTATGTTATTACCACTGTTTGCTTCAGCAGACCCACGGATCCCTGGCTGTACACTAGCTGGTTCCCTTTTTGTGGGATCCGCCACAACAGTGGCTTGTTTTTCTAGTGCCTTAACAAATTGTGTTTCTTTGTTTTCACTAGTTGACGCATCATGTTGCTGAATACCTAAACCTTTTTGGTTGTTTTCGGTTTTAACACTATCTAATATCATATCTAAAGTATTCATACTCATTCTAGCAATTTTAGAATCTAGTTGATCAACTAGTGTTTGAAGTTGAACGCAAAGTTCACATTCACCACTTGCTATTTTACTCTTTTCTAGACGTTTCAATTTTGCTTTTAATTCTATGACTTCTTTATCTAAACGTTGGTTTTGACTTTTCAAAAGCTTGTTTTTGTTAATTAATTTTAAGCTAATATTGCAAAGTTTGTCATATTCATTATGCAATGAGTCATCATCTAGTGATGAGCTACTATAGTATTCGTGACATACCTCGTCATTTGCCATGAGACAAATTTCTTCGTCCTCCTCGTCGCTCATTCCCCACGTGCCGCTCACGAAAACCTTTTGATCATCCCGTTTGGGACACTTACTAATAAAGTGGTTTGGGTCCCCACATTTAAAGCAAGCACGATCATCCCTTGGCTTCTCGGCTTTTCCGGGATCCTTTCTTGTCGTCATACGGTTGTTTGACGTATCTTCCCTTCCTTCTAAAGAACTTTTTAAATTCCCTTACCGCCATAGCATACTCCTCGTCGTCACTATCCGAAGAGGAGTTCTCTTCATCGCTCGAGGGCTTTTTGGCTTTAAGGGCAAGAGATTTGTGTTTCTCTTTCACCTTTGAGGCTTCGGAATCTTTAGCAAGGACAAGCTCGTAGACTTTTAAGTTGCCTATGAGTTCATCAAGGGTGAGGATAGTCAAATCTTTTGACTCTTCGATCGCCGTCACCTTGGATCTCCAATTGGATGGAAGTGCCCTTAGATATCTCCTAACATGGTTACGGCTAGAAAAAGATTCATCAAGTGCTTGTAAAGATGTAATAATAGTATTAAAATTTGCAAATGATTGATCTATAGTTTCCTCATCCGATATTGAAAATTGTTCATATTGTTGAACAAATAAATCAATTTTATTATTTTTAACTTGTTGATTACCGTGATGAGTTACAACTAAAGAATTCCAAATTTCTTTAGAGGTTTTAAGCATAGAAATTCTTTCGAATTCCTTTTTGGGTAAAGCATTATATAAAACCATTTTAGCTTCACTATTTTTAGAAAGCTTTTTCTTCATTTCATTGTTTAGTTTATCATGAGGTATGTTAACTAAATTTCCTTTATCATCTTTTGAGGTAGCCTCAAAATCACCTTCAAAATAATGTACCAAAGATCAATATCTTTAGACTTCACATATGTTTCGAATCTATTTTTCCAATATATAAAACCATTAGTTTCAAGTAGTGGTGGTCGTTGCATAGATTGCCCTTCCTTGTAATTTTCAGAACCCATAGTGATCGAAAAGTTTTTAAAATAGGGTTTACTTTAAAACTTTTATAAACTTAGCTCTTGATGCCAATTGTGGAAAACTAGAAGGGGGGTTGAATAGTTTTGTCGATTTTAAGTTAGTTTCAAAAACTTTAGATTCGATATTATGTGAAATCGTATGGATGTAGCGAAAGTATAGATCTAATGATAAAGCAAGTAAATAAAGTAAAGCAAGGGATAGAAATGACACAACCGATTTACAGTGGTTCGGCTACAAGGAAACCTTCCTTGCCCTACTCCATTCCCCGAGTCACCTACTCGAGAGTTCAAGCACTATGTCAACAAACTCCTTCAACTTGGCGGAGAAGCCTTCACAACGTTGCTTACACCTTTTTCCGGTACAAAGCTAAATACCGAGTCCGTAACACGGTGGACCAAACCAACACGACTATTACACAACAACTATGTGAAATATCAAATACAAGTTCTTTGCTACAGAAATCTTGTGGAGGAACAAATCAATCAAGGACCCCTTGCTTGGATGACTTGTAAAATGCTCGTGATCTCGCCTTAGAGAAGGACCTATATGAGAATCACTATAGAAAGAAAGAAGAACAACTCTCTAGATCAAGTGATCTTTTGTTAGAAGAGAATGAGAGTATATGAGAGAATTAGTAAGAAGAGGGGTGAGTTAGAATAAAGAAATGGCTCTCTATTTATAGGCAAAACTTGCCACTGTTCCTTGGATCCTACGGATCCCTCCCACAAGGGATCCGTCTAGTGTAAACCTAGGAATCCGTGGGACGCTCCTCTTTGACCATGGGTTTTTTGGTTATGGGTCATGGGTCATGGGTTATGGGTTGATCCATGGGTATTTCTTTAGATACAATGTATCTAGTCAAGTGGGTATGGGTCAATACCATGGGTTATTGATATGATCCATGGGTTGTGATTTTTACCCATCCTAATAAATTATTACAACAAATGATTTATTACAACAATTTGTATTAAGTTACTATATGTAAATGCTTTACAAAAATAACATGTATCCTTATAATTTTACTTATGATAACATTATATTTGTTATCAACAAAACACAAAGAGATCGCAAAATATTAATAAACGTTTTTACGGTTTATTTGTATCAACACTTTTAGTCATGACACTGTAGTGATCATCATGGTTCACGGTAGATACAATCGAACTCATAGGGAAGCGGAGGACCAGGTCAGCACTAGGCAATAACCGGAAATCCTTTAGGTGTGACTACGCGCACCTCCTTAAACCCCTTTCTAGTTTGTTCTAGTGGGTGAGCCGTACATCCCAAGTGTCCATAGCTTCTAGTTTGTAAATTCATGAAAAACGTGTTTCAATAGTTTAGGTCACTTTATTTAACAAAAACAAATTTTCACGAAACAAATAGAAGGTCACAATGAGCATGATATTTAGGTGTGGAAATAAAGACCAAAATTAATGTTATGGTTACGATATATATTATTCCATATTGCATACAATTAGGTGTTAAAAACAAGTAACATTTATGCACATAAGAAATCTCAAACATATAAACATAAACATCAATATAAAAACATATTGTTCCGAGTTCTCTAGCTAGTCTTCCCTTAAAGGAGAACCATAAGACCGTCACTAGGTACGAAACCTATATCGCCCCATACATTACAAAAAGTAATTGAGTGGGTCTTGTGGCCCGAAAAACACATAAAAAGCATGGCAAACATAATTAACAATTTAATTATGCAATTTTATGTATTTAATTACAATATGTAATTCTAATTATCAATATAATTCTAATTAACAATTAATTCTAATTAACCTTTAATTCTAATTAACAAATTTAATTCCAATTAACAATTTAATTTAATTTGTGTGTGTCTTGTTAATTTTTATTAATAATTGACAAGTATTGCATATAGTTGTCAAAACAAAAATAAAACGAATAACTAATTGGATTTCATGCAACCTTTTAAATATGTTTATGAAAGCATGTAACCCATAATCGCAAAAACGAGATGGCTCGTGATGCCACTGTTGGGATTTTATAATCTAGTTAGCCAAGTAACGCAAACAAGTACGCAACGGAATTGGATCTAGTTTATGCAATTAGGTTAACACATAAATAATAAACAATAATTAATAAAAGGTAAATAGAAAACTAACCCTCAATGTCAACTGCACGCTATAACACGAACAAGAAACCAAGTATCTAAAATAGATACCTCTACAAGTATCACACACAAACACTTAAACCAAGTAGCTAGTCGAGAACGTTCATCAATCAACCCCTTGAATACTTGAATACCACGAACAAGAAAAACCCCCAAGAACCTTTCTTCCTTTTTTGCCCGAGAACTAAAACTGCCCATTATGCAGTTTCCTTTTTGCCCGATATCGGACAGGTATGTCCGATAACTTTGCCTTAGTTCTGTCCGAGATCTAGCCACGAGCAGAAACACAAAATCCTTTGCTGCCAATCTAGTTCGACTTGGAACAGGAAACAAGAACCACCAATTTGTACGAAACCTAAACTACTTGGATCAATGAATCGATGCAAGTTAGGGTTTGAACAAAACCAAAACAAAACCTAATCGGTTTGTATACAAACCGATCAATAAAGAAACAAGTGTGATGGATCGGATTTTTAGAGTTTAGGGATATGCAAAAATCGTTAGGCATGTCAGGGTATGTGTTTGTTTATATAGGGTCTAAACGACCCATGCTTCGGCTCATGACTTGACTGACAAGCATCAAACCCAACACCCCTTTCATCCCGATCGTTCATGTGATGTCTAGGCCCAAGGCTTCATCAAACCGACCCAAGTAGAAAGCTTAAAACAACCCATGGGTCAAGCAATAGGATCGGGTCACATGCATGCATAAACGGGTCAAGTATATCAAGTATTTAAAACGTTCGTCACGTACTCTCGTGTTTAACGTGTGTGCCCCTATAGGCTCACACAATTCTAGTCGTTTACGTTTGTTTTAACTCCCACAAACCAACAGTTTTTACATATACGTACAAATACGAATCAACAATAAGTATTACAAAAATTCATTATTTTTCTATCGACACCAACATCCTTATACCCTGAATTCCCTGGAAAAGAATTTATACTCTTTTTTTTTCATACCCAACAAGGAAACAAAGCCTAAAACCTTATTCTTACACTTAATATCACAAGACCAATTTAGACAAATGATCGAGCACCCTTAAAGATCATATAATTGTTTCAAATAGTCCGTTTGATATATCTTGAAATTTTAGCAAAATTAAATCCAACAACACTCATCATAAAAGAAAGTAAATTACACTGTTCGTTCTTTTGGTTTAGCCGAAATCACTACCGCTGTCCCTTGACTTTTTTTTGCATGGTGAATTTTTATAATAAAGTTTTGTAACACGGTTCATCCTCATTTGCAACGATCGTTAAATCACCACATGCGCAAGACATGTGAGGGTAAATTCGTCACTTTACTTTTTATCATCTTTGTCCTAACTTTCACACATGACACATTTACACAATATTACACTCTTCTCTCCCAACAAAATCCCATCCGGCTAGAATCCCGACCGTCACCGTCATCATGAGTTTGATTGATTTTCTTTCTCTACACAACGTGATTTTATATCACCACTCATGTCCACCCACTTCCATAACCCATCATCACCCACAAATATAAAGTTAAGGGGGGCCGGAATTAACGTAAAAATTATAGCTATAAAAATATTACTCGAAAATGAATCTATAGTACTTTAACTCATGATTCAACTTAACACCATAATAATTATGAACCAAGCTAAATTAGAAAAGAATAATTTAACAAGTAAATTACTTTTGATGTTGTATACTTGCATCTGATTAGTTAAGTTATTCGTAATTTTAATAGGAATATGGGGGGCTTGTTGCAAATATTAATAACAAACTAGCTTATGAGCTAACTAATGAATAAAGTGGGCTGAACAGGGGTGAACCAAACCAACACCCACTAGTCACCCTACTAGCTCCGGCCCTGCACGGAACCAACCATACATTCTACTGTTACAACTATATTTACACAACCAGTAACCTATCATAATTACCTGTGGTTGTAACACACCATTAGAATGAAACGGGTGGTGGTGCCATCTCTAGACAGCGGCGCTACCATTGTTTGTGGGAATATTCGTATAAGTGGGTGAAACACAATGATGGTGATTTCTATTCTGTAGAGACAACGACGATATAAGAAGTAATACGAGCGGCGGCAGTTTCGAGTTTGCGTTCTTGGATGATGGTGATATCAAGGTGCGAGTGAAATTTTGAGAAATTACATAAACCTTGATCTTGATCTATTACTAAATGAAGATGATATTCTTTTTACACAATGAAATTGTGTCTTTAATGGAAGAGTATTTAACAACAGATGTAAGGCTGGTTCAGTAAGGGGACCTTACTTTTCACTACCACGTCAGCTTTCTCTCTCCAGCGACTTTCAGGCGATTAGGTGCTCCAGTAAGTGCGACCAAGATCAATTTTTTTTTTCTTTAAAAAAAAAATACATTTTTAACATAAACTAAAATTTCATTAATAATTAAAATGTTACAATACTAAATAAAAACAATAATATATTAAATATAAAAACGATACGAAATACATAAATTATAAATCTAATCTGAATGCTCCCCGCATGCAGAGTCATACGAGGGAGATATATAACCGGCAAATTCCTCGATGCGAGCCAAATCTTCCTCGTCTAGCAGAGGTTCCCCAAAACAATTGGTAGTCGAAGTTGATGCACCTACACCATCTTTTTCGTTCTCCCGGTAGCTCCAATTGATTTTGGTGCTGACGTTGTCCGATACCTTTTGAACACACCGCCACAACTTGTCAGCAATCTCGCCGTCTTTGCGGGCTTGATCTTTCAAAAATTTCTCGATCACAGCTTTTCGTTCAGGCGTAATGTCGTTGCAACTCTTGTAGTTTTCTCTTATCAGTTGCTTCTCTGCCCTTGCCTGCTCAAACAAATGGATAACGTCTATAATAGTGTTTTTTCGAGCAACATCATCTTCCTCGCATTGTTTGTTAACGTACATTTTCATATCTTCAACGGAATGGGGGAGACGGCAAGCCATATTAAATCTTGTGTTGAGAAGTATTTTAAGTTTGAATTGTGTGAAATAGATTTGTGGATTGAAGTGTGTTTGTATTGTGTATTTATAAAGGTCAATTTTATTTTATTTTATTTTTTTTAATTTTTTTTAAACCGTTGCATAACGGTAGGAATTTACACATTTTTTGACAATTAAACGTTACAATTTACTCGATCATGGTCATGACCAAGATGTGTGAAAGTTGAGTGGCGATCTATCACTTCTATCGATCGTGGGCTCTATTGGAGGCAGCCTAATGAATGGGTGGGGTGGTGTCCTGTGATTCTGGACATATATTAGAGAAGCAAAACGAGATTCATGTTGATGTTTGGGATTTATTATGTATTTATTTATTAAATACTTAACAATTTTTTATTATTATTTTTTTTATATTCAAAGTTAATATTTTTATGTTATAAAATACGAATATATAAATAAATACAAAATGATTAAAATACCCTCATGTGCAAAGCACATGGGGTGACTTAACGAAATCATATAACTACCGCTATGGATAAGGATGAATTGTGTTACAAAACTTCATTATAAGGATTCATCATGTAAAAAAAAAGTCGATGTATGGTGGTAGTTATCTCGGCGAAACCACATGATAGAACGGCGTAATTTACTCTAAAACAAATAAGTATCCGGCTCGACCTTAGCTCATAAATTAATAGGAATATATACATGTTGAGATCCAAAATTAAGGATAAGAATGTGTGATTGAGGCTCAGAGAGGGGGGACTTTAGTGAAAGTCTGAAAGATCCTTTAAATGGGTTGTACTATTGGAACTCTCCCTATGGGGTCAAATCATAAGAAATATTCCTTTTGTCCCCTCACTTTTTTCAGTACAACATAAATTTTTGTCAGTTTCTGTTCCGTATTTCTGACAGTTTTAAGCGTTTGACTTATTAAACTTTATATTTATTGTTCCGCATTTTCAGGTTTATAGCTTTTTGATATAAACAAAATTATAAAAAAAAAAAAAAAAAAGAAAAAAAAGAAAAAAAAGAGGTCAATCTAAAATTATAGGGGGGGTTCAAAATAACCCAACCCCTTTAAATATATGGAGCATCAAATTGAAAAGGCACTCAAGTGGTTTGATGAAAATCAATGCTTTGCAAACTCTGGCTTCCATATACCATAATTAGTCTTGAGATAAAACTAAATGTATAAGCACTGGTATTCACATCTATCCTTTCTTCAAGTCTACTCGAGTCAGAGCGTATTCTCATCAGTAGTGTAAGATGAACCTTCTTTGGTTGGAATGTAGGACCAAACTAATGTTGCACTTCCAACTGTAATTGCGGCAAGTATTGAACCCCAAATCCACCTTTGTCTTGTCTTCCTTATAATTATTGGAGGATAATTAGACCCAAGCTCGGTTTATACTTCTAGGGTATCTAGGGTTTTAAAGGTGAATAATAAAGATATACTTACAGGGTTTTATCATTTCAACATGGTATCGAAGCGGGTCTGATCCTCAGACCTAGGTGGCTACCTTGAGCCGCCTCCCCTAAACCACCCCGTCAAACCCTAGCCGCCACCCTCCAGCCATTAAAAAAAATGATATCTCCGCTTTGCTTTTGTTGCTGCTGCTGCTGTTAAAATATTGTTACTGCTTGTTGTCGGATTTATGTTTACGTTTTTATTTTATTGTTGAAAAAAAAAAAGATTGTTCTTACAACTTTGTTACCAGCCGAATAAAGTTGACTGTTGGTTCTAGTCCCTAAAGTCGACCGTTGGTACGTGATCGGTGCTAAACAGTCAAGTCTAAAAGACTAAAAACTGCTCAAACACTGATGCAATGAAGATCTGAGGAGTACAATGTTTCCCCGGGTCGTTATGTCCCAGCGAGCTATGCGATGATTTATCAAACGTACAGTGATCGAGGAGTTTGAACGGAAAAAGGATTTGATTATGATTATAACTACGGAATAAGCCAACAAATTAAAACGGCTTAAATGAAAATTAAAGATAATTAAAAAGATAAAATCTATTAAATAAACGCTATCACTATTTTTACAATGATGTTTTTGTTTTTATGTTTTTATAAAACTGGAATTAAAATCTACGCGACGTACAAAATAAAAAGTGAAACTAAATCAATATTAACCCTAAAAATATGAAAATGATACTTTTACAAACCTAATGATAAAAGAAACTTTTTAGAAAAAGAAAACTATTTTTATTACTAATTAATTAATTACTATTAATTAAAAACTAATTTTAACTATTTAATAATTAACTAAAATACAAGAAATGAGGAAACAAAGCTAGAAAAATAAAATTATGAAATGAAAAAGTCTAAAATATCAAACTAGAATTTTCAAAACTATTTTTGTATTTTTCTGATTATTTTTCTATTTTTTATGAATTTTAAACTATTAAAAACTAATTAAATTGCTAAAAATTACCAAATAAACTATGAAAAATCTGGAAAATTACTTTTTTTCACTTCTTATATTTATCTAAACTTAATAAAATTGAAAAGTTATTTTTTTGAACCTTTTCTGAATTTTTTGTATTAAAAGCTATTTAAAAATGATTAAAAACTACTTTAAATTAAGAAAAATAGCTAAACAACTTGGAAAAATCTGAAATTTTCAGGAAAAGTCTAAAATGATACTAGGAATCTGAGAAAAATGGAAAAACAAGTACTTGTTTGGAGAAATATGAAACTGCTTTGGAAAGTGCTTATTATTAAGCACTAAAATAAGCCAAATGGACAAGATAGGCTTCCAACTGATATCAGAAGCTCTATACTACTAAAAGTGACCAATAGCAACTAATTTCAACAAACTACAACCACAGAAACAACAAGCTACAAGAATTTGTTATCTATGAGATTAAGTCCAAATCAGAATCTGATTAGCAACTTTAAGCTCATGTACAAGCTTAAGAATAAGCTCAAATGGAAAACTACAAATTGGGACTCAAAGAAGACCTGGGTGAGATTATATGTTCCAAAAATCAGCTTATGAAAAGCTCTAATGAGCACTGTGCACAAGTTACAAAATCTGAGTAAAACTCAGCACCAACTGTTACAGTGGTGCAGGGCACTTTATGCCTGAAACATGAGCTTGTTTGAAGCTTTTGCAAAAACAGAAAAATTCCACAAAAATACTGATAAGAAAGAGGACCAGGTGAGCTCTTTGAAACACCTAGATTTACTGAGTAAGTCCAAGGAATGAACTCAAAACAATTCTCTCTTTTTGACCCCAAAACAGATTTTCACCCTTTTGACTTTTGATGAAATGAAGAATTTTGACTTAAATGAACTTCAAATCCAAATTTTGTGACTGAGATTAATGTTATTTGTTAAAATAAAGCTATTGCAAACAATGTTTGATGATTTTAAACACAAATCAAGGATTTGCTAATCCTTGATCTCAACAGTAAGACAATTAGACAGATTAATGGTCAAGTTTGACTATTTGATGTTGCAGACCCAATATTGATTCAATTGAGCATGTTAAGACCAAACAAACATGAAACCACAAACATGAACTACTGCACAAGTCTATAAGGGCAATCTTATGTTATAAACCAAACACTCCCTTAGGACACTGATTTGCAACTAGAAACAAATCCAAACACAGAACCAACCTTTTTATGATCAATTTAACTTACTATAACTGATTTACTGCTATTAGAACAGATTTACACAAGTTTACACTACAAATACAAATTATGCATAAAACTTGGATTTGACTTACAAATAGTCCAAACCACAATGGTTAGCAAAATGAGAACCATGAACCACTACCCTAATTCAATCCAACCCATAGCTTCCATTTCAACCTATGCTCATGTCTGAACCAACCAAAACCCATGCTGCATCATTTTTGTACCCGTATTGACTTTTGTTGACCAAGGTGCAAAAATAAGTGAAATTGCAATGTGAGCTCACAAGAAGCTATTATAAGCTTAAATAAGCTTATATGAGCTTATAAATAAGCTGCTAGAGAAGTTAACATAAGCAATTGAAACTAAGTTTTATAACAGTGAAGAGAAATTGTAACAGATGAACTAGAACTTGAATTATTACTTGAACAAAGTTGGAAAACACTTAAATATCTTTATTTAATACAAACAGGCTTGCAAATACAAATGAAAATTAGTTTAAGACAAGTTAAGCTAAAAACGACATAAAAATGGTGAAAAATTAAAAGCTAGCTCTTCCTTGATGCTTCCTCTTGGCTTTTTATACATCCCAAGCTTTATCTCTCCTCTCTCTGGATATTTCCCAGCAATAAAAACAACCATTGGATCACCCAAGTTAATCATAGCCGTTTAAAGAGATTTTGGCGCCAATTTTTGGTTTAACAGCTGGAGGTGGGCAGGGTAGGTATGGGGAGCATTAAATGCTTTCTTGGCTCTTAGTGTTTGGAGGGGGGAGGTAGTGGTGATGGTTGAGTGTAGCAGAAGAGTTTACAGGTTTGTGATGATGGACATGGCGTCTCGTGAAGAGGGAGGGAAGGGGTGGTCAAACGGTTTGACTTGTATTAAACAAATGGGATGGGTTGGTTTCGGGTTTAAACCGGGTATAGGTTTGGGCTGGGTAAATGGTTTGGGCCAAAGTGGTAAAAGGATCCAATTGGTAAGGTTAACACATAAGGACCATATTGCAATTTCCACAAAAATCAAGGGACCAATTCTGTAATTTTGCAAATGTGTTACAAGGACAGATTTTGACAAGTGTTGATATTACAAGGACCAAAATTGCCTTTTTCAATTTTTCCAGGGGCCAATTCTGTCAATTTGCAAACTTAAAGGACCAAATTGTAATTTCTCAAAACGTTTTACATTTTTCACCAAAGGACCAAATTTGACAAGTTATGATTTAAAAAGGACCTTTGATGATTTTTCTTTTGAAATTTTGACTCAGGGACTATTTTTGACAATTTTTGAAACTTGGGGGACTAAAACTGCAATTTTTGCAAATTTGATATGTTTTTCATCTGATTTTGATATTTTTGCATTTAAAACACATAAAACACTGATTTGTGATATTTTGATCATTTTGATGTGTTTCTGAGTGTTTTCAGATGAATTTGCAGTTTATTTTGTACAAAAATGATGAGTATTCACACACTCATCAATCCCCCACACTGAGATATTGCTAGTCCCTAGCAATGATTTGAGAAAACATAATGGATTTTAAACTCTTTACCAAAAGCCATTACTTCTGGAGTAGCCAAATGTTTCAGTTCAAGTAAGAACCATGGTACACCGATAACCATGTGATTTTGAGCAAACCACCAGCTTCCAACGGATTTGATTTTGTCTTTACCAGTAGCCGTTTGCTCTGGACTAGCCAACTCTTAGATAAATTATCAATATTATCTTTGGTGAGTCGATTACCAATTATGGATTTTCCACTGCCTTTACCACAAGCCATAATCTTGCGGGCTAGCCAACTCTTCACTTTTTAGGATATGGTGAGTTGAGAACCATACAATTTTGGGCAAATTGCAAGCCATATAAACGGATTTGAGAAATCTTTACCAAGAGCCGTTTGCTCCTGGATTAGCCAATCCTTTTGTCTTACAGACATGGCGGACTGATAACCAGATGAGAAAGTGTAGAACACTTACTCCAAAAAAAAATTTGGCCAAAAACGGGGGGATTAGGCGGTATATTTACATGATAAAATTCGTGAGAATCCCCCCCACACTTAGAAATGAATATTGCCCTCAATATTCAAAGTACCGGCGGTTATGCCGAAACAAAGAACGTGAAAGGGAAATACTACGGCCATTATTTAGAAAGAAGATTTTTTTTTTTTTTTTTTTTTTTTTTTTTTTTTTTTTTGAAACATGTGGGCAACCCCCCCACACTAGGGTGGTAGAAAGAGGTGAGAAGACAGAAATATGGGTGAAAACCCATATGGAATGCTACTGTTTTTGATTACCGAGTCGCTAGCTTGACTCGATCCCCGCATTCATTGGTTCATGGGGAAAGTTTGTAAATCTGGGACAACCATGGATGGAATGTCCTCTCCAAAATAATGCTTCACTCGATGACCATTCACTTTAAAATTAGGACCATCGGGTTGAGATAACTCAATGGTACCATAAGGATAAACCTTAGCGATGGTAAATGGTCCAGACCAGCGGGACTTGAGCTTTCCCGAGAAAATCTTTAATCTTGAGTTGAAAAGAAGGACTCGATCACCGACGTTGAAAACGCGGTTCTTGATTTTTGAGTCATGAATCTTCTTTGTCTTTTGTTTGTAGATCAAAGAGTTCTCGTAAGCTTGATCACGGAGTTCATTTAATTCATTCATTTGAACTTTCCGGTGATCACCCGCTGTCTGAATGTCGAAATTAGCATGCTTCAAGGCCCAGTATGCCTTGTGCTCGAGTTCTACCGGTAGATGGCACGCCTTCCCGTACACCAGCTTGTATGGAGTGCACCCGATGGGTGTTTTGTAAGCCGTACGGAAGGCCCAGAGTGCGTCATCTAACCTATCCGACCAAGAGGCACGGTTTTCACCAACCGTCCTCTCCAAGATTCTTTTTATCCCACGGTTAGAAACTTCCACTTGCCCACTTGTTTGTGGGTGGTACGCAGTAGAGGTACGGTGAGTTACACCATACTTTTGCATGACTCTTGCAAATTGGTCATTGCAGAAATGCGTACCACGATCACTGATGATGGCTCGTGGAGTTCCAAACCTAGCAAATAAGGATTTCAAGAATTTCACAACAACTCGGGCATCGTTGGTGGGTAAAGCCTTAGCTTCAACCCATTTTGACAAGTAGTCAACGGCCACGAGTATGTACTTATTTCCATGAGAAGAAGGAAATGGTCCCATAAAGTCAATGCCCCATATGTCAAAAATCTCACACACTTGAATGGCGTTTTGCGGCATTTCATTCCTTTGTGAGATATTCCCGTGACGTTGACAAGCGTCACAGGTTTTGACGAATTCATGGGCATCCTTATAGATCGTGGGCCAATAGAATCCGGAATCAAACACCTTCTTGGCGGTGTAGTTGGGGCTATGATGTCCCCCAGTAGGTCCAGAATGGCAAGCTTTGAGAATGTCAATAGCTTCCTGACCATGCACACATCGCCGGATGACTTGATCCGCACAGATTTTAAACAAGTAGGGGTCGTCCCAGAAATAATGTTTCACATCTTTAAAGAATTTATTTTTCTGTTGGGACGACATCCCTTTCACAACAAAGTTACCCGCATGGTAATTTGCAAAGTCGGCAAACCATGGGGTAGAAGAATCTCCGCGAAAAGAAACCATATTGAGTGTTTCAAGAGGAAATGTTTCATTGATTTCCTTTTTCTCGAACACATTTTGGTGAGGGTTCTCTAATCGGGAAAGATGATCTGCAGCCAGGTTCTCAGCTCCTTTTTTATCACGGATGATGATATCAAATTCTTGTAGGAGGAGAACCCAACGGAGCAATCTCGGCTTTGCATCTTGTTTTGCAAAGAGATATTTGAGTGCCGAGTGATCCGTATACACCACGCATTTGGTCAAGATAAGATATGGCCGAAACTTCTCAAACGCATACACCACAGCTAATAGTTCTTTTTCTGTAGTGGTGTAGTGGGTCTGAGCTTCAGTCATCGTTTTGCTCGCGTAGTGGATCGGCTGGAAATGCTTGGTTTTTCGTTGCCCCAAGACTGCACCGATTGCAAAATCACTTGCATCGCACATGAGCTCGAAGGGTAAATCCCAGTCGGGGGCAACTAGAATGGGTGCCTCCGTAAGCTTTTTCTTAAGTGTTTCAAAAGCTTCGATGCACTCGGGAGAAAAGATAAAAGGAGCATCTTTTTCGAGAAGATGGGTCATTGGCCGGGCGATTTTAGAGAAATCTTGAATAAATCTACGATAAAACCCGGCATGACCTAGAAAACTCCTAATACCTTTGACGGTAGTAGGGTGAGGTAGTTTAGCGATAACATCAACTTTGGCTCTATCTACCTCAATCCCATTCTTAGAAATCTTATGGCCAAGGACTATGCCTTCTTTGACCATAAAGTGGCTCTTCTCCCAGTTTAGACAGAGATTGGTGTCTTCACACCTTTTTAGCATTTTGTCTAAGTGGGAGAGACATGTATGAAATGAGTCCCCAATGACCGAGAAGTCATCCATAAACACCTCCATAGTTTCCCCGATCATATCGTGGAAAATTGCCATCATACATCGTTGGAACGTGCCAGGAGCATTACATAAGCCAAAAGGCATACGTCTATAGGCAAACGTCCCGTATGGGCAGGTGAATGTGGTTTTCTCTTGATCCAGCGGATCAATGGGGATCTGAAAGTAACCCGAGAAACCATCAAGGAAACAATAATACTCGTTCCCTGCTAATCTCTCAAGCATCTGGTCCATGAAGGGTAGAGGAAAATGGTCTTTACGGGTGGCTTCATTTAACTTACGATAGTCAATGCACACACGCCACCCCGTAACCAATCGAGTCGGAATCAACTCGTTTTCTTCATTCGTGACAACAGTAATGCCACCCTTTTTTGGAACGCAATGAATTGGGCTAACCCAAGGACTATCAGAGATCGGGTAAATCAGACCGGCATCAAGAAGTTTGAGAACTTCTTGTTTGATAACCTCATGAATCTTAGGATTCACCCTTCTCTGACTTTGGACTGCTGGCTTGAAGTCATCCTCCATTAAGATTTTGTGAGTACAAAACTCAGGGTTGATACCCTTTATATCGGAGAGTTTCCAAGCAATTGCTTGCTTGTGTGACTTCAAGACCTTTATGAGAGCAGTTTTCTCCTCCTCAGTTAAGTCTTTAGCAATTATGACGGGTAATTTATCATCACCCTCCAAGAATGCATACTCAAGATGAGGAGGTAGGTCCTTAAGTTCAACCTCGGGAAATTCATCAGTAGAAGTTTGCACTGATTTGATTTCCTCATTTGTGATTTCTTTCGGAGGGAGTGAAGGTAATGGATCTTCATTAAGCAATTGCTCAAGATAAAGAATATCCCCCTCCGAATCATAAACACCATCAATTCCAGGCGGAATTGATTCATCAGTAGCCAGAAATTCATCGATCTCTTCCAGAAGGAAGTCACCTCCCTCAAACGGCGTGAGAGAGGGGGAAGAGTCGGCAATGATAGGTTGAGAAGATGTGGTGGAATTGGAATTTCCACCCACAGAATTATGAAGATAACCAAGAAACTCTTGAGAGTACTCCTCTGAAGCAATGTCAATTAAATCGACTCGATTAATTGATTCAGTGTCATAATTTGAGGAGTACCTCGAAGTCTGATCGAGGTTAAAGGTAACAGCTTCATTACCCACACGGAGAGTGATCTCTTGCTCAAATACATCTATAAGAGCACGGCCCGTCCTCAGGAATCCTCGCCCAACAATGAGGGGAACTCGAGGATCAGCATCGAAATCAACGACCACAAAGTCAGCTGGGAAATGGAACTTTCCTACTTTCATAAATACATCCTCGGCGATGCCAAGAGGACGCGATATAGATCGATCTGCAAGCTCCAGAGTCATGCAGGTAGGAATAAGTTCCGGAAGAGACAGTTTCTTCCACACTGAGTACGGCATCAGATTGATGCTTGCACCAAGATCGGCAAGGGCAAAGCATTCAATCATCCCAGGAAAAACACAAGGAAGAAGAAATTTTCCGGGATCTCCTAGCTTCTCGGGAAGCTTCTTTAACAAGACTGCTGAGCAATTCTCATTCAAAGGAGTCTTAGCCATTTCAAATAGCTTTTCTTTGTTGCTCAGCATATGTTTTAGAGTAGATGCAAACTTTGGCATTAACATGATGGCATCCGCGAAGCTTATGTCAAAGTGAAGTTCTTGGAAAATCTGAAAGAATTTTTCCATCTGATGACTAGCTTTCTCGCGGAGCTTTTGCTCATGTAACCGTGAAGGATAAGGAATAGAAGTTTTGGATTTAGGGTCAACAACTGGAGGTTCAAAAACAACTCCAGGTTTGGGTTTGGGGACAACCTGAGGATGGACATTGTTGTTACTTCCGTTGTTAGTAGGAAGTTCCTTGTCCTTTGTCGCCTCAGGCTCGCTTTCCACTACCTTCGGGAGGGAAGAAGAAGAGGTAGTAGGAACAGCGGGTCCAGCATAAGAAGCACCACTTCGGGTTGTGATCGCCTTTGCATCGCCCCTCGGATTAGCGATCGTGTTGCTAGGTAAAGTACCTGAGCCCGAGGGTCGATCATTTAAAGACTTCTTGATGTCAGAAATCTGGCTGACCAACAACCGATTCATTTCCTCTTGGGATTTCATGAATTGTTTCAACAGCTCATCGGATGATGGGCCAGTTGGAACAATGGCTTGATTTTGCACAGGGAAATTCTGGCCTCTATTGTTAGGGTTAGGGCCTTGATTTTGAAAATTCCCTTGATTATTTCCATGAAAATACCCTGGGTTGAAATTACCCTGACCTGGGTTTCTATTGAAATTTCCTTGTTGTTGGAAATTTTGATTTTGATTCTGAAAACCGTTGTTTGGATTGAAATGACCTTGGTTTTGATAACCTTGGTTTGGTCTGTTTTGATTCTGATTACGGTTTTGATTTTGATTGAAACCAGGAGGTCCAGAGTAGTGGTTAGGACGGTGGTTCGGGTCTACAGGAGCACGATATTGATTGCCTCCTTGATTAGACATCCCGCCCACAGCATTAGCTTCAAAGGGGTTACCATCAGTGGCCATACAGTTGTAATAAGCATGGGGGCCACCACAGGTAACACAGACTTCCACTTTCTTAACTTCAGCAGGAGGTGAAGTTTGTGGAAAAGAGACTTTCTTCTGGTTGGAAAGAACCAAAGCTTGAATAGCTTCCGTGAGTTTATCAATCTTAGCATCGGTGCTAGACTGACTCACGGGCGATGAAGAAGAAGAAGGACCAATACTGACTTGGGAAACAACCGGCTTGCTTCGTGCAGTGCGGACTTTAGACTTGTTTTCGATTATCGCTAAAGCTTCTTTGACAGTTTTGCTTAGGAAATTTCCTCCCGCGGAGGAATTGAGAGAATCTTGATCAGATTGACTCACTCCATTGTAGAAAGTGTCGAGTTGCATCAACTCGGAGAAACCGTGGTGAGGACATTTGCGAAGCAATTCCTTGAAACGATCCCACGATTCACTGAAGGATTCATCAAACTTCTGAGTGAACTTGATGATTTCATTTTTAAGACTCGTGGTCTTGGAAGGTGGATAGAATTCATTCACAAATTTCTTCACCAGATCTTCCCATGTCTCTATAGACTGAGGGGGTTGTTTTTCAAGCCAAATCCGGGCTTGCCCCTCAAGAGAAAATGGGAACAGAAGAAGCTTGACAGCTTCGGAAGGGACATTCTTATACTTGATGGTAGATGCAATCTTGTTAAACCATCTTATATGAGCATGAGGATCATCCCGCTCAAAACCGTAGAACTGATTTGAAGTTACAAGATTCAGTAACCCGGTCTTGAGTTCAAAATTTTCAGCCACGATGGCTGGCACAACGATAGCATCTCCATACCCGTCGATGGGTGCCTGGAGAAGCTCGCACATAGGAATCTCATCCGCCATGATAACGGGAGGAGTGCGAACAGTCCGGATCTCAGATCCGACTGATGGAGCAGAAAGTCTGCGAACACGCCTTCTTGGAATCTTGACAAGCTCACGAAATGGGCTTACAGATCTAG
The DNA here is from genome assembly GCA_019973895.1 of Chrysanthemum seticuspe. Taxonomy (NCBI): domain Eukaryota; kingdom Viridiplantae; phylum Streptophyta; class Magnoliopsida; order Asterales; family Asteraceae; genus Chrysanthemum; species Chrysanthemum seticuspe. The sequence goes on along the minus strand of BPTQ01000002.1, from coordinate 232,310,032 downwards.
AAGAGCGAGTGCGCATACACTAGAGTTAACTCTAAGGAATCTCAGAGTTAAGGAGAGAAATGGAATTATGAAAATCTTTCAGATGAGAATGAGAATTATGAAGACGTTTTGTAAAAATCAGGTGAGAAGAATCTTTATGGGTTTTCTGGTTCTGAAACGTTGATATCACAACAAAATCAATTAACACAAAATCGAGGCAAAACAACAGTGAACTTAACCAATAATCCAAGATGAATGACTTCTTTGAAAAAGGTACACCAATCACAATGGACACAAAGGCAAGTTTTATATCTTTAGTTCGGGAACTTATTATGGTCGCACCCCCAGTTAGGTAGTGCACTGCCTTGGTTTTCGGTGGTAATCTTTTAAGTTGTTATTATTAAAGAAAACGACGAATCTTTTTGTGTTTTTATTATCTGATACATATATAGAAACAAAAGGAAAAATATTTTTGTGTTTTATACGTTTTTGGATGTTTTTGGGTTTTTGGATTTTTTAGAAGAAAATATGGATATATATATATACAAAGATGGATGATATAAACAATGAGTGAGGATTCAAACAACTAATCTGCTAGACGTAGGACAATTAGCACAGCTCCCCGGCAGCGGCGCCAAAATTTGATCGGTGCTAAACAGTCAAGTCTAAAAGACTAAAAACTGCTCAAACACTGATGCAATGAAGATCTGAGGAGTACAATGTTTCCCCGGGTCGTTATGTCCCAGCGAGCTATGCGATGATTTATCAAACGTACAGTGATCGAGGAGTTTGAACGGAAAAAGGATTTGATTATGATTATAACTACGGAATAAGCCAACAAATTAAAACGGCTTAAATGAAAATTAAAGATAATTAAAAAGATAAAATCTATTAAATAAACGCTATCACTATTTTTACAATGATGTTTTTGTTTTTATGTTTTTATAAAACTGGAATTAAAATCTACGCGACGTACAAAATAAAAAGTGAAACTAAATCAATATTAACCCTAAAAATATGAAAATGATACTTTTACAAACCTAATGATAAAAGAAACTTTTTAGAAAAAGAAAACTATTTTTATTACTAATTAATTAATTACTATTAATTAAAAACTAATTTTAACTATTTAATAATTAACTAAAATACAAGAAATGAGGAAACAAAGCTAGAAAAATAAAATTATGAAATGAAAAAGTCTAAAATATCAAACTAGAATTTTCAAAACTATTTTTGTATTTTTCTGATCATTTTTCTATTTTTTATGAATTTTAAACTATTAAAAACTAATTAAATTGCTAAAAATTACCAAATAAACTATGAAAAATCTGGAAAATTACTTTTTTTCACTTCTTATATTTATCTAAACTTAATAAAATTGAAAAGTTATTTTTTTGAACCTTTTCTGAATTTTTTGTATTAAAAGCTATTTAAAAATGATTAAAAACTACTTTAAATTAAGAAAAATAGCTAAACAACTTGGAAAAATCTGAAATTTTCAGGAAAAGTCTAAAATGATACTAGGAATCTGAGAAAAATGGAAAAACAAGTACTTGTTTGGAGAAATATGAAACTGCTTTGGAAAGTGCTTATTATTAAGCACTAAAATAAGCCAAATGGACAAGATAGGCTTCCAACTGATATCAGAAGCTCTATACTACTAAAAGTGACCAATAGCAACTAATTTCAACAAACTACAACCACAGAAACAACAAGCTACAAGAATTTGTTATCTATGAGATTAAGTCCAAATCAGAATCTGATTAGCAACTTTAAGCTCATGTACAAGCTTAAGAATAAGCTCAAATGGAAAACTACAAATTGGGACTCAAAGAAGACCTGGGTGAGATTATATGTTCCAAAAATCAGCTTATGAAAAGCTCTAATGAGCACTGTGCACAAGTTACAAAATCTGAGTAAAACTCAGCACCAACTGTTACAGTGGTGCAGGGCACTTTATGCCTGAAACATGAGCTTGTTTGAAGCTTTTGCAAAAACAGAAAAATTCCACAAAAATACTGATAAGAAAGAGGACCAGGTGAGCTCTTTGAAACACCTAGATTTACTGAGTAAGTCCAAGGAATGAACTCAAAACAATTCTCTCTTTTTGACCCCAAAACAGATTTTCACCCTTTTGACTTTTGATGAAATGAAGAATTTTGACTTAAATGAACTTCAAATCCAAATTTTGTGACTGAGATTAATGTTATTTGTTAAAATAAAGCTATTGCAAACAATGTTTGATGATTTTAAACACAAATCAAGGATTTGCTAATCCTTGATCTCAACAGTAAGACAATTAGACAGATTAATGGTCAAGTTTGACTATTTGATGTTGCAGACCCAATATTGATTCAATTGAGCATGTTAAGACCAAACAAACATGAAACCACAAACATGAACTACTGCACAAGTCTATAAGGGCAATCTTATGTTATAAACCAAACACTCCCTTAGGACACTGATTTGCAACTAGAAACAAATCCAAACACAGAACCAACCTTTTTATGATCAATTTAACTTACTATAACTGATTTACTGCTATTAGAACAGATTTACACAAGTTTACACTACAAATACAAATTATGCATAAAACTTGGATTTGACTTACAAATAGTCCAAACCACAATGGTTAGCAAAATGAGAACCATGAACCACTACCCTAATTCAATCCAACCCATAGCTTCCATTTCAACCTATGCTCATGTCTGAACCAACCAAAACCCATGCTGCATCATTTTTGTACCCGTATTGACTTTTGTTGACCAAGGTGCAAAAATAAGTGAAATTGCAATGTGAGCTCACAAGAAGCTATTATAAGCTTAAATAAGCTTATATGAGCTTATAAATAAGCTGCTAGAGAAGTTAACATAAGCAATTGAAACTAAGTTTTATAACAGTGAAGAGAAATTGTAACAGATGAACTAGAACTTGAATTATTACTTGAACAAAGTTGGAAAACACTTAAATATCTTTATTTAATACAAACAGGCTTGCAAATACAAATGAAAATTAGTTTAAGACAAGTTAAGCTAAAAACGACATAAAAATGGTGAAAAATTAAAAGCTAGCTCTTCCTTGATGCTTCCTCTTGGCTTTTTATACATCCCAAGCTTTATCTCTCCTCTCTCTGGATATTTCCCAGCAATAAAAACAACCATTGGATCACCCAAGTTAATCATAGCCGTTTAAAGAGATTTTGGCGCCAATTTTTGGTTTAACAGCTGGAGGTGGGCAGGGTAGGTATGGGGAGCATTAAATGCTTTCTTGGCTCTTAGTGTTTGGAGGGGGGAGGTAGTGGTGATGGTTGAGTGTAGCAGAAGAGTTTACAGGTTTGTGATGATGGACATGGCGTCTCGTGAAGAGGGAGGGAAGGGGTGGTCAAACGGTTTGACTTGTATTAAACAAATGGGATGGGTTGGTTTCGGGTTTAAACCGGGTATAGGTTTGGGCTGGGTAAATGGTTTGGGCCAAAGTGGTAAAAGGATCCAATTGGTAAGGTTAACACATAAGGACCATATTGCAATTTCCACAAAAATCAAGGGACCAATTCTGTAATTTTGCAAATGTGTTACAAGGACAGATTTTGACAAGTGTTGATATTACAAGGACCAAAATTGCCTTTTTCAATTTTTCCAGGGGCCAATTCTGTCAATTTGCAAACTTAAAGGACCAAATTGTAATTTCTCAAAACGTTTTACATTTTTCACCAAAGGACCAAATTTGACAAGTTATGATTTAAAAAGGACCTTTGATGATTTTTCTTTTGAAATTTTGACTCAGGGACTATTTTTGACAATTTTTGAAACTTGGGGGACTAAAACTGCAATTTTTGCAAATTTTATATGTTTTTCATCTGATTTTGATATTTTTGCATTTAAAACACATAAAACACTGATTTGTGATATTTTGATCATTTTGATGTGTTTCTGAGTGTTTTCAGATGAATTTGCAGTTTATTTTGTACAAAAATGATGAGTATTCACACACTCATCAGTACGATTTTGTTACCAGTTGATTTAGCCGACCGTTGGTACCAGTCGACTCAAGTCGACGATTGGTACGGTTTTGTTACGAGTCGAGTAAAGTTACGTTTTTCTTACGTTAATGTTTTTTTTTTTTGTTTTTTTTGTTTTTTCTTTTTTACTCCAATCTGAGCTTTCGCGATTTCGCCGCTCGGACTGCGATGGAGTATTAGAGAATAAATAGGCCGAAGCCCAGTTTGTGGGTTTATAAATAGTGATCAATAATAAGGATATACCTACGGGGTTTTATCATTCCAACAATTATTGCCTAGCTCGTCGCGTTGTTTCTACACACAATACACTGACGAATTAAGAGGATGCAAGTCCGGAATGATTAAAAGATAACAAAATTTCCAAGACTTACCGATTGTTTCTTGATTTCTCTGAGACATCTCATGATTTACAGCCTCATAGTACCCCAATCTGTCCAAAAATCTAGCAATTTCAAAGTTCTTAGACTTAACTGCACTTTCATCGCTGGCTCAAGCTCGGCCTTATAAATGTTGGGATTTAATACTCATAACAATTATATAAAATCAAATAACATCATCAAAGCATGCAGCGGAAGTAAATAGGAATAATATATGTAAATAATTAACCGAACAAGAAAGTGCGTACCTTTTAGCAATTCAAGAATCAAACGATGATTGAACAAGAACCAAAACCCAAAACCCTAATTTTTAGGGTTTATATATTCGACCTACACAAAAGTCGACCACCAAGATTACAAGCTCAAGCGTGCTTGTCCTTCGTTCTTGTACACACGTACTATTAGCGATTTGATGTGAAAAGCTAGTTTATTGAATCACAAATAAAACCAAACACTTGTTTCTTTGAGTTAAGCAAAATCGAAACATCCTTGAGGTGAGGGTATACGACCGGCCACACAAAGAGGGAGAGAGGAGAAGAGAAATTAGGTATATTGGTGATCCAAAGTTAAGTTGTGAATGAATACAATGAATTGTATTTATAGGTAACTTAACTTGGTGACCAAGTTTGAGTGGTATTGGGTTTGGAACCCAACCGATCGGCCAAAGACAATCCCAAAGGGATTCTAGAACTTTCCCGACTTGTAATTTCATCTCTAGTCCTTATAGTTTATATTTAACGACCGTTAACTAAACCTCGTTAATTATTTAACTATCGTTATGTTTTATTTCGTAACTAATAATTAATAATAACATTTTATATATTAATTATTAACATCAACTCTCATACGTAATGTGTGCAATCCCGAAGTCTCGAGTTCGAATCCGGACATACATATATTTAAATATCCATAAAACCTTTCAGCTCCCACTTGGATATTACTAAATATAGTAATGACATTGGTTAGTCTAGCTTTCACACGCCAACGCCCCCAGATCAAATCGAGTATGGTCTCCTGGAAAAAACCATTTAATGATTCATCATTTTTACTTATCCTTTTGTTACTAATACTACATTAACTATGAATATGGATTAAGTCATTTCATAAGTTAATATTCTGTTTCTCGTTGTATTCGATTGAACAAGAATTAAGTCATTTCATAACCTTTAATTCTAATTAACAAATTTAATTCCAATTAACAATTTAATTTAATTTGTGTGTGTCTTGTTAATTTTTATTAATAATTGACAAGTATTGCATATAGTTGTCAAAACAAAAATAAAACGAATAACTAATTGGATTTCATGCAACCTTTTAAATATGTTTATGAAAGCATGTAACCCATAATCGCAAAAACGAGATGGCTCGTGATGCCACTGTTGGGATTTTATAATCTAGTTAGCCAAGTAACGCAAACAAGTACGCAACGGAATTGGATCTAGTTTATGCAATTAGGTTAACACATAAATAATAAACAATAATTAATAAAAGGTAAATAGAAAACTAACCCTCAATGTCAACTGCACGCTATAACACGAACAAGAAACCAAGTATCTAAAATAGATACCTCTACAAGTATCACACACAAACACTTAAACCAAGTAGCTAGTCGAGAACGTTCATCAATCAACCCCTTGAATACTTGAATACCACGAACAAGAAAAACCCCCAAGAACCTTTCTTCCTTTTTTGCCCGAGAACTAAAACTGCCCATTATGCAGTTTCCTTTTTGCCCGATATCGGACAGGTATGTCCGATAACTTTGCCTTAGTTATGTCCGAGATCTAGCCACGAGCAGAAACACAAAATCCTTTGCTGCCAATCTAGTTCGACTTGGAACAGGAAACAAGAACCACCAATTTGTACGAAACCTAAACTACTTGGATCAATGAATCGATGCAAGTTAGGGTTTGAACAAAACCAAAACAAAACCTAATCGGTTTGTATACAAACCGATCAATAAAGAAACAAGTGTGATGGATCGGATTTTTAGAGTTTAGGGATATGCAAAAATCGTTAGGCATGTCAGGGTATGTGTTTGTTTATATAGGGTCTAAACGACCCATGCTTCGGCTCATGACTTGACTGACAAGCATCAAACCCAACACCCCTTTCATCCCGATCGTTCATGTGATGTCTAGGCCCAAGGCTTCATCAAACCGACCCAAGTAGAAAGCTTAAAACAACCCATGGGTCAAGCAATAGGATCGGGTCACATGCATGCATAAACGGGTCAAGTATATCAAGTATTTAAAACGTTCGTCACGTACTCTCGTGTTTAACGTGTGTGCCCCTATAGGCTCACACAATTCTAGTCGTTTACGTTTGTTTTAACTCCCACAAACCAACAGTTTTTACATATACGTACAAATACGAATCAACAATAAGTATTACAAAAATTCATTATTTTTCTATCGACACCAACATCCTTATACCCTGAATTCCCTGGAAAAGAATTTATACTCTTTTTTTTTCATACCCAACAAGGAAACAAAGCCTAAAACCTTATTCTTACACTTAATATCACAAGACCAATTTAGACAAATGATCGAGCACCCTTAAAGATCATATAATTGTTTCAAATAGTCCGTTTGATATATCTTGAAATTTTAGCAAAATTAAATCCAACAACACTCATCATAAAAGAAAGTAAATTACACTGTTCGTTCTTTTGGTTTAGCCGAAATCACTACCGCTGTCCCTTGACTTTTTTTTGCATGGTGAATTTTTATAATAAAGTTTTGTAACACGGTTCATCCTCATTTGCAACGATCGTTAAATCACCACATGCGCAAGACATGTGAGGGTAAATTCGTCACTTTACTTTTTATCATCTTTGTCCTAACTTTCACACATGACACATTTACACAATATTACACTCTTCTCTCCCAACAAAATCCCATCCGGCTAGAATCCCGACCGTCACCGTCATCATGAGTTTGATTGATTTTCTTTCTCTACACAACGTGATTTTATATCACCACTCATGTCCACCCACTTCCATAACCCATCATCACCCACAAATATAAAGTTAAGGGGGGCCGGAATTAACGTAAAAATTATAGCTATAAAAATATTACTCGAAAATGAATCTATAGTACTTTAACTCATGATTCAACTTAACACCATAATAATTATGAACCAAGCTAAATTAGAAAAGAATAATTATAGGGGGGGTTCAAAATAACCCAACCCCTTTAAATGTATGGAGCATCAAATTGAAAAGGCACTCAAGTGGTTTGATGAAAATCAATGCTTTGCAAACTCTGGCTTCCATATACCATAATTAGTCTTGAGATAAAACTAAATGTATAAGCACTGGTATTCACATCTATCCTTTCTTCAAGTCTACTCGAGTCAGAGCGTATTCTCATCAGTAGTGTAAGATGAACCTTCTTTGGTTGGAATGTAGGACCAAACTAATGTTGCACTTCCAACTGTAATTGCGGCAAGTATTGAACCCCAAATCCACCTTTGTCTTGTCTTCCTTATAATTATTGGAGGATAATTAGACCCAAGCTCGGTTTATACTTCTAGGGTATCTAGGGTTTTAAAGGTGAATAATAAAGATATACTTACAAGGTTTTATCATTTCAACATGGTATCGAAGCGGGTCTGATCCTCAGACCTAGGTGGCTACCTTGAGCCGCCTCCCCTAAACCACCCCGTCAAACCCTAGCCGCCACCCTCCAGCCATTAAAAAAAATGATATCTCCGCTTTGCTTTTGTTGCTGCTGCTGCTGTTAAAATATTGTTACTGCTTGTTGTCGGATTTATGTTTACGTTTTTATTTTATTGTTGAAAAAAAAAAGATTGTTCTTACAACTTTGTTACCAGCCGAATAAAGTTGACTGTTGGTTCTAGTCCCTAAAGTCGACCGTTGGTACGATTTTGTTACCAGTTGATTTAGCCGACCGTTGGTACCAGTCGACTCAAGTCGACGATTGGTACGGTTTTGTTACGAGTCGAGTAAAGTTACGTTTTTCTTACGTTAATGTTTTTTTTTTTTGTTTTTTTTGTTTTTTCTTTTTTACTCCAATCTGAGCTTTCGCGATTTCGCCGCTCGGACTGCGATGGAGTATTAGAGAATAAATAGGCCGAAGCCCAGTTTGTGGGTTTATAAATAGTGATCAATAATAAGGATATACCTACGGGGTTTTATCATTCCAACAATTATTGCCTAGCTCGTCGCGTTGTTTCTACACACAATACACTGACGAATTAAGAGGATGCAAGTCCGGAATGATTAAAAGATAACAAAATTTCCAAGACTTACCGATTGTTTCTTGATTTCTCTGAGACATCTCATGATTTACAGCCTCATAGTACCCCAATCTGTCCAAAAATCTAGCAATTTCAAAGTTCTTAGACTTAACTGCACTTTCATCGCTGGCTCAAGCTCGGCCTTATAAATGTTGGGATTTAATACTCATAACAATTATATAAAATCAAATAACATCATCAAAGCATGCAGCGGAAGTAAATAGGAATAATATATGTAAATAATTAACCGAACAAGAAAGTGCGTACCTTTTAGCAATTCAAGAATCAAACGATGATTGAACAAGAACCAAAACCCAAAACCCTAATTTTTAGGGTTTATATATTCGACCTACACAAAAGTCGACCACCAAGATTACAAGCTCAAGCGTGCTTGTCCTTCGTTCTTGTACACACGTACTATTAGCGATTTGATGTGAAAAGCTAGTTTATTGAATCACAAATAAAACCAAACACTTGTTTCTTTGAGTTAAGCAAAATCGAAACATCCTTGAGGTGAGGGTATACGACCGGCCACACAAAGAGGGAGAGAGGAGAAGAGAAATTAGGTATATTGGTGATCCAAAGTTAAGTTGTGAATGAATACAATGAATTGTATTTATAGGTAACTTAACTTGGTGACCAAGTTTGAGTGGTATTGGGTTTGGAACCCAACCGATCGGCCAAAGACAATCCCAAAGGGATTCTAGAACTTTCCCGACTTGTAATTTCATCTCTAGTCCTTATAGTTTATATTTAACGACCGTTAACTAAACCTCGTTAATTATTTAACTATCGTTATGTTTTATTTCGTAACTAATAATTAATAATAACATTTTATATATTAATTATTAACATCAACTCTCATACGTAATGTGTGCAATCCCGAAGTCTCGAGTTCGAATCCGGACATACATATATTTAAATATCCATAAAACCTTTCAGCTCCCACTTGGATATTACTAAATATAGTAATGACATTGGTTAGTCTAGCTTTCACACGCCAACGCCCCCAGATCAAATCGAGTATGGTCTCCTGGAAAAAACCATTTAATGATTCATCATTTTTACTTATCCTTTTGTTACTAATACTACATTAACTATGAATATGGATTAAGTCATTTCATAAGTTAATATTCTGTTTCTCGTTGTATTCGATTGAACAAGATTACCAAAGCATCTGAACGTATTCCAGATAGATCTTGGGTATGGCCATACAAACATCTTGTCAACCCTACGAGGGGCCCAAATATAGTATTATGCTTTGAAACAAATTCAAAGAAACAAATTCTCTTGACTACAAACGTAACTCATGAACTTTGCAACACTTCTGAAAATAGCCCTTATAACTACCAGTTACGGATAGCGTTAGACTATCTTACACAAATGCACTACATTCATATCAGTTATCTGGTATCTCAAGTCTGAGGATAAACACTTCATGATATACTTAATGAAAAAAATTCATAAAGTATCATCATGTAAAGTTGGGATGAGTCCTATATTCAATTCATTGAATATCATGTGAATCTGGTATGTCCCACGCATCAATATACTTTAAAGTATATTCTACCAAAACTCAGATTTGTCTTAATTCAATGACATTCCCACATCATTGATTGACAACGGACTATTTAGAATAACATAAGTTATTCACGGATTAAACATGCAAATATAGGATATAATATTAAGAAAATGAAAAATAAACATAAACAACTATTTTATTTCATTAAAGTAATATTTGTTCATAACATCCTTTATCCAAATACTAATCACAGATCTGCATGAAACTACTAGCTAAACGAAGTCCTATCCCATCAGCATGGTCAGTAAGTTTTTTCCTTTGGCAAAGGCTTCGTAAAGGGATCAGCTAGATTATCATCTGTATGAACTTTGAGTAGATTGATTTCACCTATGTTGACTTGTTCTCGAACATAGTGATATCGACGAGGAAAATGTCTGGTGCCTTTCAATACTTAAGAATGTTCTTAACAGCTTGCCAGTGTTTCACACCTGTTGATACCGACTGGTGATATTTTGTGCAAACGCCACATCAGGCCTTGTACATCTCACAGCATACATGATAGATCCTACAGCCGAAGCATAAGGAACTTTCTTCATGTAAGCCACCTCTTCAGGTGTTGACGCGCATAGTTTATTACTTAAGCCATGTTCTACTTGCATCGGCAAATATCCCTTCTTGGAATTTTGCATACTGAATCTCTTTAATATTTTATCAATGTAAGCACTTTGGCTTAGTCCAATTAACCGCCTTGATCTATCCCGGTAGATCTTGATTCCCAGAATAAATGCTGCTTCCCCTAAGTCCTTCATAGAAAAACACTCTCCAAGATAAGACTTTACATCTTGCATACTTGGAATGTCTTTTCCCATGATCAATATGTCATCGACATATAAGACAAGGAAAATAACATTACTCCCACTAGCTTTGTGATACACACATGGCTCATCAAGATTTTGAGTGAAACCAAATTTCTTGATTTCTTCATCAAACTTCTTGTTCCATTGCCTTGATGCTTGCTTCAACCCATAAATGGATCTTTAAAGTTTGCATACACGCTTCGGAAACTCTGGATTCACAAACCCTTCAGGCTGCGCCATATAGATGTCCTCATCTAGGCGACCGTTTAAGAAGGCAGTTTTGACATCCATTTGCCATATCTCATAGTCATAGTACGCAGCTATGGCTATAAGAATCCTAATAGCTCTAATGTCTGCTACAGGAGAAAATGTCTCCGCGTAGTCTACCCCATAGGTTTAAGTATACCCTTGGGCTACAAGACGAGCTTTATAGGTGTGTGCATTTCCATCCATGTCAGTCTTTATCTTAAAGAGCCACTTAATTCCAACTACCTTAGCATTTGGAGGTAAGTCAACCTCTATCCAGACTTCGTTATCTTTCATGGATTGCATTTCCCCATTCGTTGCAACTCGCCATTTTTCCTTTTCAGGACTCATCATGGCAGCTTTATAGTTAGCAGGTTCACCAAGATCCCCTAACATATTTTCCTCAGCTTCTACGTTGAGACATAGACGCTCAGGTGCACGCGTAGCCCTTGCGGATCTACGAATGGGAACCACTTCAACTTCAGGTGGAACGCCCAGGCTTTCAGGTTCTACTTGAGGTTGGCTAGTGTTTTCAGAAGGTGTTGTATCTTCTTGATCATCTTCCAGATCATAAACTCTCCCACTGAATTCATGAGATATGAGATCCTTTTCAAGAAAGTCTCCATACCTAGCAACAATTACCTTGTTTTCAAGTGGAAAGTAAAAGTAGTAACCCATAGTTTCCTTTGGGTATCCTACGAAGACACACTTAACAGATCTTTGTTGCAGCTTATCAGCAGAGTCACGTTTAGCAAACGCCTCACAACCCCAAACCTTTAAGTAAGACAAGTTTGGAGCTTTCCCAAACCACACTTCACAAGGAGTCTTATCAACCTTCTTAGTTGGAACCATATTCAATATGCGAACAGCAGTTTCCAAAGCATAATCCCAAAAGGATAAGGGAAGAGTTGTAGGATTAAACATTGATCGTACCATGTCTAGCAGTGTACGATTTCTTCTCTCAGATACACCATTTTGTTGTAGAGTATATGGAGATGTGAGTTGCTGGACAATACCACACTCAGCTAGATAATCTTTAAACTCTTGGCTTAAATATTCACCACCTCTATCGGATCGAAGAGCTTTAATCTTCTTCCCTAGTTGCAGTTCTACTTCACTCTTAAAAACCTTAAATGTTTCAAAGACTTCATGTTTATGTTTAAGTAAATAAACATAATCATAACGACTGAAATCATCAGTAAAGGTTAAGAAGTAGCTAGCACCCTTTCTTGACACATGTCTTAGTGGTCCACATACGTCAGTATGTATCACACCAAGAAGATCAGAAGCCCTTTCTAAACTATTTGTAAAAGGTTTCTTGGTCATCTTCCCATATATGCAAGATTCGCATTTATCAAATGATTCATCATTGATGTCTTGAAAAAGCCCATCGTGTTGCAGCTGTTGCATGCGTTTCTTGCCTATATGAGCAAGTCTACAATGCCTAAGAAATGAAGAATCCAAATCACCTTTGATTCTTTTATTATTGATGCTAAAGACAGAATTATTTTTATCAATTACATTATCATGCAAATCAATTTCAAACACACCATTTACTGGAATAACATTAAAGTAAAAAACATCATTTAAAGAAATCGAAATTCCATAATCAGTAAATGTATGAACGAAACCAATATCTTTTAACAAGGAAACAGAAACGACACCCCTAACAATGGAAGGTGCGTAATGACAATCGTTTAATGACAGTACTAAACCCGAAGGTAAAACTAAATCAAACGTGCCTATAGCTTCAACGACTGCATGTGCTCCATTACCCACGTGCAGGTATTGCTGTCCATAGGCAAGCTTCCTTGCTCCTCTAAGTCCCTGCAATGTATTACATATGTGAATACCACATCCATTATCATATACACAGGAATTTATTTTATGAGGAAAAGCAAATAATTCTATCATCAAAAGAGTACCTGAAGTACTGGCCACAGTGCCAGTATTTTTATACCTCTTATTGCGCAACTCATCAAGGTATAGTGGACAATTCCTCTTCCAGTGTCCAACCTCGGTGCAGTGATGACAAGCCTGATCCCTCTTCGGATTCTCACGCTTTTTGGGAGGGTACTTCTTGGGTTCTTGTTGATAAGTCATAACTTGTTTTCCCTTATCAACTTTACCCTTACCTTTCCCTTTCTTGTTCGCTAGCGGCTTATTTGGCTTAGAAATCCTACCCTTCTGGATGGTCAGAACCACAGGTGTAGGGGCCTTCTTGGGCAAACCTTTCTCGTAATCAATGAGCATTGCATGTACCTCACTGACTGTCTTCCCCGTGCAATGCATATTGTAATTGCGCATGAAACCATCAAATTCCATGTTAAGGGATCTGTTGATCAGGCCAATTTGTATGTCATTAGGGTAGACATAGTTGAGACGCCCCAGCTGGTCCATGTAACTCATCATTTCCAGGCAGTGGGCGCTTACAGGTTTCCCTTCTCCTTGCTTGCAACTATGAAGAGCATCTATCAAATCATACAGCTCTACAGTCACAGGCTTTTCAAACAACCTTTGCAATTCTTCCAGCATGAGATTACGGAAGTAATTCTCAAATTGCTTTTGCAAGCTTGAGTTCATACTCCCGAGCATAATGCAGGCGACCTCATTATACTTGTCATACTCAGATTGCCATGCAGCTCGTGCTTCAGCAGTAGCATCAGCTGCAGGTTCAGGAGGACAAGGCGTAGTCAAATAATTGAGTCTTTTGGCAACCCTCATGACAATTCTGAGTTGCCTATACCAATCATTGAAATTCGCGCTACCTGTCAATTTCTTTCGATCAAACATAGATTTGAACGACGAGGCTAGTGCAGTAGATTCAGCTTGAGCCATTTCTACAGAAATAAAAGTTCAAAAGTTAGTACTTTCGATAAGTAAACATTCAAGAAAATAAAATACCCTTTGGTCAATATTCATATTAACCATAGTATTTTCCATGAATTTTGGATCCTCATTATCATAGTTCCACCACATCAGTTGATCTGCTAGTGGTGAAAGTATAGAATAGGTAATCGTTGAAAAACGATAATTGACAAACAAGTTTTCAATTCCAAAAGTTATGGGATTTACAGTTTTTGCCAAAACAATTAATGCAAAACGTAAGCATGTTTTATCCCATCTTATGCCTTAAGTCATAGGTCTCACTAACTAACTTAATTAAGTTGTCTAATTTAGAAACTGCAAATCATAAAGCTGAGGTCTCACACAACAAAATAATTCACCTCGTTATTGTAATCTAGATCAAGGTCTCACATAACTAAATTACAACTTCAAGTGTTTCATATCATTAGATGGCATAAACTTAAATTTAAAAGGGTACAATTTTTGACGTGTAATCAAAACTTATGTATAAAGGAGCATGCATACAACTTTATAACATAAAATTTTCGAAAAAAACTTACATTAAGATTTTAATTGCTAAGATTGAATTCTACAAAGTTTTAATCGATGCGTTGAGAAACTTACAACTTTGCACTAAGATGCTTCGTACATAGAATGATTATACTAGGTAGCTCCAATCGAACTCACAGGGGGCAGAGGACCAGGTAAGCGCTGAAGCATAACCTTAGACATCCATTCAGTGCGACTGTGCGCACTTCTTAATTAACCCCTTTTTAGTTTGTTCTAGTGGGTGAGCCGTTCTGACCATTTAGTACAGTCGCATCAATGGATTAAAAGTTCAAGAATAATTCTTAGATAACAAATCAGTTTCGCCATTATTTAGTCCATTTAATTTTCTATTCCAAAAAACCCTTTTTGCTTACTAACATGTCAAACAATATATAAACAAAAAAGCATTTTAATAAAATTAAACACACTCAAATAATATAAACATATAACTAAACAATTTAACATATGTAAAAACAATTAGCCACATGTATAATTATTTCAATAAACTCTAATAAACAATTCTAGGCGTAAATAAATGCATACATTAACTAGGGCTTTCACCTACAAGGTAGATGAGCCACATACATCGACAAGTCGATTGCGTAAGCCAAAGTTAATAATATACCAATTAGCACATAACGAATTTTTATTAGTTATAATTGAGGTCTTCCCCAATTCAATAATTATTAAATAAATAGAACATGTGTGTATCACTTAACAATTAATCAATAAATAATAAACAATACTCCATGGCAAAACATGCATGTTCCACCATGGATTCCGCATAACAATTATCACCCAAGATACGCATATTACATGGCACATAACAATGATTCATTAATAAACCACATAAAATTAGCATGCTACCTAGGGTTTCTACAAGTTTTACAAAATTAAAACATAATTAAATAAAATAAGGGTAATCGACCCTATAATTAAAAAATTAGGGTTTCGAATTCAAAACCCTAGAAACCATAAAAAACATGCATATATAATCATAAAGATTCAATTTTTATGTGTTTCGGTAATTAATTACATCATATTAACGGCTCGTGATGTCACTGTTGGGATTTAATACTCATAACAATTATATAAAATCAAATAACATCATCAAAGCATGCGGCGGAAGTAAATAGGAATAATATATGTAAATAATTAACCGAACAAGAAAGTGCGTACCTTTTAGCAATTCAAGAATCAAACGATGATTGAACAAGAACCAAAACCCAAAACCCTAATTATTAGGGTTTATATATTCGACCTACACAAAAGTCGACCACCAAGATTACAAGCTCAAGCGTGCTTGTCCTTCGTTCTTGTACACACGTACTATTAGCGATTTGATGTGAAAAGCTAGTTTCTTGAATCACAAATAAAACCAAACACTCGTTTCTTTGAGTTAAGCAAAATCGAAACACCCTTGAGGTGAGGGTATACGACCGGCCACACAAAGAGGGAGAGAGGAGAAGAGAAATTAGGTATATTGGTGATCCAAGGTTAAGTTGTGAATGAATACAATGAATTGTATTTATAGGTAACTTAACTTGGTGACCAAGTTTGAGTGGTATTGGGTTTGGAACTCAACCGATCGGCCAAAGACAATCCCAAAGGGATTCTAGAACTTTCCCGACTTGTAATTTCATCTCTAGTCCTTATAGTTTATATTTAACGACCGTTAACTAAACCTCGTTAATTATTTAACTATCGTTATGTTTTATTTCGTAACTAATAATTAATAATAACATTTTATATATTAATTATTAACATCAACTCTCATACGTAATGTGTGCAATCCCGAAGTCTCGAGTTCGAATCCGGACATACATATATTTAAATATCCATAAAACCTTTCAATAAATTAGCTTCTTCCCTACCGATAGTGAATTGGAACTTGACGGGATAATTCTTCTCCAATATCATCCGAAATTTGGTTCTTCAACAAAGTAGGATCTTCCGGAAGATTCAGCCCAACAAGAGATAACTGTTCGCATATCCTCCTCCATTGGCTTTGTATATCATTTGTATATGTATTGGTTATTTTTATATCTTTGTTTTGTATACATCAGAAAATTGAGTTTTATTGTGGTTATTTTGTATAGCAAAGATACTTTACCAACAAAGAGATAATAAATGATATCTATATTTTGATTGAACAAATATACTCTTTTTTACATGTGATACAACCAGATTGTTAGTATATTTATTCACTAGCTTAGAGACCCGTTGACACCGGGTTATTTTTTAAAGAAATAGATAAATGAGATAATAATAAAAGTAATGACGTAAATTTGTTAAATTTAAAATATGTGTGAGTCACAATCGATTTACAACCATCGCGTTGCCAATCTAAAATAGATTGACCCGCGGATTCGCGAAGTTTTTAAAGAAATATGAAAATGAGATAATAAGAAAACAACGAACGTCAACATGTTTCATTAATATAAAAGAGAAATAATGATATAAAACGTGAATTATTCAACAATCAATTGAGTTTGTAACATTTAAAATAATAGACGTCCATGCATTGTCATCTCCACATTTGATGGTCTTGAATAGCAAATGACGTCTGTGAGCACTAATCAATATAATAGTCAATGTCCATTCGGTGTACACCCAATAGTCCATAGAAACCCTTTAAACAACCGCATATACTTGTCTGTGTGTGAATACCGGCTTTTGTAAAGCTAAACAAAAGTTATGTCAATGCATCGAATCAAGACATCCCATATGAGGCTAATTACAGAGGCCATATGAGGCTAATTATAGGAGTTAACGCCTTAACGACATAGGGTTGAACCATGTGACTCACCCTATTTCAAGTTCTGTTTTTTCCTATTTCTTAACAAAGTTCTTGCATCATATAATGTATTTAATAAATGCTTCAACAAAGCCACCTTAATCAAATAATTAGTTAAATCTCCCCTATATGGGTTGCTTTCATTTCATTGTATCATAATCTATTTACCAACATTTTTCTTTAATAAAGCCAGCTTAAAGACCCGTGGATTCACGAAATTTTAAAAGAAATATGAAAATGTGATAACGTCTAAAAATCACAAGAGGCTAATTACTATGCGGCCTTCAAATATCATCAAAAGTGTACTTTTAGTGCATAAACCGTTTTGAATCATATTTGAACTGTAACAAATTCTATGCCATAACATTGGGATACAATTAAGAAAGTATAAAATATGCTTGACTTTATAAATTCTACATTGAGTTTCTTATTTCGACAGTAAGCTTCTCAACTATCTCCTTGCTTGAAATATCGTTGTCTGCACGAGCTTGCTCAATTTCTTTCTTTCCAGCCTCGCGTTGTATCTGAATCACTTCTTCCATTTGATGGGATTGTTCCTGCATTTCTTTCAAAACTTTCTGGAAGTTTGTATTTTCGAGATTCTTAGCTTCTTCCACATCAGCCTGCAAAAGTTGAAGCATATGAACAGATATGAAACAACCTAAGAAAAGTTATATTCAACTTTTGTGTAAATAATATAATTAATGATTTGAAACTTTCTTTATAGATACTTACTCTAATGTGCTTCTTCACCTACAATCTCCAGGTCAAATCTTCAACTTGTTTTTCCAATTTAGATTTGGCTTCTTGTAGAACACGAGTTTCCTTTGTAGCCTACAGAGGAGAAATTGACTTTACAAAAAGTGTAACACAAATTAGGTTCAATGATATGTTGGACTTTCCTAAACAAATATAGGCTTGAATTTAAGCTATGAAAAATCTTAGAGCTTATGAAAGTTACAGTTACCATTTTAAGATTCCTTAGTTCTTTGCGTGCCAATTTTGCTCTCCAGAATGACTAACTTGCTATTGCCGCTTTCTTCTAACTACAATAACGGTGTTGAGCCACATATTGTCTGCATTGTATCTGCAAATTGACCATAGAGTGTATTAGTTTAGGAGAAAAGTATCATTGACACATATATGCATTAATAACATAAAACAAAAACTTGATAGTGGACGAACAACGTGTTATGGTTTGGGTCTGTGATCGAGTTAAAGGTCTATTAACATCAAGATCGATCAACCTCTTTTTTGCTTATATGGCCTTCTGCCTTGATGACCCAAGGATCTCTTCATCACATATATTTGCTTTCGCTATAGCCTTCTTTCAATACCATCCATCAGTATCATAATTTTATATTATATCCTTATATAAATGAATAGTAGGCAAGTAAAATAGGGCGAGTTGCTCAAAAACTTACATCTTAGCATAAAGCTATTTTAAGAGGGCTTTAGCATAAAGCCCATTTTGTTTACTAATAAGCTTTTAAGTAGGTAAAGAATTATACTAACGTTATGAACTGTACATAGAAGTAATCAAAGAAAGGGACTTAAGCAACTCAACATTTCAAAAAGGGCTAATAACTTATCTCATTTTCATTACAGCGGATCCAAAATTAGACCGGATCAAGAAATCAAAAGGATCTAAACAGTCGGTATAAAAAAAAACGCCAAAAGCTGATTGAGTCTAAAGATATCACCAGCCAAAGAAACAAACAACAATAGTTACAGGGGTGTTAGGGATTTAATTTCTACTTACACTTCTGCTTTGTTGCAAGTATTAATAAGTTGGTTAAAAGATTAGTACTTCTAAAGATGTGTTTAGCTATGACAAAAAATCTTTATATGTTTTCTTATTATATCAAATTCATTTATGAAAAAGTTACAAATTAACAATGTTATTAAAATGTCTATATAACTTCAACTAAAATAAAATTATGAAATAAGCAGGCTCCTAACCTGCAGGATATGCTTATTTCAACTTAAAATAAGCAGAACCAGATTAGATAAAACAAAACAACTTTTGTTTGAAAGATGGCCAGCAGCCTCTAATCACAAAACCCTACAAAATAAGAAATATGCAGTCCAATTTAATTCATCACCTGTAAAACCATACCCAACCGATCTGCCAAGTTGCACCGGTCAATACTGAACTATAATTAGAGGAAGAAGCTACCTTATGCAGAGTACTAACACAAAAGACAGTAATAAAAGGGGAGAACGACGGACATACGAAAGTACCCGATCCTTATTAATCAAAGCATCCAAGAAAATGTTAAAACAATGAATAAAACCATGGTGCAGATCGCCTTTCACGTGGCAATAAACATCTCGATAGTGACTTAATCTTGTATGCCCTGCAGAAAAGAGTAACAGGAATTAGTTATCGAAAAATGTTTCCTAAAAAAGGAGCCCACAAATCTTTAATTTTGAGTAAAGGTGTACAAAGTTATACCACATTAAACCGTTTAACCAAATTATTTTATAATTATAAAAAAAAATGGCGGCAAACCAAATATTTACATACTCGTTGTCTCGTGCAGTCATGAACGTTGAGCCCAGCGCGAACATTATTTTTATGATTCATTGGTAGTCCTGACGGAGCCTCATTCCCATTACAGTTACATATTGCAAGTCATTCATGTCTAGATTACTCGTATCTGACATCTCAGAGCTTTGCGGGTATGCTTGAAGCTTTATGCATTCGTGGGTCCTGGGCATTAAAGATACCAAAAACAAAACATCTTATAATGGGCACTATCAAAACAGCTTTAGAACTGGGCACTAAGTCAGTTTTATAGCAATTACAAATCAAGTTACTGACCTGTGCATCTTGAAACCAATTCATGACAACAATTGTAAGGATCACGCCAACTACATATCTTGAGAATACAATTTTGAAGTAATTGCTCTTACTCCATGTTGAAACATCAAACCACAATGACGAAGCTACAAAAATGCCTGATGAACATACCAATATGTTAATAGACAAAACCATACAACTTATAGATATTTGCCACCCACTAAGAATGCCATACCTGGAATTATAAAGTCGCCTAAATCAAGCATAGAATATGGGCATGCAACAACTCTTCTTGTGAGAAAAATCAGGAAAAGGATTAAAAACGTTGCGCACCCTGAAACTTTTTTTAGTAGAATGATCCATGAGATAATATGTGCTTAAACTCATCCTGGATAACTTTTAACAATTTCAATCTTGTTTTATTAAAAAAAAATAAATAAATAACCAAACTTACTTGACCAGTCTCACAAAAAGAATATCGTAGATCAACCTGCTTATAGCTAAATGGGGCAAAAGTAGAATCTCTAAGAAAACCGAATATACCAATTAGAGCCGATCTTCTCATTATGAGAACAATTCAACTAATATTTATGATCCTGGGTAGATTAGTGAAATGTGTGGATTTTCCGTTGGTCCACCAAAAGTAATATTCTCATAGTAATTCTAATAAGGTGGCAAACTATAAACTTATGAATACATGTGATGTGAATTGACTTTTTCAAGTATAAGGCCATCTACAACGCTATGACATGGCAGCGTGCAAATGAAAGGTTTAAACGACAAATCATCATTTAATAGCATTGTGGGTTGCGTGCATTAAAAGATCGTTCTTCTCTGATTGAATCTCAATTATGCGCTAGTGTTGGGGCCCTCTTCTTTATTTCCCAATTCTTTTATAGGAAACATGCATATGAAAAGAAGATATGTATTAACCGGGTATAATAAAGGCTACTTGTTTTGAAAGGCCCCAAGCATACCATCTATTTATATATAAATTGAAGGATAATTTTTTTTTTTCATATTGAAATATACCATCTCATAACTGTAACTTATATATAAAAGACAATTTCTAAATTATGTAATATTAGTTTGTCTTAAAATTATTTATGTATGCATAAACATATGGTAATATATAAAGATTAAAATAACAGTGACATAGAAGTCTATTAAACTATGTAAAATGTAATGGGTTGTGAGTGTTTTATGTGATAAAGTTAAATGATGATGTGGTTGTGTATTATACTCAAAACATTTTGATGGGTTGTGGATGCCCTAATATAGAGCTAGTCCGTCCATCCGAGGGGCCAGCTTTGGATTTAGTATATATATTTGGCATGCATCATATCTTGCCTCCTTGAGTACTTGTAACACAATTTGGATCTTATAAATGGTGCAATCTATTTTTCGCCATATAAAAGTAGAATTTTGTCAAGATAAATGCACTTAAAAAAATGTGAATATCGCTCCCGTGACTTAAAATCAAAGCCTGATCGTATACATATTTTCAAATAAGTAGTCTGATCTTAAAAAATTAAAAAACGGTTATGAAATATAATCTCCATCATAATTAAGTGTATCAAATAAAAGTTACTTACATTATTTCAATAAATAGTTTGATAAAATATCATCAGTTATATTATATTTCATAGTTGAGGTCAAAAGTTGAGATAATGTAAACCTTAGGGGCTGTATTGACACCTTTGAAAGTTAAATTTAAATTTGAATTATGAGTGAAATATATTTGAAAATCTCCTCTATAATCATTTCATAAACCCTACAAGTTTTTTAAAGTCGGCACAAGGCATAAGGGAAGAGATACGTTTCAAGCAAATAAGGTACTATAATTCATATATATAAATTTACTAGCTAGTTGCATGTCTTTGCATGCGTAATGTGTTGATCATGTTGATTGATTGATGTATGTTTATAATTGGTAGTAAACTACGTACTATAACCAACTCTTTCTTGATCAGAAGTAATAACAAGGTTATTTGATTTTTTTATATGATAAACCATTTTCATTGGTGAAGATGATAAATGTTAATATGTATTTTTTGGGGTGATTATTACTGAATAAAACTAGTTAGGAGATATAACGATCAAGAATGTGTTAACGACGGTTTATAATAGGCAAAAACCGTGTTGTGGAGACGAACTAAGAAAATGAAAAAAAGACGGGAATTAGGATATATATCCCTGGACCTTGGTCATTTTTATTTCTTGCTGAATGTTTCATTTTAAAAAACTATGATGTGTCAAATTAAGTTCATTGAGTGTCCATTATTGTTTTAAAAAAGGGTTAAAAGCACCAAAATATATCATACTTGTCACTTGTACCTTTTATATGTATCGAACAACTTTTTTTTATTATATGTACTAAACTTGATTTTATTGTATTTTTTTGTGTACTTTATGATAACTATGATACATATAGTAGCAAAAAAAACGAGGGGCAAAGTACAAAAAAATAAAAATACAATAAAATCAAGTTTAGTATATAGAATAGCAAAAAAAATTGTTCGATATATATAAAAGGTGCGAGTGACAAGTATGATACATTTGGGTGCCAGTAGCCCTTTGAAAAATTTAGTTTTGACTGCAGCCCTTCCATGGATTTCAGTCAGCTTGTAACAGAGTTTTTAACTTGGCTGTTGAATACAGAAATTAAAGTATATGTAAATTATCTTACATTATTAGTTTGATTATGCATTAGATTTTATATATAGATAAAACAACCACTTGTTTTTGTTAGGGTAGTACGGCACAGTGTATAAGACCCATTCCTGATAATAAACTCCATTTTTTATCATATTGAATGGAGAGTACGTACTCGGCTATCAGTAGAGTTGCTCTCTGATTTTGTAGCTGCTTTTCAATCTCATGGTTCCGTGTAGTTAAGTAGCCCGGAACATTCTCAAACCGGCCAGGCCTAACTTTCTTTGTGAAAAGGTGAATTTATTAAGTGATTACATAAAATTGTAAATTTTTTGGAAGAGCAGAACTTTGGGAGTTGATAAGTCACCCAAGACACATAAATTGATAGCGGGTTCCTAAGAGGCAATGTACCTTTTCCATTGTATAGGAAGTTGATAAGTCACCCACTAAGCACTTATGAGACAACAAATTCTGCAACTTTTGATTGGTACCTCAACAGACAGATTTGAATATAAATTATGATTGTAAGATGTTATTCAGCGCATAATCTGTATGTGCATTGCAATTAAAACTAGTATTTTTTTTTCCATCTAGAAATGTATTCAAGAGGTAAAGTCCCAGCCATTGGTATTGATCTTGGAACAACTTATTCTTGTGTGGCTGTCTGGCAGCACAACCGTGTTGAGATCATCGCAAATGATCAAGGTAACCGGACCACCCCATCGTATGTCGCCTTTAATGACACTGAACGTTTGGTTGGGGATGCTGCCAAGAATCAAGCTGCCTACAACCCCACCAACACAATCTTTGGTTCGTCACTGTTAA
The DNA here is from genome assembly GCA_019973895.1 of Chrysanthemum seticuspe. NCBI lineage: Eukaryota > Viridiplantae > Streptophyta > Magnoliopsida > Asterales > Asteraceae > Chrysanthemum > Chrysanthemum seticuspe. Next base: position 232,286,291 of record BPTQ01000002.1, on the reverse strand, counting down.
TTGTTTTTATTATGTTAGCTTTTGTTAGTTATTTAGTCTTAGACTAACCATTGTTTAACTGAATTACATAATAATAGATGCTAAGCGGTTGATTGGAAGAAGAGCAAGCGATGAGATTGTTCAAGCAGACATGAAGTTATGGCCTTTTAAAGTGGTCGCTGGGAGCGATGACAAGCCAAAAGTAGTAGTCAGTTACAAGGGTGAAAGGAAAGAATTTACTTCTGAAGAAATATCTTCCATGGTTTTAGCAAAGATGAAAGGGGTTGCCGAGACATATCTTGGATCAGCAGTTGGAAAGGCGGTGATAACTGTTCCTGCTTATTTCAATGATTCACAACGTCAATCGACAAAAGATGCTGCAACGGTTGCTGGACTTGAAGTTATTCGTATGATTAATGAACCAACTGCAGCTGCAATTGCTTATACTCTTGACAAGAGAGCTAGTATAGATGGTAAGATGAATGTATTAGTTTTTGATTTGGGTGGAGGTACGTTTGATGTTTCTATTCTCACCATTGATGAAGGTGGAGTCATAGTGGTTAAAGCTACTGGTGGTGACACCCATTTGGGAGGTGAAGATTTTGATAGCAGAATGGTTAACCATTTTGTCCGAGAGTTCAAGCGAAAGCACAAAGTTGATATTAGTGGGAACCTAAAGGCTTTGGGTAGGTTGAGGTTATACTGTGAAAGAGCAAAGAGGACTATTTCAACAGCTATTCAGACAACGATTGACATTGACTGCTTGCTTAATGGTATTGATTTTTCAGCAAAGTTTACTCGAGCTAAGTTTGAGGAGGTGAACATGGATTTGTTCAAGAACTGCATTGACACGGTGAAAACGTGTTTGAGGGATGTGAATATGAGTAAGGATAACATTGATGAAGTTGTACTTGTTGGTGGATCAACCAGGATACCCATGGTACAAGAATTGTTGCAGGAACTCTTTAATGGAAAGCTACTGTGCCAAAGGATGAATCCTGATGAGGCTGTTGCTTGTGGGGCTGGAATTTTAGCTGCCAACTTAAGTGGCAATGGTCATGAAGCTGTGCAGTGTCTGGAGCTAATCGATGTTACTCCTTTGTCACTTGGAGTGGCTGTTAAGGGAGATGTTATGCGTGTGTTAATTCCAAGGAATTCACCTATACCAACCAAAAGGGAAGGCACTTTCGTTACATCTGAGGACAATCAAACTAGTGGGAGTTTTTTTGTTTATCAAGGTGAGAGATTAAGAAGTAACGAGAACCATTTCTTGGGAGAACTAAACCTGTCTGGGATCCCATCTGCTCCCAGGGGGGTAGTTAAGGTCATTCTGTGCTATGAGATAGATGCTGATGGAATCCTGAATGTCTCAGCAAGAGAAATAACTACCGGCAGACACAATTCAATCAAGATAACAAACAGTGGTAGTCTGTCTGCAGTGGATATCAAGAAGATGATTGAAGATGCTAATCGGTATAAGCTAGAAGATGAAGCTTACATGAAAAAGGTGAGAGCCCATAGAGCTTTAGACGACCGTGCATATAAGTTAAAAACCAAGATGAAAGATTATAATGTTCGGTTGAAGCTCAGAAAGACAGGGCTTAGTGTAGAAGACTTGGAAGCTATGGAACATCAGATTGAAGGGATGACTGAGTGGCTTGATGAAAACTGTGATGCTGAACTTGATGAGCTGGAGAACAAGGAAATGGAGCTTGACGATATATGCAGGCGGTTCAAGTTAAACCTTGTTCTAAAAAAGTAACTGAAATACACCATGTGGAACTCTGGAACATACTGTCTCTAAACTTTAAAATTTTCATTTTTGAATTTGAGTGGGAGATCAGGTTTATGTACTGTTCTGCTATTTTGAATGTTAAGGTATCTGTTAAAGCTATGACTATGTCATGAAACTATTGCTGAAAATAACTAATGCTATTAATATGCGACAAGCTCGACGTCATTTTACAACATAAACTGTTTGTGGCGGTTATAGGTTGCTATAACATTCGTGTATCACAAGGTGCATCATTATTGTGGAGTTTGGTGCATGAGAGTATAAAAATCGCAGTTATAGAATTTGTAGCATCATCATAATATAAAAAACAGTGCACCATCGTTAGAAATTAAATGCAGCATCAATTCTAAAAATTATCCTGAAAAAAAAAATAGTTTCCACAAAATCTTAATTCTCCAAAAATGGTATATTATGTTAGTTTCTAAAAAGTTTTTTTTTTTTTTTTTTTTTTTATTTTTTAAATAAGTTTCTAAAAGGTTGAAACAAGACAATCTCACAACCTTTTTAGAGCATCTCTAATGAAAAAACAAATTATTTTTTTCACAAGAGATTTTCTAAAGGCATTATTTCATTTGGAGTGAAAGCTATTTTTGCCTAATGCACTTGAGGTTTTTCTAGTCGTTTGAGAAATTACTTTCGTGCAATATTATTCTCATAGAATCTAACTATTTTAATACTAGAAGTACAAAGAGAAAAAGCTTGGCAAAGTTTTTGAACTATAACATTTTTGTAACAATAGTTTTTGAAATAAGGTACGTAGATATCTTGTGGACGTATGGTCCGGACTGGGCCAGGAATGGGTCAGGCCCGGCAAATGCGGCCCACTCTACGCCTAAACCCTAATCCATCCCCTATAAATATATGACAGGTTATCTCTAACCCTAACTAACTTTGATATGCTACATCGCATACTAACTTGACCGTCGGAGGTGGACCCCGGGGCTACGGCCTCGGGTCCACTCCTAACGGGTTCTCTTTGTTGACAGGTCTACTAGGACTCGAGAAGACGACTAACGGCCCATGGAGAGTCGTTGAATCCAGTCCGCGCCAGATTATGCATCAACAAGTTGGCGCCATCCGTGAGACCACGAATTAAAAGCACTGCGTACCACTTGCTTTATTCAAGGTTGCTGGGACCACGAGTTAATTCCTAAAGTCGATATATTAATTTAATATCACTTTAAAAAGCATGGCACATCTGCATAACAGTCGCCAAGTAAGGAGTCGACTTTGGATAGTTGGCTAAGATTTTTGTGAGTTCCTTTACTTATTATATTAATAAAGGTCAATTGCATATATACCCACTAAAACTTACATATTTGCATATATACCCAAAACATGCTTAAAATGCATTGTACATCATGCAATAAAAACTTGTATTATGGGGAAATATGCAAGTTTTTAAGTTTTAGTGGGTATATATGCAATTCCCCCTATTAATAAAGGTTATAGTGTGCTGATTGTTTAATTTTTTTTTGAACGGCTGATTGTTTAATTAATATTTGAACAAATCTATAAACTTACGGAGTATTATATTCGTATAGAATTCCATAAACTTTTTGAGAATTGCATATTGTTATCAACATATAATTATTTACGAATAGTCTATTCTTTTACATATAAAAGAAAAAGTTCGCACGATTGGACCTAAGAAAAAGCCCGCACGATCGGAGCTATTTTTTTTTAGTCGCGAATTAATTCGCGCATATACTGTTTTTATGGTTGGTACGCCTGTTCGCGCTCGAACAACGCAGTCGCGATAAATCTACCCGCGTTAGGCCATGCGTTCAGACATCTTCGCAGAGAACGCGTACACGCGAACACCACGATGCTAGTCAATCACCATGATGCGCACTGGACAAAGGTCGTGGTATAAACATCTGCGATCATCGCCCAACGTTCGAGTCTATGCGGTTACGATAAATCCATCTGCGTCTATTAGTCGCGGTCACGGTACATCCACCCGAGTTTTTATTTTATACATTAAAAAAAAACACAATTACTTAATTCGTCGGTACGCATCCCACGACGGCTGCGCACTGCCACTTTTCGTATGTGCTATATATTATTTATGCTATGCGCAATATATTATTCATGCTATGTGCTGTTTATTGTTTTACTTCATTAGGTTTTATATGCTGCGATTCGCGGCATATACTTTTAATCTTTGCATTCAGTGTTTTTCGCAGATTAAGTAAGTTTAATGCTCCTACACGAGTAGCACCATCAAACTTGGGGGCTACCAGGGTATATAGTACCACTGTTTCCGTATGCGTCACGCAGATTATTTGGAAGCTCGGTACAAAGACGGATTTAAATATCCGCACCATCTTGCCGCAGGGGAGACGTCCTCTGTTGGTTGTAAAGACGGATGTAATGCGCGCAGAAGCACGTCTTCTGTCGCACCTCTTTGTTGCGCACAGCGCGCACTTATGCGCAGAAGCACGTCTTCTGTCGCACCTCTTTGTCGCGCACAACGCGCACTTCTGCTACAGAAGCACGTCTTTTGTCGCACCATGCTGCGTCGCTACTGGTACAAAAGGTAGGCCCTTATCCAGGATGCATCAAGCGGGATCCACTTTCACCTACGCGGCCATGAACAGAACTTAAGTCTAGCATAACATAGCCATGCGCTATCTTATACTAGACTTGGGGGGCTTGTGGACGTATGGTCCGGATTGGGCCAGGAATGGGTCAGGCCCGGCAGATGCGGCCCACTCTACGCCTAAACTCTAATTCATCACCTATAAATACATGACATGTTATCTCTAACCCTAACTAACTTTGATATGCTACATCGCATACTAACTTGACCGTCGGAGGTGGACCCCGAGGCTACGGCCTCGGGTCCACTCCTAACGGGTTCTCTTTGTTGACAGGTCTACTAGGACTCGAGAAGACGACTAACGGCCCATGGAGAGTCGTTGAATCCAGTCCGCGCCAGATTATGCTGCAACATATCTCAAAGATCCTCTGAATTAATTAGGCCAATGCTAATGGTAAGGTTTAGAGGCGGACCTATGGCATGCGAAGGTGATGCCCGGGAACCACCTTGGAACCTAAAATCGCTTAGAAACGCCATATAAATATATTTGGGAACTACCTTGAAATAATGTTAGGAACCACCTCGGAATTAAATTTTGGAAGGAATGAAACAATAAAACTGTTGCAGATTTGGCCGGACATCTACGCCGGAGTTGAAGAAGAAGACTCAAAGAAGTTGAAGATGACTCAATGAAGTTACTTTTATATGGTGAAGACACTATTATATTGTAGATAATCGAGAAAAGTGACCGTATCCCACTACCCCTTGTTCTTTTCTTATTTTAAATACTTGTACGAGTTAATAAAATGCATTTAAAAGTCCAAAGTACTCTATTAAATATTACGTTTAAGATAATACGAAAAATATACATGTTTGTATCAGTATAATTCTATAAAATTTTAAAATTATTTATTATCAAATCATGACGCTATTTGGTTATGATCTTTTGTTAGCATTGCGGTTCACAACAACAATAGTTGTCGGAGCAAGGTATGAGGGATTGATGTCGTTTCCATTTTTGTGAAGTAAGATATACGTATTTTTAAATGTGAATATTTCCCGTCTAAATCATTTGTAAGATATTAACCTGATAAAACACTACCCACACTTTTCCTTGCATTGTGTTATATTATACACGGCCAATTGACCATGTTGACTTGTTGACTTTTTCTTTTTTAACTAAGAAACCACCTTAGATTTGACGCTAGATCCGCCACTGGTAAGGTTGCCCCCCAATCAACCGAGTAGATGATCGTATTATCCCCATTAGCCCAACCGAACAATGACCAGTCACCCTCCAACCTTTTCAAAGTTATGGTTGGCTTGCCAACAGCAAATTTCAATTGTTTTGTGTGTGTAGTTTTTCGTTGTGGTTGTGGTCGTCTTATTAGCAAATTGTGGTTCGGTGTAGTCTTAGAGAGAGAAAGTTGATGTGTCGCTGATGTGGCGGAGAGTAACCACAATATTTATAGTTACCATTAGCATTGGCCTTAAAGAGTTTGATGTATAGGTCAAACTAGACAAACAGAACCTGCGGCCCTGTAAAATTTTGACATGTGTCCATTATTTAATTAGAAAAGCACTCGTGGTTGATGGGGTGTATTTTTGTTATGCCAGTGATGACTATTGTAGTTTTATTTATTTATTATTTTTATTCGAAGGGTGAAATATGTTACTTATCAAAACATATTATAAACAATTTAATAGAAATACAATTGAATTGGACACTCCCAATTAGTGAAAACTACTCCAACAACATTATTCAAACCTATCATATATCACACAACACTAAAATACTATCTATGTTACAACAATGCAAGGAATAATGCAGCTTTCCTTATTTGTACAGACCGGAACATCTCCTTACTATTCACACCCATTGATTCATCCATAATACACCAAAGATCATAGCTTCATAACTAAATTTCCTAGCCATCTCTTAGCCATAATTATTTAACCAGCATCCATAATAATCAAAGCAAGAGAAAGCTAGGTATCAGTAAATTTCCTAACCATCTCTTAGCCCTAATTATTTAACCAGCATCCATAATAATCAAAGCAAGAGAAAGCTAGGCATCAGTATGTAAGCTATACCCATCCATCCCACTTCATAATAGGAGCTATACCAAAATCCTACATTTCCATCATAGTAAACTAGATGGCATCAGATTATGGGAACACACCCTATATGGGAACCTTCCTAACCTCTTGTGGTAGCACATTGTTTTGACCAAATATGATCATTTTACACTCCTCACTATTCAAAATATCATATGCTACCCTACTAGTTCATACTACCCAACACAACAGGATACCCACTTTATGTAAAAGCTATCTTTTAGAGTATAACGATACAAGAACTAATCCTCCATTACCTCAACCAAGGCCTATAAAGGAATAAAATTATCTAAGGATAACTAAACATCAAGCTTTCCAAGATACATGACTATTGTAATTTCGTGCAACTTAACTTTTGTATTTTAGCAAAACTTTTGAGTGTAAAACTAGAAAAGCAAAATCGTCAATTTTTTTTATGCCACTTCATTTTCATCATGTCAAAAAAATACGAAATTTATATTTCAACCACTTAATTTGATAAAAACTTTTGACAATTATCACAAAGTGCGAGAGATATCAAATTTTTAGTTTACCCATCTCGAACAACAATAAATGGTCACACCAACCTCCAATTAAAACAAAGCTTTCGGTGTGTGATTATGGGGGTAAATTGGTTGGCCAATATATAAAAATTAATGTTAATATAGAAAGCCAAATTTTGAGCCTACATTTTTTCTTTCTTACAAAACATCTACATGACATGACCAATCATGTTTAATTTAAACTTTAGAGAATCTCAATTCTAGTTTAAACACTTAAATCTGTTAAAAAAAAATTTAAAACACTTAACATTATTTTACCCATTTGATTAAACCTCTCAAGTTTAATAACCGCTTAATTAAAACGCTCAACTAATTTGATCAACATTTATATCTGTAACTTATACAGTTATACTACATATCATTTTAATCATTATGGTTAAGTCGTTCAAGATTCGGATAGTGGTTGTTAAAAAAAATAACCACGTTCATGAGGCATGTATCATGTTCACCAACACGAACTATTCAAGTTTACCAACCCCGACCTGAACTCGATCAAAAGGGGATGGGTACCCGAATCGGAAATAACAGATACAGTGGATCCCGTAGTTAAAATAGGGTAATCCCTCTATGAGGACAAGTATCTACTTTTCTCCCTACACGAATCGATACGTCTTATGATACACCAGCTTTCCGGGGTTTTAGTTTTTTAGTTATTTTTATTTTTCTTATTCAAATCAAGTGGATCAATTCTTTTGATTTTCTTTAAACACTCGAATTACAACCGATTATTCTTTATTCAAATTAGTAACATGTAGAGTTAGCATCTCAACCTTAAACTATGCTTTTTAAGTTAGTAATAACACCAAATACAGATATAGCCGCTAAACTGTAAGATAAGTAAGCCTCTCCCGGCCATACAGTGCGCGTTTTAATGGAGATGCCGCTAAGACCAAAGGTATCAATAAATACAGTGCTATCAACAAACTATCTCCATCACCACAAGTGTTTGAAGAAGTGTGACAATTTATAGTTTTGTTGTACTCTACTTCTTGTATAATGTAATGTGGTGTAGCTTAGTCAACAATAGTCAAAGTAGTTATAGTCATAATGTGTAGTATAAATAGCATTGTAACAGTCCACTTTCATTTTAATAAAAATCATTTACAACTTTTCCCTCCAATCTCACTTCTCTCTGTTTTAACTCTTCGGTTCAAGAAGAGTTCACGGATAGGAGGAGAATAAGAGCCCATGCGAAGGGTCTGGTTTAACGAAATAAAGTTTTTGACGGGAATATGAATAAAACCGAAAGACCCCTTTAACCATTATGGGGGTTAATCAAAGAGAAGCTTTTTCTTATACTATAGTTGCAAGTCTATTGTTCTCTTTTCGAATTAGGTGAAACAAAGCTTCAAACAAAGAGGTTGAGCAGCCATTAGCATTGAGGTCAATCACCACACCACCTCTATCATACATACGACATTAGATGACGCGAGAGTGCATGGCCAACACATACCTAAAGCACTCTTTAGTTGCTTCTCCTTTTTTCATCGAGATTGGGTTGGTGTTCAGTATACCGCTTGTGTAGCCTATGTGAAACAAGCGAGTACAAGAAGATGTTCGTAAAGTAGTTAATATTTTTTTTTTTCTAAAAATTAATTGTTTTAACTGAATAGTCATTTAAATCGAGTGTTTTAATAGTACCAATATCTAAAGAAAAAGCAATATTTATTCATTTTTTAAAACTTTATATTACCAAATTAGAGTCGATCATCTCATTATGAGAACAATACAACTAGATATATTTATGATTCTGGGTAGATTAGTGAAATGTGTGGCTTTACCATTGGTCCACCTAAGGTAATTTTCTCATAGTAATTATAATAAGGTGGCAAACAATAAACTTATGAATACATGTGATGATCGACTGTAATTTTCCTATCTTTTTGTGATGATCGACTGTAATTTTCAATTCATAATCGTTATTCAATTCATGTTCACTTTTCAATGGTTTTGTATCCAATGGTTATTAGAGATTCAGAACCTTGGTTATTCGAGATTCATAATTGATTCAGAACCATGGGTTACGTTTCAATCGTTATTACAACCCTCAAAAGGATAAGTTTTATGACTATAATCATTTTCAATGGTTTTGTAGCATGTTCAGAATTGTATTCAATTCATAACTGGTAAGACACTTTTATGTCCATATCCACATCATAATTATTCATCTTCTTTGTGTCGGTTTACATAATCGATTGGTTTTGGGTTTTTGGGTACAAGTAATTTTTAATTTTAAGCTATTATAATTGAATGATTTTCAATAACAGGTTGTAATTGAATGATTTTGTCATTGATTTTTATTTACTCAATTGTTGCCTAAATTATTTTGTGCATAAATCAGTTATAATTTTCTTCAATTGTTTCCTAATTATTTTCTGCATATCTTTTGATTTTATCATAACAACATGCTAACTATTTTTGGTTTGGATATTTGTAATTATGTTTCAATTATTTTTTTAAAATACATGATTTTGTCATATCTTTACCCATAACCCTATAAATTCATACATATGAGGTACGAAACATTCACAATACTCATTCCAAAAACCACCATTCGAAAATGTCCCAAATGGTTCCCAAAACTAACATGATCAAGGAGTTAACACCATTCAAAGATGATTGGTGTATCAAGGTCATGATTATACGCTTATGGAAGTTAACTGTGTTTAAAAATCCATTGAAAACTTGAAAGATTGAGATGGTTCTGCAAGACGAGGAGGTATTACATATACATTTTCTATAATTTCTGTTGTATAATTATTTTCAGGGTTGTAATACTTTCATTCTGCATTTAAATTTTAGGAAAACAACATTGTTGCTACTGTGAAGCAGTCTTTTTGTCCTAAGTTTGAAAAGTGTCTACAAGAAGGGAAATGCGTCTATATTTCTACTTTCGGAGTTGGGGATAGCCAAGGAAGTCCCTATATCATCGATAATGCTTATAAAATTAACTTTTATATGTCGACCGTAGTCACTCCATCTGACACGTATAGTGGATCAATTGGGTTCAGGTTTAAAAGTTTTGCCACCCTTCTCCAAGAGGAAAAACCATCTAATGTGTCTTACGGTATAAAAATATCCACTTCAACTTGAAATATATATATCAATCATATTAAACCTTTTCGTTATTCATGGACGTTTTCTTTTGCTTATGTGTGTATACAGATCTCATAGGAGACCCAATCTCTTGTGGTACGATCGACCATGCTATGGTTTAGGGGAATAAGCGTCCGTTCATCCGTTTAGAGTTGGAGGATGTATCGTAAGTCATTTCTGATACTTGGTTATTTATTTTATTTTTCCCATATTATTTGTTTAAAGACTGTCAATTTACTTGTGCCAATTGTAATTTGTAGTGGGAATAGGCTTAGGAATATTACTTTGTGGAGTGACTATGCCCACCAATTGAACAACGCGTTAGGTGACCGACAAAACTTGGGCCATGTTGTTATCATCCTACAGTTCATGAAACACAAGATTTATAAACGTGAGTGTTCTTGCTGAAAGTAATGTATATTAGTCATGTTTCACTCTTATCCATGTATGATAAACAATTTACGCTCTAAATAACAACACTACATGTATCTCGAACAGGTAAACCTGCTATCTCAAGCATGTTTGGTGCTACAAAACTCTTTATAAATGACGACATTCCTGATATACATAAGTTTAAGAAGCTGTGAGTTGTTAACACACCATTCTTTTCACCATTTTTCTTTACCCAACTTTGTATACACATTTTTAACCGATCTTTTTTCTTTTCACAGCTTGATTGAAAACCGTGGTTCGGAGGGAGATGATCACCAACTTAGTCATTTGACAACGTTTTCAAGTTACTCAATTAAGCATGACTTTCTGAACAACTTGCAAAAAATTACTCTTAATGACATCCGTGACATAGGAAAGGTATAAGATGAATATTTTCAAATCTTTAATTGTCTGACTTTTTTTTTTGCTTTATCAGAGCATATACTTCATTTACTATACGTGCTTCCAGGTTATGTCATGTGTTGTCGTAGCAACTGTTAAGAAGATTGAGCGTTAGTCTGATTGGTGGTATCTTGCATGTGTGAAATGTAACCATTCTGCCAAACAAGAAAGTGTTTCTGAAAAAGATGAATATGGTGTGGTTGTTAAAAAAAGGTCTGTCTTCAAATGTACCAGCAAGCAATGTGGTGAAGATACTGACGTTGAGTATAAGTAAGTTCTCACCAATATTTAAATTACACATACATATTAACACCTTACTTATACGTTTATCATTTAATGGCAGGTACAAAATTCCATTGCGAGTGATGGACTCAACTGGATCAGTTTCACTCACTTTGTTTGACAGACAGGGACACCCAATACTTGACAGGAGTGCAACTGAACTTGTGCAGGAAATGAGACAGGTATGACATAAACCCGTTCAGTTGACTTTCCTGTTTTTGTTACTTTAATATATACCTATACATACTAAAGTATTCTGAATTGCCAGAAGGGGGACATGGACATTCTACCCAAGGACTTTGACAAACTCCTTGAAAATACCTATGCATTCAAAGTTGATATCAAAGATTTCAACATTGTCAACAACAAGCACGTATACGGTATCTCTCAGTTGACTAATGATACTGACATAATAAAGGAGCTGATTAAGAAAGAATCTGATGATCAGGTAACACTATTTAAATGACTTTATACATTAAGCGTCCACAATTTTATTTACTGGTAACGTTTTTCTTAACAGGAAATACAATCCAACTCTCACGGAACTGCTCTTGAATTGATGTCACAGCCTTCAAGCTCATTCATGTCCCCTCCTTCAGGAATCAAACAAGCCAAGGTTCATATATTAGACGTGATTTTTGTTGTCTTTCTGTCTTTCTTGATATTATAAAGGAGTTGACATAATAAAGGAGTTGACATAATACAATTGTATATACGGTCGAGTTTCAGAAGAGAGGACTTCCGCACGCCCACATATGTATTTTTTTACACCCGGATGATAAGTTGGTTAATCATGAAAAGATCGATGATTTCATTTCTGCCGAGATACCAGACAAAGATAATGACCCGGATCTTTATCGCCTTGTAAGTGACCATATGATGCATGGCCCGTGTGGAGTTGATAATCCAAGTTGCCCCTGTACGACTAAAGGGAAATGCACGAAAAATTTTCTGAAGAAATTTTCAGCTCGCACTATGACAGACTCTGATGGTTTCCCTGTTTACAAAAGGCCTGATAATGGAATGTTTATTAAAAAAGGCGGGGTGGACCTACACAATGGTTTTGTTGTCGGTTATAATAAAGTTCTGTTGAAAACTTACCAGGCGCACATAAATGTGGAGTGGTGCAATCAGACCGGTTCTATCCAATATTTGTTTAAATAGATAAAAAAGGGACCAGATCGTGTTACTGCTACCGTTTGTGTTGACAACAATGAGAATCAAGAAAGCACCAACACAGAAGTGAAGGATGAAATCAAAGAAATTTATGATTGTAGGTATCTTTCAGCATATGAAGCTACTTGGAGAATTATAGGTTACGAAGTTCACTACCGTTACCCGCCTGTGGAAAAGTTGCCATTTCATTTACAGGGACAACAACAGGTCGTGTATGACGCTGACGCCGATATTAATGATGTCCTAAACAAACCTTCAGTTGCCTGTACCAAAATTTTGACATGGATGGAATGTAATAAAATCGATGCTCTTGCCAGAACTTTGACGTACGCTGAATTCCCAACTAAGTTCGTTTGGAAGCCTGAAAATAAGATATGGCAGCGTAGGAAGCAGGGATTTGCTGTAGGACGGATTCATTATGTGATCCCTTCTCTTGGAGAAGCATACTATCTGAGAGTTCTTCTGAATAAGGTTAAAGGACCGACATCGTGGGAAGATATTCGCACTGTTAGTGATAGATTCTATGATTATCAAGGTAAAGATGACAAAATATATGATTCATATAGGGACACATGTTTTGCACTCGGATTGTTAGACGATGACAAAGAGTACATCGAGGCAATTAAAGAAGGACATCGTATTGCTTTTGCTGATTCTGTTCGTCGTTTATTTGTGATGTTGCTTACGTCAAATAGTATTGTCAGACCCGATCATGTATGGAACGAGACATGGGAATATATGTCTGATGATATTGAACATCAGCAACGTATACTTTTTAATAGTCCAGGTAACATTGTTTCTGCTCATTTAAACTTAAATTAACTATTTTAAAAGTTAAATTAAACTATTCTATTACTGTTGCAGATTTGGAGATCCGTGAACGTCATCGTAAAAATCTATGCCTGTAATATATAGACAATATTCTTCGTAAGAATGGAAGTAGCTTAAGTTCTATAAATGGAATGCCTTTACCAGGAGTTTCTGGAAAACCACACAAACTCTTTGATCCATGACGAAATTTGCTATGACACCGACTTACTAAAAGCTGAACATAACAGGCTCTTTCCAAGTCTAACAGGGGAACAAAAATTAGTATATCAACGAGTTGTCTCGGCTGTTGAAAATAAAAAAGGCGGTGTTTTCTTCCTTTACGGATATGGTGGTACGGGAAAGACATATATATGGAAAACATTATCCGCTGCTATACGGTCTAAACGAGATATTGTTTTGAATGTGGCATCGAGAGGTATTGCTTCTTTGCTTCTAACAGGTTTGTAGCTATCTGATCTAATGTAATAGTAAATTTTTATTGGTATGCAAAAATAAATTTTTAGGTTTTATTCTCAAAATGACCATATTTTATTTTTTTTTCCTTCTCCACTTTTAACTGAAAAAGTCAAATTCAGTGCATAATAGTTTGCTAGAGTTCTGCACAAACACAAAATGAAAGTGTCTTTTGGGTTGTATTCGTGATATCGCCGGTCCATTTGTGCACAATGGGTGCTATGTTTAGGGCAGGTGTTGGTCAAATTTTGTTATCTAAGCTGAAGGCACCAGCTGGTATTCACATCAGTTTCTGTTTCTCAAAATATACAAAATACTTCACTGCATATATTCTGATAACAGGGAGATATGCAGATACGGTCTGAATTTAGTTTACCTTTTGGTATATTCAGTAAACTTTTAAACTCAGATCTGTCAAAAAAATACTAAACATAAAAATGTGATAATTTTATTATCTTAAGTATTCTTATATCTGATCTAATGTAATAATAAGTTTTTATTGTTGTATCCAAAAATATATATTCATTGTCTAACGTACCTTCAATATTGCTTCTTTCCTTCTGGCAGGTGGTAGTACGGCTCATTCTCGATTTGGTATACCTATTAACCTAAACGAGGACTCCTTTTGTTCAATAACCCCTGGTACAGATCTTGCTGCTTTATTGATCAAGACAAGTTTAATAATATGGGACGAGGCCCCGATGATGCACAAACATTGTTTCGAAGCTTTAGATCGATCTTTAAGAGATGTTATAGGAACCACTGACCCAAATGCAAAAGATATGCCGTTTGGTGGTAAGGTTATTGTCTTTGGAGGAGATTATAGGCAGATTTTGCCAGTTATACCAGGTGGAACAAGGCAGGACATTGTACACGGATCTCTTAATTCGTCTTATATATGGGATGATTGTACAGTACTTGAGTTAACGACAAACATGAGATTGAGAGAAGGTTCTGATAAGTGTAATATTGAAGAAATCAAGGAATTTCGAGACTGGATATTAAAGATGGGAGATGGTCGTTTTGGTGGAGCTAAAGATGGTCGTTTAGGTGGAGCTAACAGATAATGTTAATCCTATTCCCTCACTGGTCGAATTTGTTTATCCATCATTTCTCAACAACTTACAGGATTCTTCTTTCTTTCAAGAGAGGGCAATTCTTGCTCCCACTCACGAAGTTGTTGAAGTTATAAACGAGCATTTGCTATCTCAAATTCCAGGTGACGAGGTTGTTTACTACAGTTCAGATAGCATATGTGAATCCGAAGGTCTTGACAATGATTACACCGAATCTTTGTACTCTCCTGAAGTGTTGAATGGTCTGAAGTTGTCTGGAATACCTAACCACAAATTAGCTCTAAAAGTTGGTGCACCAGTCATGCTTCTTCGAAACATTGATCAAACTGCTGGGTTATGTAATGGGACAAGACTAAGGATTCTACAACTTGGTGAACATGTTATTGTGGCACAAATATTAACGGGAACAAATGTCGGCCACACAACTATCATCCCAAGGTTGAAACTCAGTCCTTCAGACAAGAGGCTTTCGCTGAAGATTAATCGACGCCAGTTCCCGTTAGCTGTATGTTTCGCCATGACCATCAACAAAAGTCAAGGCCAGTCTTTATCAAAAGTTGGAATGTTTTTGCCTAAGCCAGTCTTCACACATGGTCAGCTTTACGTCGTTGTGTCCAGAGTCAAAAGTCGGAAAGGATTGAAGGTTTTGATATACGACAAGGATGGTAAAGTTTCAAAGAGTACTTTGAATGTTGTTTACCACGAAGTGTTACAAAAGATTTGATATACCGTATGGTTGTTTTTCTTTTCTTATTTTCAAGATTTATTCATTGTTCATTTTATGATTTTATATTATGGAAATGAACACTATTGTTTGAGAGCTAATATTAGTTGGTTTTCTTCTTTAAAAATTTGAAAGCTTATATTTTTTAACATGTTATATGCTGCTCGTGATTTATCACGGGTTTATAGGCTAGTAGTAATTATAATAAGGTGGCAAACAATAAACTTATGAATACATGTGATGATCGACTGTAATTTTCCTATCTTTTTGTGTCCTTCGCTTGTACTCTCCCCGTCTCATATTAAATGTTCATGTTTGACTTTTTAAGTTTTTTTTACAAGTTTGACCATTAATATTTCTGCTTGTGTTATATAGTATTAGATAGAAATAATACGTAGTGGAAATACATTTAAAGCTTAATCTATTCATATATTTTGCATCAAATATTATATAGCACAATCAAAAATATTTAAGGTCAAAGTTAAGAAAAAAAGACTTAGAAAATTGAAACCGGACATTTAATATAGGACGGAGAGAGTATTTTTATTAGCACGTTCTTCTTACCTAAAGAAAATAAGCATTTTGTGTGGTGAGGATTTCATTTTTACCTTATTGAGACTTTGAGACTTGGGAATTTTGTTAGTAACTCTCCTGACCCGTCACCCACACTGCCCAATCAGCCAATTTTTACAACCTCTATAGATATTAGTAATACCCCATCTCTTTCAAGACATTTTACATTAAAACGGCAATACATTCTGAGTTATATATGTAGAATGAGTATTAGTAGTATTAGTAATATTAGAAGACGTCATACATTTGGAATATACATTAGATTGATATAAACTTGAAGTGGTCAACATTATCACTCAAATATTTAACTCAAATTTGCAACACAATATTTTAGGATAAAAGATACTCTAATTTGGATTGGTCAATGTTAATACAAATATCGTCATTAAACGTTATTTATATTTTTGATCTTTACCTAAGTTTTGTTAACGACAAAAGTAAATTTAATTTTTATAAAGCTTAAAGCTTGTCAAGTCTAATAGATATTAAAACAAGCTTTTTCAAATAATATCCTCATCATTCAAGCATTTACATTGTGATTAACCATAATGTATGATAGGAGTTTTTAGAATGTTTTGGTTTCTTAAAAAACTAAACATTACATATGTATTTACATATTTCTAAAAATAGAAAAACAAACATATGACATCATGTGTTGCATCATTGAAATCATTGGAAGATTTCACAAGATTCTTTGTGTAGATTTAGGCTCTACATATCTTACACAATCTTGCATAGATATGATTGACTTTGGCAAGATTTTGAGATCTTGCTGTCAGACCTCGGCGGCACCAAATTCTATAACGGGCGGAACCCTTTAAAGGGTTTCGTGGTCCGTGGTGCCTGCTAAGAGTTTTGGCTATAAATAGCAAAGCCAAACCAAGTAGTTTCTCATCCCTTTCTATCATACTCTCATACATTTCTTCTCCTATTAGTGATCTCTTTTGTAGCAAAGAAGATACAGTCACATTCAAGCTTCAACGAGAAGTTGGAAGTCTTGCTTGTTTGGTGTTGTATGATCTTGTGTTGATTCATACTTCATTGTTGTACCAAACTATCATAATCTTGTGAGTGTGAGTGGTTAGTATTTTAGTCCTCAAAATACATTGTGTGTGGGAGTGGTTGTACCCTTGGAAAGAACTCGACATTTAGCTTAGTGTCGAAAATAGTGTAAGCGAAATGTAAAGGCTTCTCCGCCGGTGAAAGGAGCTTGTTGACTAGTGAAGTTAAACTCTCGAGTGTGAGACTCGGGGAGTGGAGTAGGGTATGGAAAAAGAGTCCTTGTAGACCGAACCACTATAAACAACTTGTTGTGGTTTGATTGTTTCTTTCCTTATCTACTCTTTACATATTGTTTACATATCTAAGATCAACATCAATTGATCTTTCAATAAGTTTCAAAACAAAGTTTTTAATCGGTAAACTATTCAACCCCCCTTCTAGTTTTCTACAATTGGTACCAGAGCCTCGTTGCTCAAGAATTTCTAAAATATATTGTATTTTATAAACTTGAAACGATCCATGGATTTTGAAAACTTTAAAGAAGGGCAATCTATGCAAATACCACCACTCTTTGAAACCAATGGATTTATATATTGAAAAAACCGTTTTGAAACATATGTAAAATCAAAAGATATAGATCATTGGTTTGTTATTGTTAAAAGGGATTTTAGTTCTACAACAAAAGATATTTCTGTTGATGAACAAAAGAAATTAATTGCTTAAAATAATGAAGCTAAAATGATGCTTTATAATGCTTTACCTAGAAAAGAATATGAAAGAATTTTTATGTGTGAAACCGCCAAAGATATTTGGGAATTTTTGATTGTTACACATCAAGGAAATTCACAAGTCAAGGATAACACAATTGATCTTCTTGTTCAACAATATGAACAATTTGTTATCTCTGAAGATGAAACCATTAATTGTGGCTTTGCTCGCTTTAATACTATTATTAAATCACTTAAAGCACTTGATGAATCTTTTCGTAGTAAGAACTTTGCCAGGAAATTTCTTAGAGCACTCCATCCGAAGTGGAGAGCTAAAGTGACGGCCATTGAAGAATCAAAAGATCTCTCAAAAATGTCACTAGACGAGCTAATCGGAAACCTCAAAGTACACGAAATGGTGATGGAGAAAGATTCGGAAATCATCAAAGGAAAAAGAGTGAAAATCAAATCCGTTGCTCTAAACGCAAGAACGGAATCAAGTGATGATGACGAATCTTGCTCCGGTAGTGAAGATGAAGAGTATGCCATGGCCGTTAGAGATTTCAAAAAGTTCTTTAGAAGAAGAGGAAAGTTTGTAACACAACCTCGAGAAGAAAAGAAGCCATTCCAAAAAGATCGGGATGACAAAAAGGGTAAAGGTGAAAGAAAGTTCTTTAGATGCGGTGATGCAAGTCATCTAATAGGAGATTGTCCCAAGCCACCTAAAAGCAAAACTCAACGAGCTTTTGTAAGTGGTGCTTGGAGTGATAGTGAAGATGATGAAGAATCAAGCAAGGAGGAAATCGCTCTAATGGCACATGAGTCAAATGAGGTACATTCCGACTCATCTTATTCTTCTATTGATGATGACACTTTGCAAAAACAATCCAATCAATTGTGTGAGCTAAGTCTAGAAATCATAACTAAAAATAAATTTTTAAAGACTATAAAGGAATTTTTAGAAAATGAAGTTTATGAGTTAAAAGAAAAGGCAAAACGATTAGAAAAGGGAAAAGCTAATGACGATGATTACAAATCATGTCAAGAGCTTAATCTTGAAATAGAAAAACTAAAGCTCATACAAGATGTTCTAATCGAACATAATTCTAAATTTAAAAGGTTTAACAAAAACATCGCTTGTGCCGATGAAATAGTTAGAATTCAAAAAACATCAGGAAACATGAATGGGCTAAGATTTAATGAAGTATTAATTCCAAAGAGTCAAAACAAAATAGCCGAAAAAGACAAACAACCTGTCAAAACTGTTGCAGTGCAGCACGGACCAGACGTACCCAAAATAAGGGATCCGTCCGTTGTAAAAAATGGTGCCGTGGGGACTTCAGCAGGACATAATATTTGTGATATGGACCGTAGCGAATTTGTCAAAGTGACAAAGAAAACCAATGATAGTGTTAAACTAAAACCTGCTGTTACATCAGGAGTAGGACTTGCTAAAAATGAATTTAGATAAAAAAAAAACTACTCAACAACGACATAAAACATCTTTTGCCAAACACCCTTTTCCTAAGAGCAACCACAACATACAACCCAACTATCAACACAACGGTTGGAATCAAAGCTTCCCTAGACCATATCAAACTCCAGATTACATGTCATGGAACCCTTATCCATCGTTTCCATACATGAATCAAATAAATGGTATGTTTAACCCAAATGGACCCATGAGATATTGGGGACCAAACGCTTGAGTTATTTGCTTCTTAGGTATGCTTGAAAGTTGGATTGGAACCTGATGAGTGGATAAAAGATAGTGGATGCTCACGACACATGACGGGCAACAAAAGTCTCTTCTCATCATACCAAGAGTATGACGGAGGTAATGTCACTTTTGGTAGCAATCTCAAAAGCAAAATCAATGGCAAAGGTACGATCGCTCATAACTCTCTAACTATTGAAAATATTTCTCATGTCGATAGGTTAGGATTTAATCTACTTAGTATTAGCCAACTATGTGATAAAAAGTATAAAGTACTATTTGAAGAAAATGGTAGTAAAATACTAAAAGATGGTATCACCATAGCTAAAGGAGTTAGGAAAAATAACATATACGTTATGAAAATAGATAAAACATCTAATGACAAACTTTGTATAACAACATTAGATGATAGCTCAACTCTTTGGCATAGACGCTTAGGTCATGCTAATATGAGACTTATACAAAACCTATCTTCAAAAGAGCTAGTTAGGAATTTACCAAAACTTAAATATGACCAACATTTTTGCGACGCTTGCAAAATTGGTAAACAAACCCATAGTAGTCATAAGTCTAAAAATATGGTGTCCACATCTAAGTGTCTAGACTTTTGCATATGGACTTGTTTGGTCCATCCGCTATAAGAAGCTATGGAGGCAACTTATACACTTTGGTCATAGTAGATGATTACTCAAGGTTTACTTGGACGTTGTTTTTGAAAACCAAAAATGAAGCTTTTGATAAATTTGAAAACCAAAAATGTTTTTGAAAACCAACTAGGTGTTAAAATTGTGTCGATCAGAACGGATCATGGTCATGAATTTGACAATGAAACATAATTTGGAAACTTTTGTGATACAAATGGTATAACACATAACTTTTTGGCTCCTCGAACACCTCAATCAAATGGAGTCGTAGAACGTAAAAATAGAACAATTCAAGAAATAAGTAGAACAATGCTTAATGAACAAAACATTCCTCAAAAGTTTTGGTGTAACGCCGTTGACACTTCTACATATATTTTAAATAGAGTCTTAATACGTCATTTTATTAAACAAAACACCATATGAGCTTTACAAAGGTAAAAAGCCAGCTTTAGGATATTTTAGAGTTTTTGGATGTAAATGTTTCATTCTTAATACTAAAGATTATCTCACCAAGTTTGACCCAAAGTCTTATGAAGGTGTATTTCTTGGATATTCTCAAACTAGTAAAGCTTACATTATCTTAAACAAAGAAACAATGAGAGTCGAGGAATCGTTGAACATAACATTCAACGAAAGTCCACCTCCCTCTAAGACATCACCTTTGGTAGATGATGACTTAGTTGAAAGTCAACTTGTAGAAAGTCAAGAAATAATTGAAAATGACAAGAAAGATGAACCATTAAATAATGAGATTATAAACATCAAGGAATCCAAAAGTCATCCTTTAGAAAAAGTCATAGGGCAACTAAATCAAAGAACCTTAAGATCACAAGCCCAAAATCAAAGTAACCATTTTTGTTTTGTGTCTACCATCGAACCGAAAAACATAAATGAAGCAATAAAAGATGAATCTTGGGTAATTGCTATGCAAAAAGAGTTAAACCAATTCGTTAGAAATGATGTTTGGAAATTAGTTCCAAAACCTAATGATCAAACTATAATTGGAACGAAATGGGTTTTTCGAAATAAAATGGATGAAAATGGTGTTGTGTCTAGAAACAAAGCTAGGCTTGTCGCACAAGGTTATAATCAACAAGAGGGGATTGATTATGATGAAACTTATGCTCCGGTAGCTAGGCTCGAGTCTATTAGAATCTTACTTGCATATGCATGTTCTTATGACTTTAAATTATTTCAAATGGATGTTAAGAGTGCGTTTCTTAATGGGTTTATTAACGAAGAAGTATATATTGCTCAACCTCCCGGTTTTACCGACTTTGAGAAACCACATCATGTCTTCAAACTCAAGAAAGCATTATACGGTCTTAAGCAAGCACCAAAAGCTTGGTACGATATACTTAATACTTTTCTTGTTGAAAACAAATACACCATGGGATTAGTAGATAATACTCTTTTTACCAAGAAAAAGGAGTCACACATTATCATTGTTCAAATATATGTTGATGACATCATATTCGGATCAACTTGTCAAGAGCTATGTGATGATTTCTATAAAGTCATGCACGATGAGTTTGAGATGAGTATGATGGGTGAATTAAACTTCTTTCTAGGACTCCAAATTAAACAACTAGAAGATGGCATATTCTTTAACCAATCTAAATACATAAAAGATATGCTTAAGAAATTTGGTCTTGAAGATTCAAAACCAACTAAGACACCAAGGATGAGGAAGGTGAATCGGTAGATAACACTAAATATAGAGGAATGATCGGTAGCTTACTCTATCTCACGGCTAGTAGACCCGACATTATGTTTAGTGTTTGTTTATGTGCTCGCTTTCAAGAAAATCCAAAGGTATCACACTTAGAAGCCTTGAAAAGGATATTTAGATATATTAAGGGAACGACATGTTTAGGATTATGGTATCCCAAAGGAACGGGTGTAGAAACTATAGTGTATGCCGATTCGAATCATGCCGGTGACTATGTCGATAGAAAAAGTACAAGTGGTATTTTCACTTTTGTCGGACATTGTCTCACCTCATGGTTTGCAAAGAAGCAAACGGCTTTAGCTATCTCAACTACTGAAGTCGAGTACGTCTCAGCCGGAAAAGCATGTCAACAAGCTCTTTGGATGAAGAAAGCTCTTGTGGACTATGGAATTCATCTCAACGATATCGTTATATTTTGCGACAACAAAGGAGCTATCGATCTCAGCAAAAATCCCGTCCAACATGCTCGTACAAAGCATATTGAAATTCGTCATCACTTTCTTCGCGACAATGTTCAAAAAGGAAACATCTCAATTGAGAAAGTATCCTCCGAAGATAACATTACCGACATTCTAACCAAGCCTCTCAAACGAGAACCATTTAATCTTCTTAGACTTGGTTTAGGGTTAATGGAACCAAACATGTAGGTAAAACTTAGCCTAAACCTTAGAACAAACAAAACAAAATAAATTTGTTTTGAACCTGCTACTGTACCCACGGCACCAAACGACAACAAAGGCGGAACCATTTTTATGGTGTCGTCTGGTCCGTGGTGACATCAGTGGCAAAAATTCTACCTACAAAACATCTTCTTCCTCACAACCCACTTTACCAAAACGTGTAAACTTTAGACCTAACTCATTGTTGACATCTTCTCACCCACTAATCACTAGAGATAACATCATTGAATAACCATGGTAGCCGCAAAATTCTATGATCACAAGGATACCCTTAACTACATTCTCAAACATCACAAAACCAAGGGCCTCACCAAAGAACAAGTCAAAATATTTAAGAGTCTAGAAACAAGGTACTTCCATGAGGGTAGAACCATTCACTCCTCCTTCGTCGACAATACCAATCTTCGTCAAGAACTAGCCGCTATTCAATTCGATTGTCTCCTTGACATCGATGAACCTATTTGTCCTAGATTTGTGTTAGAGTTCTATGCTAGTTTCACCGGTTTCATTGATGAAGATGATGAGTTTAGCCTTAGATTTAGGATCAATCAACACGACTACACCATCTCCTTAACCAACTTTGTTCAAGTGCTAGGAATTCCCAACCAAGGGACTTGTGTCTACTTGGATAAGTGGTCACTTACCATCCTTGATGCAATCAATGACCGCTCTCTTCCCTAAGAAACTCCTTTAGCGGATAAAGATGTCATCCGTGAGCGCCTATTTAACCCAAGAGGTGATACAATCCGTGTCACCTGAAAAGGAAAGGAAGTGAACCGAGATCCATATGGAATGGAGCTCAATGAACTTAAGCCCGAATTTAAGAAATATGAGGAACTACTTAGAGCCAATGTCATTAGCACCATAGGAAATAGGGATCATATCAACGCTTGTCTTTCTCACATGCTCTACAACTTGTCCACCCGTCAACCATTCAATTTAGCCTACTACATTGCTAGGAGAAAGATTGACATTCCAACTCAAGGATCGGTTGCTCTTCCTTGCGAGATGCTTCTCACCCGTCTCTATAGAGCCTTTGCACCAATTCCACCTAGCCCAAAAGGTTTGAAGCTTGACTATGAGCTCATCCCTCACATCTTTGTACCCTTGAGTGACGAGCGAGTGGCTAAGACAAAAGGCAAAAGAGCAAAACCTCCAACTCCATCATCATCATCATCAAATAGCTCCGAGGATGGTCTTCCAAATTCTCGCCTTCCACCTCATGAGTATTATGCGTCTCTTCTCGAGATTGAGAATGAATCAGCAGAGTTCAAGCAAACCAAGGGGATGTTCCAGTGCCTTGGTAGGATGATGAACAAGATTTACAAGAAGTTGGACAAGTGAGGATCCTTTTAAGGAGTGTTTGGAACAATACATTATCCTTACTGTTTGATACAATTTGGTTGTTTTTATTTTGTAGGATGATAATATAACTCAAAACAATGATGTATGCTAACAATCTCATGCAGGGGGATAGCACAAGTGTGTTATCAAATTTTACCCATTTTCACTTTAATGTGAAAATCACTAGCCCTTGGTCTAAATCTATGCTCCACTATGTTTGTGTATGTGTTATTTGCTTTTCCTAACTAGAAATAATTAATGTCACATGTTTTGAGCAAAATTTTAGGTTTCAGAAATGTCCCCGACACTTAAAATACTGTTCTGTGGTGATTTCTGGTGTCCACGGATCATACGGCACCAAAAATTTGGTATCATCTGTTATGGAATTTGGTACCGCCGTACCTGTACAGGCGGCACTATTTCTTTGGTTCTGCCTATGTAAAATTTTGGTGTCGTGGATCCTACAGGTAATTTTCTGAATTTCGCTTATTTCGATATTCCAAATTACTGTACATTACTTGCAAGTTAATCTCAACTAGTTATTACCCATTTTAGAACTAGTATAACATACTTAGGCATGTAGGAAATCTATTTCCCACCGAAATTCAAAAATTTGAAAAATCCACCCAAGGAGCCCTTTTGCATAAAGGAAGGAACCAAAAATTTGGTTCCTTGCAATCCGTGGGTAATCTGATTGTTAGGATCTTACAATCATTAGAAAACATTTATTGCAAATCTTTGCCTCTTCACTCCATCCCTCTTGTATGGCTTGACTTGGGTGATATGACTAGCATTAAACCCACTTCAAAATCATTAGAAACCTCATCTCTTCTATGGTTTAACATCAAATCAAACACACTTCTCCATAATTCACCATTCCTATAAATTAAGAGGTTTTACCATGATCATCTTCACACCTTCTCAATTCTTACCATCTACTAGCAAAAAGCTTAAGTCAAAATGACAAAGACTTCACCTTCAACCAAGCCTTGCAAGAAAACCGCTAGGATTAGTGTAAGACCTTGTTGCTTCGTCAACTTGAGTTCTTTATCCGAGTCATCTCCACTCACCATCTCATCTCCCATAAGGGATAATACAAACCTCGGTTTAGCTACTCCTACACCCATTACCATCACTACTCCACCACCAACAAAGACTCCAAGCTCACCACCACTGGCACCCCTCCAAACATCAAAAACACCATCACTACCAAAATCTCCAACACTCATCCCATTGGAGTTATTTTCCACACCACCCACTTCTCCAAATCCTTTATTGGAGGACTTGGAAGAATTGCCTCCTAGGCCTAATCATCCACCACCATTGCCATCATTTGGTACTATTGAGTGGATTGCTCATGAGTCTCCTAGACCATCGTTTGACCCAAACGCCCCGTTAGGGCCACGACCTCTTCTCTTCCACCCCATCCACAAAGATATCCATGGTCCTTTGTATGGGGATCAACCACTCCCTACATCAATGTCTCCTTACATAGAGGACATTGAGGAGTCCATGTGGGAAGATCATCCCACAAGAGAGGAGATTCAAGCCGAACTCCGACATCTCCACCAATTCTCAAAGATGGTGGATTCTCATCTAAGTGAGACTATGCAAATGCAAAGTGCTTTCCTAGCCTCAATAATCACCACACCAAACACCAACACCAACATCAACACCTCCACCATTCCATCATAACAACACCATGAAACATACTACCCTCCTAGGCATGGTTGCTCCAATTGTGAGCAAACCGCCCAAACAACCGAACGGACCCGGGTGATGGTCCATGAGTTCCAAGAGGAAATGAGGTTCATCCTCAATCACATCCTCGAGCGCCTAAATGCTCTTGCTCATCCACCACCTCAATAGGAGGGTCATAGATTATCTACTTTAAGCATTTTTCTTCTAGGATTTTTCTTGTATTTTTTCTAGAATAATTTCTTTTTCACTGTATTCAACACTTCATTGTGTTCTCCTTTCATGATTCTTAAATCATGAAAATTTTTAACGAATGAATGGTGTTTTCTATATTGTTGTTGCTTAAGACATAGTGTTTGGAAATGCTTGTGATGATGATTATTACTAACAATTTTTCTTGTAGCTTTTTTACAATCCATGTCTCTTTCCATTGGCACCCAATTTAGGGGGAGCATTGGTCAAGGGGGAGATAATGGCTAAGGGCTCATCACACATTCCGCCTAGCATCTTCTTTTTGTTGAGACAAAAAGGGGGAGAAATATATAGAACTTGGTTATATTTGACTTTCTGAAAAAGTCAAACTGCATACATTGACTTTTCAGAAAAAGTCAACATGATACTTCATTGGTAATATTTGACTTTTTGAAAAAGTCAACATCATGCTTAAACTAGTGAAGACTTTGACTTTCTGAAAAAGTCAAACATCACATACTTGCATTATCATTTCTCTTTCAAGTTCTAAAAACTAATATTTTTATAACTCTTGTACAATCTTTACATCTTTTATAAAAATAAAATTTATGTTTTGTCCTCAATAAAAAGGGAGAGATTGTTAATACAAATATCGTCATTAAACGTTATTTATATTTTTGATCTTTACCTAACTTTTGTTAACGACAAAAGTAAATTTAATTTTTATAAAGCTTAAAGCTTGTCAAGTCTAATAGATATTAAAACAAGCTTTTTCAAATAATATCCTCATCATTCAAGCATTTACATTGTGATTAACCATAATGTATGTTAGGAGTTTTTAGAATGTTTTGGTTTCTTAAAAAACTAAACATTACATATGTATTTACATATTTCTAAAAATAGAAAAACAAACATATGACATCATGTGTTGCATCATTGAAATCATTGGAAGATTTCACAAGATTCTTTGTGTAGATTTAGGCTCTACATATCTTACACAATCTTGCATAGATATGGTTGACTTTGGCAAGATTTTGAGATCTTGCTGTCAGACCTCGGCGACACCAAATTCTATAACGGGCGGAACCCTTTAAAGGGTTCCGTGGTCCGTGGTGCCTGCTGAGAGTTTTGGCTATAAATAGCAAAACCAAACCAAATAGTTTATCATCCCTTTCTATCATACTCTCATACATTTCTTCTCTCTAACATTTCTAACTCAGTTTCATATCATATTAGTGATCTCTTTTGTAGCAAAGAAGATCAAGTCACATTCAAGCTTCAACGAGAAGTTGGAAGTCTTGTTTGTTTGGTGTTGTATGATCTTGTGTTGATTCATACTTCATTGTTGTACCAAACTATCATAATCTTGTGAGTGTGAGTGGTTAGTATTTTACTCTTCAAAATACATTATGTGTGGGAGTGATTGTACCCTTGGAAAGAACTCGACATTTAGCTTAGTGTCGGAAATAGTGTAAGCGAAGTGTAAAGGTTTCTCCGTGGGTGAAAGGAGCTTGTTGACTAGTGAAGTTAAACTCTCGAGTGTGAGACTCGGGGAGTGGAGTAGGGCAAAGAAAAAGAGTCCTTGTAGACCGAACCACTATAAACAACTTGTTGTGGTTTGATTGTTTTTTTCCTTATCTACTCTTTACATATCTTACTAACATATCTAAAATCAACATCAATTGATCTTTCAATAAGTTTCAAAACAAAGTTTTTAATCGGTAAATTATTATAAGTAGTATAGATATAGATATAGATAGATATGTGTAAATGTGTATAATCATATAATTAGGACCTTACACCTTTGCATCATTTGCTTTGAAAAAATCGTCCGATTTTTATAAAACAAAGTTTTTAGTTTTTACGATAAGTTTTATTAAAAATATTACAAAAGGCGCATATGTTGATTCTCGAGGCACTCTTGCGATTTAATAATATTTTTTAAACATTGTATTTTAGTATGCATTTTTAAACTCTATTGATTTAACAATATCGTTTTCGTTTGACTTAGAACCAAGGATGACCAAGAACATGGTTTAAGGTATTTTAAGTATTCTAGTAATATTTAATGCACAATTATTGTTTAAGTTAGTTGTACATTATGGTGAAATAATTGTATATTTTGATGATGGGGTGAATTAAATTGTGTATTAATTGTATATGTTGAATAGTGTTTTTTTAGTTTTATTTGTGTTTTAAATACTTGTAAATAATGCTTCCTTACTTGTATTTGCTTAAAAATCTATTTGAGGAAATCTTAAAAAATTAATTAGGTGGAAAGTGTCTTCCTCCGTTATAAGTAGTATAGATATAGATATAGATAGATATGTGCAAATGTGTATAATCATATAATTAGGACCTTACACCTTTGCATCATTTGCTTTGAAAAAATCGTCCGATTTTTATAAAATAAAGTTTTTAGTTTTTATGGTAAGTTTTATTAAAAATATTACAAAAGGCGCATATGTTGATTCTCGAGGCACTCTTGCGATTTAATAATATTTTTTGAACATTGTATTTTAGTATGCATTTTTAAACTCTATTGATTTAACAATATCGTTTTCGTTTGACTTAGAACCAAGGATGACCAAGAACATGGTTTAAGGTATTTTAAGTATTCTAGTAATATTTAATGCACAATTTGTGTTTAAGTTAGTTGTACATTGTGGTGAAATAATTGTATATTTTGATGATGGGGTGAATTAAATTGTGTATTAATTGTATATGTTGAATATTATTTTTTTTAGTTTTATTTGTGTTTTAAATACTTGTAATTAATACTTCCTTACTCGTATTTGCTTAAAAATCTATTTTAGGAAAACTTAAAAAATTAATTAGGAGGGAAATGTCTTCCTCCATTATAAGTAGTATAGATATAGATATAGATAGATATGTGTAAATGTGTATAATCATATAATTAGGACCTTACACCTTTGCATCATTTGCTTTGAAAAAATCGTCCGATTTTTATAAAACAACGTTTTTAGTTTTTACGATAAGTTTTATTAAAAATATTACAAAAGGCGCATATGTTGATTCTCGAGGCACTCTTGCGATTTAATAATATTTTTTAAACATTGTATTTTAGTATGCATTTTTAAACTCTATTGATTTAACAATATCGTTTTCGTTTGACTTAGAACCAAGGATGACCAAGAACATGGTTTAAGGTATTTTAAGTATTCTAGTAATATTTAATGCACAATTTTTGTTTAAGTTAGTTGTACATTGTGGTGAAATAATTGTATATTTTGATGATGGGGTGAATTAAATTGTGTATTAATTGTATATGTTGAATAGTGTTTTTTTAGTTTTATTTGTGTTTTAAATACTTGTAAATAATGCTTCCTTACTTGTATTTGCTTAAAAATCTATTTGAGGAAATCTTAAAAAATTAATTAGGTGGGAAGTGTCTTCCTCCGTTATAAGTAGTATAGATATAGATATAGATAGATATGTGTAAATGTGTATAATCATATAATTAGGACCTTACACCTTTGCATCATTTGCTTTGAAAAAATCGTCCGATTTTTATAAAATAAAGTTTTTAGTTTTTATGGTAAGTTTTATTAAAAATATTACAAAAGGCGCATATGTTGATTCTCGAGGCACTCTTGCGATTTAATAATATTTTTTTGAACATTGTATTTTAGTATGCATTTTTAAACTCTATTGATTTAACAATATCGTTTTCGTTTGACTTAGAACCAAGGATGACCAAGAACATGGTTTAAGGTATTTTAAGTATTCTAGTAATATTTAATGCACAATTTGTGTTTAAGTTAGTTGTACATTGTGGTGAAATAATTGTATATTTTGATGATGGGGTGAATTAAATTGTGTATTAATTGTATATGTTGAATATTATTTTTTTTAGTTTTATTTGTGTTTTAAATACTTGTAATTAATACTTCCTTACTCGTATTTGCTTAAAAATCTATTTTAGGAAAACTTAAAAAATTAATTAGGAGGGAAATGTCTTCCTCCATTATAAGTAGTATAGATATAGATATAGATAGATATGTGTAAATGTGTATAATCATATAATTAGGACCTTACACCTTTGCATCATTTGCTTTGAAAAAATCGTCCGATTTTTATAAAACAACGTTTTTAGTTTTTACGATAAGTTTTATTAAAAATATTACAAAAGGCGCATATGTTGATTCTCGAGGCACTCTTGCGATTTAATAATATTTTTTAAACATTGTATTTTAGTATGCATTTTTAAACTCTATTGATTTAATAATATCGTTTTTGTTTGACTTAGAACCAAGGATGACCAAGAACATGGTTTAAGGTATTTTAAGTATTCTAGTAATATTTAATGCACAATTTGTGTTTAAGTTAGTTGTACATTGTGGTGAAATAATTGTATATTTTGATGATGGGGTGAATTAAATTGTGTATTAATTGTATATGTTGAATAGTGTTTTTTTTAGTTTTATTTGTGTTTTAAATACTTGTAAATAATGCTTCCTTACTTGTATTTGCT
The DNA here is from genome assembly GCA_019973895.1 of Chrysanthemum seticuspe. Classification (NCBI taxonomy): domain Eukaryota; kingdom Viridiplantae; phylum Streptophyta; class Magnoliopsida; order Asterales; family Asteraceae; genus Chrysanthemum; species Chrysanthemum seticuspe. The sequence goes on along the minus strand of BPTQ01000002.1, from coordinate 232,256,056 downwards.
TAAAAATCTATTTTAGGAAATCTTAAAAAATTAATTAGGAGGGAAGTGTCTTCCTCCATTATAAGTAATATAGATATAGATATAAATGTAGATATAGATAGATATGTGTAAATGTGTATAATCATATAATTAGGACCTTACACCTTTGCATCATTTGCTTTGAAAAAATCCTCCGATTTTTATAAAATAAAGTTTTTAGTTTTTACGGTAAGTTTTATTAAAAATATTACAAAAGGCGCATATGTTGATTCTCGAGGCACTCTTGCGATTTAATAATATTTTTTGAACATTGTATTTTAGTATGCATTTTTAAACTCTATTGATTTAACAATATCGTTTTCGCTTGACTTAGAACCAAGGATGACCAAGAACATGGTTTAAGGTATTTTAAGTATTCTAGTAATATTTAATGCACAATTTGTGTTTAAGTTAGTTGTACATTGATAAGGTTTTAAAATGTACCTTTTTGAGGGGTCGTTTAAGCCCTTATTTGATCACTTTTGTATCCGTTATTACTTAATATCGTTCCTTTTCACTTTTTAGGTCTCTTGAAGGCAAATTGCTGGAATGGCACTTATTTGAACGAAAAGGCGCGGATATACGAAGAAAATGGCCAAAGTCAAGAATCGAGACACTCAAGCTGCTGAAATACAAGGGGACGGCGTCAGGTGTTATCTACGACGCCGTCGGAGCATTTTTGTGACGGCTCAGTAGCCAAATTGCTTATTTACAAGTGACGGTGTCAGGCTTTAAAAGAGTAGGTCGTCGCAACTCAGACGGCTTAGATTTGATCGAGACGGCGTCAGAGGCTGAAGAGGACGGCGTCACAAGCATAAGGTGACGCCGTCGCAAGACTAACGTGGCCAAGACGAAACCCAAATGACGGCGACCCGACGGCGTCACAAATCATAAGGTGACGCCGTCGCGAATGTAATCTTATATATAGAATCCTAATTTTTCAGTTTTAAGTATGTAGTCTTTTGGAGTAAAAACCTAAACCGAACCAAGGCTGTCTTGTACAGTATTTTAGGGTTCCAAACCCTATCTTACACCAAGATAAGTGCTTTACTTCATGAATTCAATTATGTCTTCAATTATTTGTGTGTATGCTTGCATGTTCTCCATGTCCGGCTAATTTACTTGTGTGTTTGCTTAGGGAATATGAAACTTAACTATTGAATATTGATTGGTTGTCTCTTATCTTAATTGTTAATGATCTAATAATGCGATAGGTCATTCGCTGTGTAGTTAATGCTTGATTAATCTTTGTGAACCTTAGACTATAACACCTAGAGTAGTTGTAGGCTAAACCATCCAAAGAGTACCTTAGAGTTAGAGTTTATAAATCCTAGAGATTTTGTAGACGAGACCCTTTGGTAGTTTCAAAGAGTTAGGGATAAACGCATACCCTACGACCTTAGACACACAACGCAATTAAGAATAAGGACGTGACAATTCAACCATCAATAGGAGATAATTAAGGAGTAATAAAACCTAAGTAGACACATCTTTAAAATATCATACGAGCACACAATAATTAAACATAGACTACCCTCACCTTAGTTAATTAGATAATTAGATAATAGCGTAATTGGTAGAAATACCAACCCCCAAATCCAAACCCCGAGATTCGTACCTTTCCATTTCCTAAAAAAACATAAAAAGATAAAAAAAAATAATCTTCCTCAACCCCAACCTTAGCGTAGTAACTCCTCACTAGCATTCCTATTCCCCTATAGAATGATATCAATTCTCGTACAACGATTAGGTTCACTGCCTAGGGTGTTGAAAAAATTGATCGACGAAAAGAAAGTTCCTTTGACCCCGAACGACGAGTGTAGCGTTATCAAGTTTTTGGCGCCGTTGCCGGGGAATAGAATAGCTAGTTAGTAGTACACCTCGTTTAGGTTTCTTTGCTTGATTCCTATCAAGTAAAAAAATTTCCCATTTTTTTAGCTTCCTCGTAGTCTATCCCCCTTCTTCGTGACCTTTGTTCGTAACCCCATCACTTTTCATCATGGAAGGTTATAACCAACCACCATTCATCAACCTACCACCAAATGACCCGTCAAGAGGCCGTACTCTTGGTGAATACTCGAGACCAAGCCACCTAGGCTATAGGAACACCATTGAGCTTCCCGACCAAGCCCAAACTACGGCCCTGCGATCCGACACCATCCGGTTGGTGCAAAACGGATGTGCATTCCATGGACTTCGTTCCGAAGATCCTAATCAGCATCTTAAGTATTTCCTTAAAATTGTCGATTCCATAGACCTTGATGCTACTACTCGGGAGACCACGCATCTGCGTCTCTTCCAATTATCTCTACGGGACCAAGCTAGTAATTGGCTTGAGCGACTTCCCGCCGGCTCCATCTCAAGTTGGGATGATCTCACCTCTCGCTTCCTTGCTCAATTTTTCCCACCAGGGAGAACCACTTAGCTTAGGAATGACATCTTGATGTTCCAACAACGTCAAGGTGAATCTCTCTACGAAGCATGGACTCGATTCAAGGACTTACTCCATAAAGTCCCTCATCACGGCATTGATCTTTGGCTTCAAGTCCAACTCTTCTATGATCATGTCAACTTCCCCACTAAGCGATTCATTGACCAAGCGGCCGGTGGAAAACTTAGTGATCTCACCGCGGAAGAATCGTGGGATATAATAGAGGACCTTGCTCTCTATGACAATGAAAGTTGGAATGACCCCCGTGAGTTGCCCCAAAACGTTAAGGCAATCTCCTTGCCTCCAATTGACTCACAATCTTCCGACCGTAGGATGCTCGAGCTTGAGGATCAAGTATAATTCCTAATGAGCTCCTACGAAAATCCTAAGTCCTCACATCAAGTGAATAAAATCACTCTACCTTGTGAATTATGTAGTGGTCCCCATGACACTCGTGATTGCGCAAGACTCCCCAAACAAGCTTTTGCGGACTACGCCTCCACGCGTACCGACGGAATGGGAGAGAAGTGGTACACTTTCAAGCCCGAACAAAACAACTTAGGAAAATCTTACAACCCCTCATGGAGAAATCACCCTAACCTTAAGTGGAACCAAAACTCAAGCACACCCCAAAGCTCATCTAGTCCACCTAATAGGTTCAATTCTCTAAACACCAGGAACCCCACTAGTCTTGAGGAAATTGCATCTAGATTCATGTCATCCCAAGAAACTCGATTGGCTAAGCTTGAAACCGATTTTAAGCAAAGACAAGGCGAGATGACAAACAAGCTTGATTCCCTCTTAAAAGCCTTTAATGACCGGGAAATTGAAGCACTCCCAAGTGATACTATTAAGAACCCAAAAGTGAGTTCGATTTCATCGACTTCATGTTCTTGCTCACCATGGGAGAATGCACATGCATGCCCCTCACACCCAACGGTTCACTCGGTAAATGCTATCAACAAAGGTTCCAAGCAGTCCAAAATGAGGTACCAAGGCCCTGCACCATTGGTAGAACCTACTCTTGAGAAACCCATCAACCAAGAACCCAAACCTAATCTAGAGGAGGAGTACAAGGAACTCCATCAAGAAAAACCGGTTCTTGAAGTCTTAGCTCATGCACCTTATTATAGTGCTTTAAAAGAAAAGTATGAGTTAGAACTTAAACTTGGAAAACATGGGTCCGATTTTGTGTGAAATAATTTACCTAAGAAGTTAGACGATCCCGGGCTATTTACTCTTCTGTGTAGGCTTGGAACTTCCAAACCTCTCGATGCTCTAGCCGACTTAGGATCATGCATCAATCTTGTTCCGTTGTCGCTCCATAGAAGCCTTAACTTAGGTAAGATAGAACCAACGAAAACCATCTTAGGTCTTGCGGACGGTAGTGTTGCATATCCGGTAGGGATAATAAAATACATGGTAGTACACGTAGGGGAATTGACTCTTTTGGCCGACTTCCATGTGCTAGACATGAATAAGGACCCGACATGCCCATTGCTAGTAGGAAGAGGATTCTTAGCTACCGCTAGCACCATCATTGATTGTAAGATCTCCAAAATAGTGGTAGGAGAGTGGAGTGCTAGGTCAATTTACGATGTCAAAAAGCATACCTACTACAGGGAGGAGGAACTCCCACATGAGATTAGGTTGGATAGAGCGCCATCTAGATACGGACCTTGGATAGATAAGAATTTCATAGGTCCCCAACGACCTTTTTACCTAGATGAAGCGTTTACTAGTAAAGCAACTTTCCAAGAAAAAGAAATGGCTAGGGACATGGAAGTGAACCCGTTCGAAGACACCTTATTATTTAGGAAGATGACCGAGTTTCTAGGAAGCTTGCCCGTCAACCTAGTCATGAATAAGTGGAAAGTTGAGAGCAATAAGCCTGAACATAAATGGGATTGGGATAGACCGCCTAGTGATGGTAATGGAGAGTGGCACATTAGGATAACAATCTATGATCCCGATGGAGAGAAGTTTGAAAAGGCATATCGAACCAAACGTACTACTAGGAACTTGAATGATAAGTTTGATCCTTATGACATTGTTAAGGATAGGCTTACTTATATCGGTACGTAGGAGCACGACTACGAGTCTAGCTACAAGACTCATAAATAAAGAAAAGCGCTTCGTGGGAGGCAACCTATGCTTAATTGTTTGCTTGTTTGTGTCATATATCTTTTATTGATTGTCTATTCTTATTTTTAAATTTGTAAAAATGCTTTATTTTGTTTTTAACCTCGTCTTGTTAACATATAAAGGTATTTTACATAAAGGATATTTGAAGGGAGGATTACACACGTTTTCAAAAGAAAAGTAAACATGAGAATAACAACTAATTAAAAGATATGCATGTGTGTTTGTTTGAGTCAAATGCTTGTATCGAGTCATAATGGATATTTTGCAGAAAATTTTTCCAGAAAATCGCAGACCAGTTTTTGTCAAGATAACCTGACGGCGTCAGGATCGCAACCTGACGGCGTCAGGAAGGAGTAAAAACAACAGATTATTTTTTTCTCGTTTTCTGAGCTACTTATAAATTTTGGAATTTTCCAGGTCTTAATTTTCCAAAAATTCTGTAAACATCCATTCCACAAGCATTATATCCTAGTTTAGTAGAGTCTTATATATATTATTACCGCCGATTTTACGCGAAGGTTTCGTTTGTTTTCTTCAAGAGTGCAGGTTTTATTTATCAAGAAGAAGATACATAAGGTTGGAAGGAGCTTTTCACGCATATATTCTTCTTGGAAAGGATTTAACCAATACTTCACACACGGATCCTACCGAGCTAATCAGGGGAGTATTAGTTTCTTTCGTTTTTTATTACCTTCTATTATCATAAACTTGATACTTTCGGGGAACATTGGGGACAATGTTCAGTTTAAGTGTAGGGAGGGAAAATAAAACGGGAACTTTGAAACTATGCTTATCCTCGATTATTTGCTTTGTCCAATTGTATTTGTGTAATGAACCATGAGAAAATGTCGGTTAGGGTAATTTTGGCACCAAATTTAAAATTTTTCATGACATATAGGAGTGGGCCATTAGTCTTAACAAAAGCGTCTCATGGATAGGAAGTTACATGACTAGCACAAAAACCCTTTACCACCTAAATTCCACCCAAAATGTGAGGATCACCCTTAGATTAGTAGGAATTAAAGAATTCATCTTTAATGCTTAGAGTGTGAACCGGTAGTATAATAGATTCTATAACTTGTTTTGAAATGCATCCCGAGATCACTAGTAAGACTACACTTGTGTAGTTAGGAATAACTAAATGATAAGAGGCATTAGGATAACCCTTGTTTGATACCTGTAATATAATTACTTCTTCCACATCGGTTGAGTAATTCCCCCACACCTTTGCATTGTAGTCATCTTTAGTACACGATACCCCTAGTTAACCCCTCAGAGCCTATCCTTTTCGCGGTTCTCATGATGTTTTGATTTTTTCGGAATATCAATGAAGAGCATTGTTTACACCCCACCCCCAAATGTACACCCAAATCGCCTTAGCCTACGTTGTATGCACTCACTTTTAGTGCATTATTGTTATCACCCTAAAAACCCTTAGTTCAATTATCTAGTTGCTTGCATGAGTTGCTAAGTCGAGTCATATCCTTTGTATACAGTTTTGGGACGATTGGGACTCATGGGAAAAGTTAAGGTTTATGAAATGACAGGAATGGAACGTTAAATTCAAATTTCCTTTTTTTGCTTAATAATGTACTCCAAGTGTTTTGATCTTTTCAATTCGGGTCAAATTAATGTTAGAATAATAAAAACTCAAGAGTAGGGATGTGCCTATAAATCCCTATCATTTTTATGTTACCGTAGAGGATGGTAGAGTAAAAGTGCATGAAAAAAAATAGAAAAAGAGAAAAAAAATAGAGTGTTGAAAAAAAAAAAAAAAAAACATACGGGCTACCATCCTACGTCTATTCTTTAAATTTATGTTTTTGTGTTTCAGTTATCTAGAGTTTAGAGTGTCGAGTCTTGGCTTAGCAACGCCATTCTTCGTATGCTTGTAACATAAAGATTTTTGACTTGCCACCACTAAATAGCCTATCCCACCAAACCCTTTGTTTCCCTACCGAAAGCCTAACATTACAACCCTTTAAAAGACCTCTTTGATAGTCTTTCCTAGGTGCTTACGCCAAAGCGATGGAGGTTTGATTTAGTCTCAAGCTTATGGTAATCTATGTACTAGGACTAGTTAATGAGTGTTTATCTTCCATTTCCAACTTGTTATATTTCATATACACCCGAGAGATGTGAGTAACCAAACACCCCATGTGAGGTGCTAGTATGTAATTTCCATGCTTGTTATGACTTTTGCGGGGCTTATATGTGTTATGGATTGTTCTAAACCAATGCTTCATGACCCCTAACTTATAAATTAATTGGCTAAAAGCACATTTGCTTGAGGACAAGCAAATACCAAGTGTAGGGATATTTGATAAGGTTTTAAAATGTACCTTTTTGACGGGTCGTTTAAGCCCTTATTTGATCACTTTTGTCTCCGTTATTACTTAATATCGTTCCTTTTCACTTTTTAGGTCTCTTGAAGGTAAATTGCCGGAATGGCACTTATTTGGACGAAAAGGCGCGGATATACGAAGAAAATGGCCAAAGTCAAGAATCGAGACACTCAAGCTGCTGAAATACAAGGGGACGGCGTCAGGTGTTATCTACGACGCCGTCGGAGCATTTTTGTGACGGATCAGTAGCCAAATTGCTTATTTACAAGTGACGGTGTCAGGCTTTAAAAGAGTAGGTCGTCGCAACTCAGACGGCTTAGATTTGATCCAGACGGCATCAGAGGCTGAAGAGGACGGCGTCACAAGCATAAGGTGACGCCGTCGCAAGACTAACGTGGCCAAGATGAAACCCAAATGACGGCGACCCGACGGCGTCACAAATCATAAGGTGACGCCGTCGCGAATGTAATCTTATATATAGAATCCGAATTTTTCAGTTTTAAGTGTGTAGTCTTTTGGAGTAAAAACCTAAACCGAACCAAGGCTGTCTTGTACAGTATTTTAGGGTTCCAAACCCTATCTTACACCAAGATAAGTACTTTACTTCATTAATTCAATTATGTCTTCAATTATTTGTGTGTATGCTTGCATGTTCTCCATGTCCGGCTAATTTACTTGTGTGTTTGCTTAGGGAATATGAAACTTAACTATTGAATATTGATTGGTTGTCTCTTATCTTAATTGTTAATGATCTAGTAATGCGATAGGTCATTCGCTGTGTAGTTAATGCTTGATTAATCTTTGTGAACCTTAGACTATAACACCTAGAGTAGTTGTAGGCTAAACCATCCAAAGAGTACCTTAGAGTTAGAGTTTATAAATCCTAGAGATTTTGTAGACGAGACCCTTTGGTAGTTTCAATGAGTTAGGGATAAACGCATACCCTACGACCTTAGACATACAACGCAATTAAGAATAAGGACGTGACAATTCAACCATCAATAGGAGATAATTAAGGAGTAATAAAACCTAAGTAGACACATCTTTAAAATATCATACGAGCACACAATAATTAGACATAGACTACCCTCACATTAGTTAATTAGCTAATTAGATAATAGCGTAATTGGTAGAAATACCAACCCCAAAATCCAAACCCCGAGATTCGTACCTTTCCATTTCCTAAAAAAAAACATAAAAAGATAAAAAAATAATCTTCCTCAACCCCAACCTTAGCGTAGTAACTCCTTACTAGCATTCCTATTCTCCTAGAGAACGATATCAATTCCCATGGCTTACCCTAATACTACACTAAAACGATTAGGTTCACTGCCTAGGGTGTTGAAAAACTTGCTCGACGAAAAGGAAGTTCCTTTGACCCCGAACGACGCGTGTAGCGTTATCAAGTTTTTGGCGCCATTACCGGGGAATAGAATAGCTAGTTAGTAGTCCACCTCGTTTAGGTTTCTTTTCTTGATTCCTATCAAGTAAAAAAATTTCCCATTTTTTTAGCTTCCTCGTAGTCTATCCCCCTTCTTCGTGACCTTTGTTCGTAACCCCATCACTTTTCATCATGGAAGGTGATAACCAACCACCATTCATCAACCTACCACCAAATGACCCGTCAAGAGGCCGTACTCTTGGTGAATACTCGAGACCAAGCCACCTAGGCTATAGGAACACCATTGAGCTTCCCGACCAAGCCCAAACTACGGCCCTGCGATCCGACACCATCCGATTGGTGCAAAACGGATGTGCATTCCATGGACTTCGTTCCGAAGATCCTAATCAGCATCTTAAGGATTTCCTTAAAATTGTCGATTCCATCGACCTTGATGCTACTACTCTGGAGACCACACGTCTGCGTCTCTTCCAATTCTCTCTACGGGACCAAGCTAGTAATTGGCTTAAGCGACTTCCCGTCGGCTCCATCTCAAGTTGGGATGATCTCACCTCTTGCTTCCTTGCTCAATTTTTCCCACCAGGGAGAACCACTAAGCTTAGGAATAACATCTTGATGTTCCAACAACGTCAAGGTGAATCTCTCTACGAAGCATGGACTCGATTCAAGGACTTACTCCATAAAGTCCCTCATCACGGCATTGATCTTTGGCTTCAAGTCCAACTCTTCTATGATCATGTCAACTTCCCTACTAAGCGATCCATTGACCAAGCGGCCGGTAGAAAACTTAGTGATCTCACCGAGGAAGAATCGTGGGATATAATAGAGGACCTTGCTCTCTATGACAATGAAAGTTGGAATGACCCCCGTGAGTTGCCCCAAAGCGTTAAGGCAATCTCCTTGCCTCCAATTGACTCACAGTCTTCCGACCGTAGGATGCTTGAGCTTGAAGATCAAGTAAAATTCCTAATGAGCTCCTACGAAAATCCTAAGTCCTCACATCAAGTGAATAAAATCACTCTACCTTGTGAATTATGTAGTGGTCCCCATAACACTCGTGATTGCGCAAGACTCCCCGAACAAGATTTTGTGGAATACGCCTCCACGCGTACTGACGCAGCGGGAGAGAAGTGGTACACTTTCAAGCCCGAACAAAACAACTTAGGAAACTCTTACAACCCCTCATGGAGAAATCACCCTAACCTTAAGTGGAACCAAAACTCAAGCACACCCCAAAGCTCATCTAGTCCACCTAATAGGTTCAATTCTCTAAACACCAGGAACCCCACTAGTCTTGCGGCAATTGCATCTATATTCATGTCATCCCAAGAAACTCGATTGGCTAAGCTTGAAGCCGATTTTAAGCAAAGACAAGGCGAGATGACAAACAAGCTTGATTCCCTCTTAAAAGCCTTTAATGACCGGGAAATTGGAGCACTCCCAAGTGATACTTAAAAAATTAATTAGAAGGGAAGTGTATTCCTCCATTATAAGTAGTATAGATATAGATATATATATATATATATATATATATATATATATATATATATATATATATATATATATATATATATATATATATATATATATATGTAAATGTGTATAATCATATAATTAGGACCTTACACCTTTGCATCATTTGCTTTGAAAAAATCGTCCGATTTTTATAAAACAAAGTTTTTAGTTTTTACGGTAAGTTTTATTAAAAATATTACAAAATGCGCATATGTTGATTCTCGAGGCACTCTTGCGATTTAATAATATTTTTTGAATATTGTATTTTAGTATGCATTTTTAAACTCTATTGATTTAACAATATCGTTTTTGTTTGACTTAGAACCAAGGATGACCAAGAACATGGTTTAAGGTATTTTAAGTATTCTAGTAATATTTAATGCACAATTTGTGTTTAAGTTAGTTGTACATTGTGGTGAAATAATTGTATATTTTGATGATGGGGTGAATTAAATTGTGTATTAATTGTATATGTTGAATAGTGTTTTTTTTTGTTTTATTTGTGTTTTAAATACTTGTAAATAATGCTTCCTTACTTGTATTTGCTTAAAAATCTATTTTAGTAAATCTTAAAAAATTAATTAGGAGGGAAGTGTTTTCCTCCATTATAAGTGGTATAAATATAGATATAGATAGATATGTGTAAATATGTATAATCATATAATTAGGACCTTACACCTTTGCATCATTTGTTTTGAAAAAATCGTCCGATTTTTATAAAACAAAGTTTTTAGTTTTTACGGTAAGTTTTATTAAAAATATTACAAAAGGCGCATATGTTGCTTCTTGAGGCAATCTTGCGATTTAATAATATTTTTTGAACATTGTATTTTAGTATGCATTTTTAAACTCTATTGATTTAACAATATCAATTTCGTTTGACTTAGAACCAAGGATGACCAAGAACATGGTTTAAGGTATTTTAAGTATTCTAGTAATATTTAATGCACTATTTGTGTTTAAGTTAGTTGTACATTGTGGTGAAATAATTGTATATTTTGATGATGGGTTGAATTTAATTGTGTATTAATTGTATATGTTGAATAGTATTTTTTTTAGTTTTATTTGTGTTTTAAATACTTGTAAATAATGCTTCCTTACTTGTATTTGCTTAAAAACCTATTTTAGGAAATCTTAAAAAATTAATTAGGAGGAAAGTGTCTTCCTCCATTATAAGTAGTATAGATATAGATATAGATATAGATAGACATGTGTAAATGCGTATAATCATATAATTAGGACCTTACACCTTTGCATCATTTGCTTTGAAAAAATCGTCCGATTTTTATAAAACAAAGTTTTTAGGTTTTACGGTAAGTTTTATTAAAAATATTACAAAAGACGCATATGTTGATTCTCGAGGCACTCTTGCGATTTAATAATATTTTTTGAACATTGTATTTTAGTATGCATTTTTAAACTCTATTTATTTAACAATATCGTTTTCGTTTGACTTAGAACCAAGGATGACCAAGAACATGGTTTAAGGTATTTTAAGTATTCTAGTAGTATTTACTGCACAATTTGTGTTTAAGTTAGTTGTACATTGTGGTGAAATAATTGTATATTTTGATGATGGGGTGAATTAAATCGTGTATTAATTGTATATGTTGAATAGTGTTTTTTTAGTTTAATTTGTGTTTTAAATACTTGTAAATAATGCTTCCTTACTTGTATTTGCTTAAAAATCTATTTTAGGAAATCTTAAAAAATTAATTAGGAGGGAAGTGTCTTCCTCCATTATAAGTAATATAGATATAGATATAGATATAGGTAGATATGTGTAAATGTGTATAATCATATAATTTGGACCTTACACCTTTGCATCATTTGCTTTGAAAAAATCGTCCGATTTTTATAAAACAAAGTTTTTAGTTTTTACGGTAAGTTTTATTAAAAATATTACAAAAGGCGCATATGTTGATTCTCGAGGCACTCTTGCGATTTAATAATATTTTTTGAACATTGTACTTTAGTATGCATTTTTAAATTCTATTGATTTAACAATATCGTTTTCGTTTGACTTGGAACCAAGGATGACCAAGAACATGGTTTAAGGTATTTTAAGTATTCTAGTAATATTTAATGCACAATTTGTGTTTAAGTTAGTTGTTGAATCGATGTACTCTAACCAAACTAACTATATAGCTTGTTAAGGGTTTAATAACTTCGGATAAATCCTAAGTTATTAATAATGAAACACTGAGTAATCTCTATTAAGTACGCGGAATTTACTTAACAAAGCTAAGAAGAATATAACTTTAACTTTCAATGATTTTATTAATAACTCTAAATTTGCTTGTTATGCAGATTTAACAACTCTAAAACTCTAATAATAATCGTACTTTTGGATTCTAAAACATATATCTAATGCCAATCTAGGGGTCCTTTTATAGGCTTAAGGATAACCCTAGTCGGTTTACAATTTGTATCCTTGTACGACAAGTAATCTAAACAAAGAATATTCTAGAATAACAAAGCTTTCCATAAACGAATATAGCAGTTCTTTAGCTTTGCAGTACTTTGACTTTGACAGCAGTACTTTGACTTTTTACTTAGCAGTACTTTGAATCTTCAGTACTTTGACTTCTTCAGTACTTTAACAATCTTCAGCACTTTCATATCCCAACAATCCTCCCCTAACTTGAATTCTACTTTCTTGACTTCAAGTTCCTTTGTAAACTTATCTTTAACATCTCCATCTTCAAGGAAAGATTGTGTCTTTGTCTTTGGATTTTACCTTTGTATTCTCTGTGCTTATATCAAAGTATTCTTTAGAAATTATTCTTTACAGCATCCTTAATCAGTAATCTTTTCAGCAAGCTCCATCTTTTCAGCAACATAAGACATTTTGTACATTAATTCAGTTTAAGTTTCAGTCTATTCTCATCACTTCCAGGTGTGTAAACTCTTGTGATAGGTGAATCATTGAAAATTTAATGGATTTTGATGTCTCTTTACCAAAGCCATTAACTCTGGAGTAGCCAAATGTTTTGATGTGTAAGATCATGGTACATTGATAACCATATGATTTTTAGCAAATCATTAGCTATCAACAGATTTGATTTGTCTTTACCAAAAGTTGTACCCTTTTGGACTAGTTACTTCTTTCAATCATGGTGAACTAATTACCATATAATGGTTTTTCCACAGCCTTTACCACAAGCCATTTTCTTGTGGGCTAGCCAACTCTTCACATTTACTGATATGGTGAGTTGATTACCATACAACTTATTAGCAAGTTGTCAACTATAAAACGGATTTGAGATATCTTTACCAGAGCCGTTTGCTCATGGATTAGCCAATCCTTTTGTAAGCAGGGTGGATTGATAACCTATTGTTGTTACCATCTCAAAAACCATTTATTTCTTTTAACCTTTGTTTCAAAATATTTATCACTTAACAAAAGTTTTCTTTTCAAAATCATTAACTGGTTTAATGCTGCAAGCAGTACGTTGATGAAAGTACTGTTTGATCAGCAGTACTTTGAATAAAGTACTGATATATCAAAAATAATTTATTCAATAAAGATTCATACCAGTTATTCATCATCATCTGCCATAGTTGTCCATCTTATAAACAATTTGATGACCATAAGAGCAGTTTCATTATCTTCTTCAACTTCCATTCCATGCTCTAGCATTCTCCTCATAAGATCTGCTGTAATCGAATATCTTCTATCTGCTAACATGTGAATCATAGTCCCATCTTTTAACTCTAGAACATGTACTCCAGATTCTTTAAAGAATCTCCAGCTAATAATCTCCCATTCTTCTTGGTTTTTCCAAATCTCAGCAGTGCTTGTTTCTTCAGTTTCCCAAACAGTTGTGAGATCTCCAAGCAAGATTAAACCAACTCCTTCTGATGGAATGTGTTTAAAGTATTCTTGCACCAAATGATATAGATGAAACAAATCCTCTCTATTTATTATGTGCAATAGATCCCATAGCATATTAAACACTCTGAAGCTTTCATCTTCTCTATGAAACATCAGATAATTTCCATCTTTAGATTCTACAACTTCAAAAGTAGTTATTGGAGACTTTTTCTTCTTCTTTTCTGTCTTCTTTTCTGCATCAGCTTTAGAATATTCTAATTCTACAATTCTTAAGTAATTCCTTAGTTCATCATTAGTATCAGATCTTAATTCAACTTTCTTTGATGGCTGTTGATCTTCAACTTCAGTTGTTCTTTTTCTTTTTAAACTTTCTTTTCTATCATCTTCTTTCTGAGCATCATCATCTTTAAAATCTTTGATACTATCAACATTCTTCTGATAAGCTTCTCTAACAGCTTCATACAACTTTTCATCTCAACATAATTCAACTTATTCAATCTAATATATCCTTGACCTTTTAAATAAGCCATCATGGCATTTCTTTCTTTTGCACGATTTGGTCTTCTTGGTAGAGCAGAAACAGGAATAGGTGACTTTAATGTTACAGCAGCTTCAGCATTCAATTCTTCTTGCAATTTCTTAGCTTCTTCTCTATCCTTAGCTTCTTCAATATCAGCTTCAGCATTCAATTTAGCTTGAAATTTTCTAGCTGCTTCCTCATTCATAGCAATTTGAGCAGCCCTTATTTGTGCTAAAGTGAGCTTCTTCTTCTTTGTTTCTACCATCTTACCTTTTCCTTTATCTTTTGGATCTACAACAGGTTGTGAAGCTTGTTGTTGTTCTTCAGTAATACCAGGAATACTAACACTTCTTGGTCTTGATAAATTTTGCAATATTTCAACAACTTCTTCATCAACAACTTCAGTGTGCTCAACCGCAGGTGTATCAGTCTCCTCTTCATGTAGAATAGTAGAGGGACCAGCTTCTTCATCAAAGTTTAACACCCTTGGTGTAATTAATTCTTGTCGAGATGTTTCTTGAAGACCAGTACTTTGATCAGCAGCACCTTGATCATCAGTACCTTGAACTCTAATGCTTTCTTCCTCAGTACTTTCAATATGAACATGCACTCCAGTACCTTGAGGTTGATCATCAGTACCTTGAAGTTTAGCTTCTTCTTCATTCAAATTCTTATCTTCCAATTTCCTCCCCAATTGGAATGAAGATTGCTTTTTAACCTTTTTGCTTTTGGTCTTCTTAAACTGCCTTTGCTGCTTCTTTTTAGCTTTGACCCATAACATGTGATGTTTAACTAAGGGCCAAACAGACTTCTTGAATCTCCTAAACTTGATCTTCAACTGTGCTATCTGTGCAGCTTGAGCTTCAATAGTTTTCTTCAATCTGACTAACTCCCTTGTCAGAACATAATTATCCAACACTAAACCTTCAGGGGGTATAGTAGCTGGATCTCCTTCAGAAGATGATGAGAAAATAGGAACATCTTGTTCTGGTGATGCCATATGAGGAGTAGTATGGTGGGATGAGGCGGGAGAAACTTCAGTACCTTCATTAACATCAGTACCTTGTGAAGCAGTACCTTGTGATGCAACACTTTGAGAAGCAGTACCTTGAGAAGCAGTACCTTCTCCTTCATCACTAGCATCAGCCTCATCTCTAATAGCTTGAACAATCTCCATCATTGAAGCAGTCAATGGAGTGTTCCTTCCAGTGACCAAATCACTCTTCCTAGCCATAAATGTAAAAATCTTGGCTGGTTGTACCACAACAGGTAATAGACTTGTAGGCTTAGGTACATCTGAAAGTTATTTATTCAAGAAGACTTGAATAAATCTCGGATACATTAACCATCTTGATCCATGAGAGATGTGTGAGAGCATTCCATCTAAAATTAGCCTTGAAAACTTGAACATACGATTTGTAGCCAATCTTACCAGTGCAGATGCAATGTTTGAACCAAATTGCTCCCAAGAAGTACTTTTAGAGCTGATACAATGAAGAAGAACATGTACCAAATACTTCCAATGTGGACTGAACAAGGGTTTCTTGAATGTTGTTGTGACAAACAAAGACCCTTCATATCCAATATCTCTCAGTGTATCCCAAAGAAGCTGTTTATCAAACCGAATAGCTGCTTCTGCATCATCAAACAATAAATCTTCACGAATTGATGCTTCTGTAATCTTGACAAGCCTTCCAGCAACTTTAGCTTGAATATAGGATTCATCATTCTCCATATGCGTCCTTGCAGTAGTCCAAAACTGCTGTATCCAGGGCTCAATTATATCAGGTTCCACCAAAAGCACATAACTGATTGGGGAACTGATAACGCTACACGCGTCGTTCGGGGTCAAAGGAACTTCCTTTTCGTCGAGCAAGTTTTTCAACACCCTAGGCAGTGAACCTAATCGTTGTAGTGTAGTATTAGGGTAAGCCACGAGAATTGATATCGTTCTCTAGGGGAATAGGAATGCTAGTGAGAAGTTACTACGCTAAGGTTGGGGTTGAGGAAGATTATTTTTTATCTTTTTATGTTTTATAGGAAATGGAAAGGTACGAATCTCGAGGTTTGGATTTGGGGGGTTGGTATTTCTACTGATTACTCTACTTATCTAATTATCTAATTAACTAAGCTAAGGGTAGTCTATGTCTATTGTTGTGTGCTTGTATGATGATTAAAAATGTGTTTACCTAGATGCTACTACTCCCTATTTATCTCCTATTGATGGTTGAATTTTCACGTCCTTATTCTTAACGCGTTGTGTTTTCTAAGGTCGTAAGGTGTGCATTCCCTAACTCTTTGAAGTCACCTTTAAGTGTAGTAAACGAAATCCACTAAGTCATTCATAAACTAACTTTGAGGTTACCTTTGGGTTTAGTAAACGAAATCCACTAAGTCATTCATAAACTATCAAAGATTTATCAAGTATTAAACACAACGATAGCCTAGTCGCACTCTTAAGCCAATTACAATTAAGATAAGAGACAACCTAACAATAATTAACAACTAGGTTTCATATATCTAAGCAAACACACAAGTAATTTAGCCGGACATGGTAAACATGCAAGCATACACACAATCAATCAAACATAGGATAGACATAATGATAAATTGAATATATGGATTAAGATATAATCAACAAACCATCACAAGATGTTTTTAGAGTGATTGAAACCTTCAAAGTTGCTGGAAAAACACCTATCTAAGCCCTGGAATCGGAGTTAGGGTTTAGAGCCTACAAAAAGTGAAGTTATAATGTTCTATTTATAGGCAGATTTTCTGTCGGCAAAGAGTGACGGCGTCACACTTATAGATTGACGGCGTCACGACCATTTTTTCACCAAATTGTAGATTTTCTCGTTCCGGTCGCGTGGGCTTTTGAACCACCTAAATCCGAGTTCGTATGCAAAAGTTATGGCCAAAACAATATCAACTACTTCGCGCGCATGCTGTGATAGTCTTGATCAGCTTGTGACGGCGTCACCTTGTGGTTGTAACGTCGTCGCCTTCAGTCTCTGACGTCGTCTGGATCAAATCTAGGCCGTCTGAGTTGCGACAACCTACTCTTTTAAAGCATGACACCGTCACTTGTAAATGAGCAATTTGGCTACTGAGCCGTCACAAAATGCTCCGACGGCGTCGCAGTTAAGTAGTGACGCCGCCACCTTGTATTTCAGCAGCTTGAGTCTCTCGATTCTTGACTTTGGCCATTTTCTTCGTATATCCGTGCCTTTTCGTCCAAATAAGTGCCATTACAGCAATTTACCTTCAAGAGACCTAAAAAGTGAAAAGGAACGATATTAAGTAATAACGGATACAAAAGTGATCAAATAAGGGCTTAAACGACCCCTCAAAAAGGTACATTTTAAAACCTTATCAAATATCCCTACACTTTGTTTTTGCTTGTCCTCAAACAAATGTGCTTTTAGCCAATTAATTTATAAGTTAGGGGTCATGAAGCATTGGTTTAAGACAGTCCACAACACATATAAGCCCCGCAAAAGTCATAACAAGCACGGAAATTACATACTAGCACCTCACATTGGGTGTTTGGATACTCACATCTCTCTCGGGTGTATATGAAATATAACAAGTTTGGAAATGGAAGATAAACACTCATTAACCGGTTCTAGTACATAGATTACCATAGCTTGAGAATAGATCAAACCTCCATCGCTTTGGCGTAAGCACCTAGGAAAGACTATCAAAGAGGTCTTTAAAGGGTTGTAACGTTAGGCTTACGGTAGGGAAACAAAGGGTTTGGTGGGATAGGCTATTTAGTGGTGGCAAGTCAAAAATCTCTATGTTACAAGCATACGAAGAATGGCATTGCTAAGCCAAGACTCGACACTCTAAACTCTAGATAACTGAAACAAACAAACATACATTTAAAGGATAGATGTAGGATGGTAGCCCGTATGTTTTTTTTTTTTTTTTTTTTTTTTTTTTTTTTTTTTTTTTTTTTTTACACTCTATTTTTTTTTTCTTTTTCTCTTTTTCTATTTTTTTTTCATACACTTTTACTCTACCATCCTCTACGGTAACATCAAAATGATAGGGATTTATAGGCACATCCCTACACTTGAGTTTTTATTACTCTAACACTAATTTGACCCGAATTGAAAAGATCAAAACACTTGGGGTATGTTATTACGCAAATAAGGGAATTTAACGTTCCCTTCCAATCATTTCATAAACTTTAACTTTTTTCCCATGAGTCCCAATCGTCCCAAAACTGTGTACAAAGGATATGACTCGACTTAGCAACTCATGCAAGTAACTAGATAATTGAACTAAGGTTTAGGGTGATAACAATAATGCACTAAAAGTGAGTGCATACAGGGTAGGCTAAGGCGATTTGGGTGTACATTTGGGAGTGGGTGTAAACAATGCTCTTCATTGATATTCCGGAAAAACAGAAACATCACGAGAACCGCGAAAAGGATAGGCTCTGAGGGGTTAACTAGGGGTATCGTGTACTAAAGATGAGTACAACGCAAAGGTGTGGGGGAATTACTCAACCGATGTGGAAGAAGTAATTATATTACGGGTATCAAACAAGGGTTATCCTAATGCCTCTTATCATTTAGTATTCCTAACTACACAAGTGTAGTCTTACTAGCGATCTCGGAATGCATCACAAAACAAGTTCTAGAATCTATTATACTACCGGTTCGCACTCTAAGCATTAAAGATGAATGCTTTAATTCCTACTAATCTAAGGGCGATCCTCACATTTTTGGTGGAATTTAAGTGGTAAAGGGTTTTTGTGCTAGTCATGCAATTTCCTATCCATGAGACGCTTTTGTTAAGACTAATGGCCCACTCCTATATGTCCTGAAAAATTTAAAATTTGGTGCCAAAATTACCCTAACCAACATTTTCTCATGGTTTATTACACAAATACAATTGGACAAAGAAAATAATCAAGGATAAGCATAGTTTCAAAGTTCCCGTTTTATTTTCCCTCCCTACACTTAAACTGAACATTGTCCCCAATGTTCCCCGAAAGTATCAAAGTTATGATAATGGAAGGTAATAAAATAAACGAAAGAAACTAATACTCCTCTGATTAGCTCGGTAGGATCCGTGTGTGAAGTATTGGTTAAATCATTTCCAAGAAGAATGTATGCGTGAAAAGCTCCTTCCAACCTTATGTATCATCTTCTTGATAAATAAAACCTGCACACTTGAAGAAAACAAACAACCCAACGCATCAAACCGAACAAAGAAAAATCACAGCAAGATGTAATTCCAGACTTAAATAAGATATAATGCTTGTGGAATGGATGTTTGTAGATTTTCTGGAAAATTAAGACCTGGAAAATTCAAAAAATTTATAAGTAGCACAGAAAACGAGAAAAAGTAATCAGTTGTTTCTGCTCCTTCCTGACGCCGTCAGGTTGCGACCCTGACTCCGTCAGGTTATCCTGACAAAAACAGGTCTGCGATTTTCTGAAAAAAATTCTGGAAAATTTATATCTTTAGAATCTGGAAAAATTTCCTGCAAAACATCCATTATGACTTGATACAAGCATTTGACTCAAACAAACACACATGTATATCTTTTTAATAATCGTAATTCTCATTTTCATGTTTCTTTTGAAAACGTGTGTAATCCTCCCTACACTTATCCCTTATGTAAAATACCTTTATATGTAATTAAGACGAGGTTAAAGACAAAATAAAGCATTTTCACAAATTCAAACATGAGAGTAAAAAAAATCAATGAAAAGATATATGACACACAAACAAGCAAACAATTAAGCATGGGTTGCCTCCCACGAAGCGCTTTTCTTTATTTATGAGTCTTGTAGCTAGACTCGAAGTCGTGCCCCTACATGACTTCATTGTCGTCCTTCTTTTCTTCCACTAAGCCTTCCTCATAAGGTTGTAGACGTTGTATGCTCACCGTGAATTCTCTTCCAACATCGTCTATTATAATAACGGTTTTATTTTTTAGATTAGTTTCTTTCACCGTATAATGTCCAAACCATCTTGGCTTATTCCTTCCCCATAATGCCTTTATTCTTGATTTATACAAAAGCACCTTTTCTCCATTCAAAAATTCCTTAGGGTTCTTTTGAGTTTGTCGTATTTTGGTATAGTTATTTCCTAACTTTTTATCACGTTTCCACAATGTCGCATTTAACCCTTGAACCATGAATTCTCTAAGCCCTTTTTCCCATTCAGCCCTTTTCTTCTTAACGGCATTATTAGAGACATGCGAATTCTTATCTTTTACCTTCTCCATAATCTTCAAAGGATATCTCGGAACAATAGGTATCCTAACTTGTCCTTTTCCACTTTTGAGTATCATAATCCCTTCACCGCATTTGATGGTTGCCTTGGCGGTGGTCAGGAAAGGTGTTCCCAGGATTAATGGCAGGTTTTTATCCTCCTCAATGTCTACAATTGTGAAGTCCACCGGATAGACAATATTGGCAACCTCAATTAAGACATCCTCCGCTATTCCTATGGGATAAACATATGAATGATTTGCTAAGGAAAGTCTAAGATTGGTCTTGGTCGGTTCCTCCTTAGTCAACTTATTATAGACTGACAGCGGCATTATGTTTACATAGGATCCCTGGTCGGCCAAGGCATTTAGGTTCTCTAAGTCACCTATGCTACATGGAATTACAAAGTTCCCAGAGATCTCTTGCTTCTTAGTTACTGGCTTTCTCAGAATCAATTCGTACATAGGTCCAATAGGCATGGTGTCATACTCTTCTTCTCCTATTTCACCTAAGAGGGCTTTCCTAAGAACATCATTGCACCTAAAGTTTTTCACTTGGTTAACGATTGTTTTCTTATTGATCTCATGCTTAAGGTAATGCTTGATGAATTTGGGTTCATCATCAGTCCGAGCCTCATTCTTATCCTTACTATCCTTGCTGCTCTCAGACTCCTTCTTCTCAACTGCTCCATCCTCATCGGAAGCAATGGAATGGCGTTAACAGACAAAGTGGGGGTGGCGTGCTCATCGTTCCTCACTAGCACCTTGATAAGGTTTTAAAAGGTACCATTTTGAGGGGTCGTTTTAGTCCTTATTTGATCACTTTTGTATCCGTTATTGCTTAATATCGTTCCTTTTCACTTTTTAGGTCTCGTGAAGGCAAAATGCTGGAATGGCACTTATTTGGACGAAAAGGCGCGAATATATGAAGAAAATGGCTAAAGTCAAAATCGAGACACTCACAGTTGCTGAAGTTAGAAGGCGACGGCGTCAGGAGCTAATGGTGACGCCGTCCCAAAATTATTGTGACGGGCCAGAACCCAAAACTCGTATTTACAAGCGACGACGTCTAGTTGTGAAAGAGTAGGCCGTCGCTACTCCGACGGCCTAGATGCAATCCAGACGACGTCAGAAGCTGAAGAGGACGGCGTCACGGACATAAGGTGACGCCGTCGCAAGGTTAACGTGGCCAAGACGAAACCCTAATGACGGCGACACGACAGCGTCACTAAACATAAGGTGACGCCGTCGCAATTGTAATCTTATATATAGAATCCGAATTTTTTAGTCTTTTGTGGAGAGTCTTTGGAGTAAAAACCTAAAACCGAACCTAAGGTGTCTTGTACAGTATTTTAGGGTTTTAAACCCTATCTTACATCAAGATAAGTCTTTACTTCATTAATTCAATTGTGTCTTTGATTATTTGTGTGTATGCTTGCATGTTCTCCATGTCCGGCTAATTTATTTGTGTGTTTGCTTAGAAAGTATGAAACTTAATTATTAAATATTGATTGGTTGTTTCTTATCTTAGTTGATTAATGATCTAGTAATGCGATAGGTCATTCGTTGTGTACTTAATGCTTGATTCATCTTTGTGAACCTTAGAATATAATTACCTGAGTAGTTGTAGGCTAAACCATCCAAAGAGCGCCTTAGAGTAGGAGTTTATCATCCCTAGTGGGTTTCTAGACGAGACCCTTTGGTAAGTTCAAAGAGTTAGGGAGAAACGCATACCCTACAACTTTAGACACACAACGCAACTAGGAATAAGACGTGACAACTCAACCATCAATAGGAGATAATTAAGGAGTAATACAATCTAAGTAAACACATCTTTAAACTATCATACGAGCACACATTAATTAGACATAGACTCCCACAACCTTAGTTTAGATAATTAGATAATAGAAGAGTAATCGGTTGAAATACCAACCCCCCAAATCCAATACCCGAAATTCGTACCTTTCCATTTCATAAAATATAAAAAGATAAAAAAATAATCTTCCTCAACCTTAACCTTAGCGTAGTAACTCCTTACTAGCATTCCTATTCCCCTAGAGAACGATATCAATACCCGTGGCTTACCCTAATTACTACACTAAAACAATTAGGTTCACTGCCTAGGGTGTTATAAAACTTGCTTGAAGAAAAGGAAGTTTCCTTGACCCCGAACGACGCGTGTAGCGTTATCAAATTTTTGGCGCCGCTGCCGGGGAATAGAATAGCTAGTTAGTAGTCCACCTCGTTTAGGTTTCTTTGCTTGATTCCTATCAAGTAAACTTTTTTTCTCATTTTTAGCTTCCTCATAGTCTATCCCCCTTCTTCGTGACCTTTGTTCGTAACCATTTTCATTAACTATTCCGTTAGCCGTTATGGAGAAGGCGAATCTGCCAAAACTGTCACCCAATCAACGAAATCCTCTACATAATCTACCCTTTCCACTCCAAAATGAGATCTTGAGGTTCCAGCAATATCATGATGAATCCTTTCCTGAGGCGTGGACTCGAATTAAATATTTATTACAAAAAGTCCTTTATCATGGTATTGATTTACTATTTCCACTACAATTCTTTTACACTCGTATCGCCCACGAAACCCAAAGGAGACTTGACTATGTAGCGGATGGGGATATTTGGGGACGTGGTGTTCGAAATGCATGGGAAACCTTTGAGATTCACGCCCAATTTAGAAGTGGAACATGGGACCCAAAAAACGAATCTTTAGACCTATTTTCAATTTGGAAACTTCGGTCGGAAAGGTTGTTTAGGTAGGAGATGATTAGAGTTGAGGTACCAAGGTGCATGTCATGGTTAGGCGCTACCACAGTACAAAATGAATACATAGGTGATCTTGATAAGATGGAGGATAGAGTAGAAAATCCAATCCCATCGGATAACCCACAAGTCCTACCATCACTTGAGGAACACACATCGCCTATAACTTACCCGGAAGAAGTAGAAGAGACTATAGGAACCCCGATTGTAGAACCTTTGGACCAAACGCCACTAGGGAATATAGGTTTAGATGCTTGTTGTCATGACCTCTCTCTTAGTCCTAGGAAAGTTCCTAATTTTGATGAACCAGAGCCTCAACCAAAAACCTTACCCAATTTTCCATCTTTAGATGTGAATCTTGGAATTGAATTAGGCCCCAATCCACCCATCAAAATAGATAGTCCGGGTAGTTGCTTGATAAAGGTGGTAGATTCTAGGCCATGTAGAGTAGAAGCTAATATAGGAGTAACCCATGACCTTACACACTTACATCACCCATTCATGGTTGATAACAAGAAACACTATGGGTTTAAACCGGGTTTATTAGGTCAAGATGGATCCTTAACTAGGAATCTTTTGAAGTTGATAGAAAATGATCCATTTTTAGGAGAGAGATTTGATTCACCCGCTACACCAATAGACTTAGGTAAGGTTATAATGAATAGAGCACACTCCTTTGAGCATATAAATCACCCATCACCCTCTCCTCACGTAGCAAATTTCCACCCTAAGGGTGTGTATTGCTACTATCACCCTCACTTAAACTTAAGTATAGGGAAAACTTCCCCTTTATCTGATAAATAAGGGTAGAGTCAGGCTCGTGACTCGAACAAAAACAAGCGCTTCTTGGGAGGCAACCCATGTATTTGTTTTTCATTTTCATTTGTGTGTCGTATATCTTTTATTAATTGTTGTTCTCATGTTTGAATTTGTAAAAATGCTTTATTTTGTCTTTAACCTCGTCTTAATTGCATATAAAGGTATTTTACATAAGGGATAAGTGTAGGGAGGATTACACACGTTTTCAAAAGAAACGTGAACATGAGAATTACAATTATTTAAAAGATATATATGTGTGTTTGTTAGAGTCAAATGCTTGTATCGAGTCATAATGGATGTTTTTGCAGAAAATTTTCCAGATTCTAAAGATGTAAATTTTCCAGAATTTTTTCCAGAAAATCGCAGACCAGTTTTTGTCAGGATAACCTGACGGCGTCAGGAAGGAGTAAAAACATCAGATTACTTTTTTCTCGTTTTCTGAGCTACTTATAAATTTTTGGAATTTTCCAGGTCTTAATTTTCTTAGAAATTCTGTAAACATCCATTCCACAAGCATTATATCCTAGTTTAAATCGAGTCTTATATATATTATTACCGCCGATTTTACGCGAAGGTTTCGTTTGTTTTCTTCAAGTGTGCAGGTTTAGTTTGTCAAGAAGAAGTTACATAAGATTGGAAGGAGCTTTTCATGCAATAATTCTTCTTGAAAAGGATTTAACCACCACTTTACACGGATCCTACCGAGCTAATCAGGGGAGTATTAGTGTCTTTCGTTTTTGATTACCTTCTATTATCATAACTTTGATACTTTCGGGGAACATTGGGGACAATGTTCAGTTTAAGTGTAGGGAGGGAAAATAAAACGGGAACTTTGAAACTATGCTTATCCTTGATTATTTGCTTTGTCCAATTGTGATTGTGTAATAAACCATGAGAAAATGTCGGTTAGGGTAATTTTGGCACCAAATTTAAAATTTTCTATGACATATAGGAGTGGGCCATTAGTCTTAACAAAAGCGTCTCACGGATAGGAAGTTGCATGACTAACACAAAACCCTTTACCACCTAAATTCCACCCAAAATGTGAGGATCGCCCTTAGATTAGTAGGAATTAAAGCATTCATCTTTAATGCTTAGAGTGTGAACCGGTAGTATATTAGATTCTAGAACTTGTTTTGTGATGCATTCCGAGATCGCAAGTGAGGCTACACTTGTGTAGTTAGGAATAACTAAATGATAAGAGGCATTAGGATAACCCTTGTTTGATACCTGTAATATAATTACTTCTTCCATATCGGTTGAGTAATTCCCCCACACCCTTTGCGTTGTACTCATCTTTAGTACACGATACCCCTAGTTAACCCCTCAGAGCCTATCCTTTTCGCGGTTCTCGTGATGTTTTGGTCTTTCCGGAATATCAATGAAGAGCATTGTTTACACCCCACCCCCAAATATACACCCAAATCGCCTTAGCCTACCCCTTATGCACTCACTTTTAGTGCAAATTATTGTTATCACCCCAAACCCTTAGTTCAATTATCTAGTTGCTTACATAAGTTGCTAAGTCGAGTCATATCCTTTGTATACAGTTTTGGGATGATTGGGATTCATGGGAAAAGTTAAAGTTTATGAAATGACGGGAAGGGAACGTTAAAAATTCAAATTCCCTTTGTTTGCATAATAATGTACCCCAAGTGTTTTGATCTTTTCAAATCGGGTCAAATTAGTGTTAGAGTAATAAAAACTTAAGTGTAGGGATGTGCCTATAAATCCCTATTATTTTGATGTTATCGTAGAGGATGGTAGAGTAAAAGTGTATGAAAAAAAAAAAAAAAAAAAAAAAAAAAAAAAAAAAACATACGGGCTACCATCCTACATCTATCTTTGAATTTATGTTTTTTTATTTCAGTTATCTAGAGTTTAGAGTGTCGAGTCTTGGCTTAGCAACGCCATTCTTCTTATGCTTGTAACATAGAGATTTTTGACTTGCCACCACTAAATAGCCTATCCCACCAAACCCTTGTTTCCCTACCATAAGCCTAACATTACAACCCTTTAAAAGACCTCTTTGATAGTCTTTCCTAGGTGCTTACGCCAAAGCGATGAAGGTTTGATCTATTCTCAAGCCTATGGTAATCTATGTACTAGGACCGGTTAATGAGTGTTTATCTTCCATTTCCTATTTGTTGTATTTCATATATACACCCGAGAGAGATGTGAGTATCCAAACACCCCATGTGAGGTGCTAGTATGTAATTTCCGTGCTTGTTATGACTTTTGCGGGGCTTATATGTGTTGTGGACCGTTTTGAATTAATGCTTCATGACCCCTAACTTATAAATTAATTGGCTAAAAGCACATTTGCTTGAGGACAAGCAAATAACAAGTGTAGGGATATTTGATAAGGTTTTAAAAGGTACCATTTTGAGGGGTCGTTTTAGTCCTTATTTGATCACTTTTGTATCCGTTATTGCTTAATATCGTTCCTTTTCACTTTTTAGGTCTCGTGAAGGCAAAATGCTGGAATGGCACTTATTTGGACGAAAAGGCGCGAATATATGAAGAAAATGGCTAAAAGTCAAAATCGAGACACTCACAGTTGCTGAAGTTAGAAGGCGACGGCGTCAGGAGCTAATAGTGACGCCGTCCCAAAATTATTGTGACGGGCCAGAACCCAAAACTCGTATTTACAAGCGACGACGTCTAGTTGTGAAAGAGTAGGTCGTCGCTACTCAGACGGCCTAGATGCAATCCAGACGACGTCAGAAGCTAAAGAGGACGGCGTCACGGACATAAGGTGACGCCGTCGCAAGGTTAACGTGGCCAAGACAAAACCCTAATGACGGCGACACGACGGCGTCACTAAACATAAGGTGACGCCGTCGCAATTGTAATCTTATATATAGAATCCGAATTTTTCAGTCTTTTGTGGAGAGTCTTTGGAGTAAAAACCTAAAACTGAACCTAAGGTGTCTTGTATAGTATTTTAGGGTTTTAAACCCTATCTTACATCAAGATAATTCTTTACTTCATTAATTCAATTATGTCTTTGATTATTTGTGTGTATGCTTGCATGTTCTCCATGTCCGGCTAATTTATTTGTGTGTTTGCTTAGAAAGTATGAAACTTAATTATTAAATATTGATTTGTTGTTTCTTATCTTAGTTGATTAATGATCTAGTAATGCGATAGGTCATTCGTTGTGTACTTAATGCTTGATTCATCTTTGTGAACCTTAGAATATAATTACCTGAGTAGTTGTAGGCTAAACCATCCAAAGAGCTCCTTAGAGTAGGAGTTTATCATCCCTAGTGGGTTTGTAGACGAGACCCTTTGGTAAGTTCAAAGAGTTAGGGAGAAACGCATACCCTACAACTTTAGACACACAACGCAACTAGGAATAAGACGTGACAACTCAACCATCAATAGGAGATAATTAAGGAGTAATACAATCTAAGTAAACACATCTTTAAACTATCATACGAGCACACATTAATTAGACATAGACTCCCACAACCTTAGTTTAGATAATTAGATAATAGAAGAGTAATCGGTAGAAATACCAACCCCCCAAATCCAATACCCGAAATTCGTACCTTTCCATTTCATAAAATATAAAAAGATAAAAAAATAATCTTCCTCAACCTTAACCTTAGCGTAGTAACTCCTTACTAGCATTCCTATTCCCCTAGAGAACGATATCAATACCCGTGGCTTACCCTAATTACTACACTACAACGATTAGGTTCACTGCCTAGGGTGTTATAAAACTTGCTCGAAGAAAAGGAAGTTTCCTTGACCCCGAACGACGCGTGTAGCGTTATCACACCTTCTCAAGAATCTTCTTCTTAGGGGCTGTTTGATAGAATATAGTGATTTAGTGCTGAATGAGTCAAATGCTCTGAATGACTTGAAAGTTCTGAATCACACTGATTCTGAATGAAAACATGTTGTTTGGCAAAAATGATAATTATAATTTGCGTGTATAATTACTTTTTTTTTTTTTTTTTTTCTCTTATTTGATTTTTAGTCATATTTCATAGATTAAATATATTCTTTACCATGTTTATTTTTTTAAATAGATCGTATATTAGTTTTAGCTTAATGCTATTGATTTGTGTGATTAGATGTGTATTGCGATTGCTAAAAAAAAAAGATGTGTATTGCGAAGATTTATTGGATTACGCTTGCAACTATAGAGATCGGAAAAGAAATATAAAAAGAGACCAATAATTTTTTTTGACAAGTCACATCACGTGTTAGAAAGAAGCAAGTGAAATCACTATAAAAAGAGACCAATAACAATTAGAATATTCAATTAATTTGAAGTTGGGTGGACCATTACCTTTTATTCTGAATAATTTTGCATGTTATTCATGCTAAACGACACAGTGCTTAGCAGAATGCTTAAGTGGTGCAATTTCTTTTATCAAACACTTCCACGCTGACCGATTAGTATTTGCCTTCTGGATGAGACCCATTCAAAGGCTATCAAACAGCCCCTTAGTGTACTCTTTCACTAAGTCCATCATCTCCGCCATTTTTTCCTGTATTTCATCCCTTTGTCTATTGAAGGCTTTTAAGAGGGTGTCAAGCTTGGTTGTCATCTCGCTTTGTCGTTGCTTGAAATCGGCTCCAAGTTGCGTCAATCGAGCTTCTTGAGATGACATGAATTTGGACACCATTCCCTCAAGACTAGTAGAAGTTCCGGTGTTTGGAGGGTTGTTGTAGGATTTTCCTAAGTTATTTGGCTCGATCTTAGGAGTCTCGTAGGAGCTCATTAGGAAATTGACTAGATCTTCAAGTTCGAGCATCCTACGATTGGAAGGTTGTGAGTCAATGGGAGGCAAGGAGACTGCCTTATCAGTTTTGGAAAACTCACGGGGGTCATTCCAACATTCGTTTTCATAGAGGGCAAGGTCCTCTATTATCCCCACGATTCTTCCACGGTGAGTTTACTAAGTTTACCACCGGACGCTTGGTCGATGGATTTCTTAGTTGAGAAGTTGACACGATCGTCAAAGATTTGGACTTGAAGCCAAAGATCGATGCCGTGATGAGGGACTTTGTGGAGCAAGTCCTTAAATCGAGTCCACGCCTCGTATAGAGTTTCGTCTTGACGTTGTTGGAACATCAAGATGTCATTCCTAAGTTTGGTAGTTCTCTCAGGTGGGAAAAATTGGGCGAGGAAACGAGTGGTGAGATCATCCCAGCTTGAGATGGATCCGACGGGAAGTCGGTCAAGCCAATTACTAGCTTGGTCCTGTAGAGAGAATTGGAAGAGACGCAGACGCGTGGTCTCCCGAGTAGTAGCATCGAGGTCGATGGAATCGACAATTTTAAGGAAATCCTTAAGATGCTGATTAGGATCTTCGAAACGAAGTCCATGGAATGCACATCCGTTTTGCACCAACCGGATGGTGTCGGATCGCAGGGCCGTAGTTTGGGCTTGGTCGGGAAGCTCAATGGTGTTTCTATAGCTTAGGTGGTTTGGTCTCGAGTATTCACCAAGAGTACGGCCTCTTGGCGGGTCATTTGGTGGTAGGTTGATGAATGGTGGTGGGTTATCACCTTCTATGATGAAAAGTGATGGGTTACAAACGAAAAAGGGGGATAGACTATGAGAAAGCTAAAAATGAGAAAAAAATTTACTTGATAGGAATCAAGCAAAGAAACCTAAATAAGGTGGACTACTAACTAGCTATTCTATTCCCCGGCAGCGGCGCCAAAAACTTGATAACGCTACACGCGTCGTTCGGGGTCAAAGGAACTTCCTTTTCGTCGAGCAAATTTTTCAACACCCTAGGCAGTGAACCTAATCATTGTAGTGTAGTATTAGGGTAAGCCACGGGAATTGATATCGTTCTCTAGGGGAATAGGAATGCTAGTGAGAAGTTACTACGCTAAGGTTGGGGTTGAGGAAGATTATTTTTTATCTTTTTATGTTTTATAGGAAATGAAAAGGTACGAATCTCGGGGTTTGGATTTGGGGGGTTGGTATTTCTACCGATTACTCTACTTATCTAATTATCTAATTAACTAAGCTAAGGGTAGTCTATGTCTATTGTTGTGTGCTCGTATGATGATTAAAAATGTGTTTACCTAGATGCTACTACTCCCTATTTATCTCCTATTGATGGTTGAATTGTCACGTCCTTATTCTTAACGCGTTGTGTTTTCTAAGGTCGTAAGGTGTGCATTCCCTAACTCTTTGAAGTCACCTTTAAGTGTAGTAAACGAAATCCACTAAGTCATTCATAAACTAACTTTGAGGTTATCTTTGGGTTTAGTAAATGAAATCCACTAAGTCATTCCTAAACTATCAAAGATTTATCAAGTATTAAACACAACGATAGCCTAGTCGCACTTTTAAGCCAATTACAATTAAGATAAGAGACAACCTAACAATAATTAACAACTAGGTTTCATATATCTAAGCAAACACACAAGTAATTTAGCCGGACATGGTAAACATGCAAGCATACACACAATCAATCAAACATAGGATAGACATAATGATAAATTGAATATATGGATTAAGATATAATCAACAAACCATCACAAGATGTTTTTGGAGTGATTGAAACCTTCAAAGTTGCTGGAAAAACACCTATCTAAGCCCTGGAATCGGAGTTAGGGTTTAGAGCCTACAAAAAGTGAAGTTATAATGTTCTATTTATAGGCAGATTTTCTGTCGGCAAAGAGTGACGGCATCACACTTATAGAGTGACGGCGTCACGACCATTTTTTCACCAAATTGTAGATTTTCTCGTTCCGGTCGCGTGGGCTTTTGAACCACCTAAATCCGAGTTCGTATGCAAAAGTTATGGCCAAAACAATATCAACTACTTCGCGCGCATGCTGTGATAGTCTTGATCAGCTTGTGACGGCGTCACCTTGTGGTTGTGACGCCGTCGCCTTCAGTCTCTGACGTCGTCTGGATAAAATCTAGGCCGTCTGAGTTGCGACGACCTACTCTTTTAAAGCATGACACCGTCACTTGTAAATGAGCAATTTGGCTACTGAGCCGTCACAAAATGCTCTGACGGCGTCGCAGTTAAGCCGTGACGCCGTCACCTTGTATTTCAGCAGCTTGAGTCTCTCGATTCTTGACTTTGGCCATTTTCTTCGTATATCCGCGCCTTTTCGTCCAAATAAGTGCCATTACAGCAATTTACCTTCAAGAGACCTAAAACGTGAAAAGGAACGATATTAAGTAATAACGGATACAAAAGTGATCAAATAAGGGCTTAAACGACCCCTCAAAAAGGTACATTTTAAAACCTTATCATGAACCAGTTAAGAAATCAATGATGTCATGGAAGATGACATTGGCCTCTGTTTTATCTAAATTTGCCACCATGTTGTGTTTAGAAACTGTGTGTAGGTTTGCCATGGATGATTGAAAAGGATATGGAGTCTTGAATACGTAATTGTGTTAGAGAGAGAGAAATATGGAAAAGATTGAAACGAATAAAGGAGAGAGGGAAAATCGGAAAGTAGTTATTTATAGGTAGAATTTGAAAAATCACAACCCATAATAACAAAGTTACCGTTAGTGTGTTTTACCTCTCAATATTACCGTTAGAATAGTACTTTAATAAGACAAACAGTTCTTTCCACGTGGGCAGTACTTTCCCAAGCAGTACTTTCAAAGTAGTACTTTCATAGAACAAAATAGCAGTACTTTCCCATCTTCTTCTCTATTATAACAAACACTCCATGTAGGCATTGGATTGCCTCCCCTTAAGTAAAGCACAGGACTGTCTAACTAACTAATCAGTCCTCCCCTTAAATGTAGATTAATAATTAATCATGCCAATACTCACCACCAAGTGATTAAATCTTGAAACATCAAATCCTTTGGTGAGTAAATCAGCTACATTATCATCTGTATGCACCTTGACAACATTAATGAGCCTATGCTCATAACAATCTCTGATGAAGTGGTGCCTAATCTGAATGTGCTTAGTCTTGGAATGATAAACTGGATTCTTCACAATGCAAATAGTACTCTCATTATCAATATTGATAGGAGTATTCTTGAAATTGAACCCATAATCCAATAGTTGATTCTGCATCCACAAAACTTGTCCACAACAACTTGCAGCAGCCACATATTCTGCTTCAGTAGAGGATGTTGCTGCAATTGTTTGCTTCTTACACTGCCATGAAACTAATCTTCTTCCAAGATATTGGCATCCTCCAGTAGTTGATCTTCTGTCATAGTTATCACCTGCATAATCACTATCTGAAAAAGCTTCCAAGTGAAAAGGTGAATCCTTTGGATACCACAACCCTAACTTAGGTTGTTGTTTCAAATAACTGAAAATTCGCTTTACTGCATTCATATGAGAGACCTTAGGTGAGACTTGATATCTTACACATAAACAAACAGCAAACATGATATCAGGCCTAGATGCAGTGAGATACATAAGACAACCAATCATTGATCTGTACAACTTGACTTCAACAGGTTGTCCATCTTCATCCTTTCCCAGTGAGTTGATAGATTTAATAGGTGTAGTAACAGGCTTCATTGCATCAAAATTGAACTTCTTAAGTATGTCAGATACATACTTGTCTTGACTTATGAAAATTCCCTCCTTTGACTGCTTAACTTGAAGTCCCAAAAAGAAAGTTAACTCACCCATTGAACTCATTTGAAATTCATTCTGCATCAGCTTCTCAAACTCCTTGACCATTGATTGTTTTGTAGCTCCAAATATGATATCATCAACATATACTTGAACCAACATGATATCCTTCTTGTCTCTCTTGATAAACAAAGTCTTGTCTATAGCTCCTCTCCTGTAACCATGTTGCAATAAGAAGGTAAAGAGCCTTTCATACCAAGCTCTAGGTGCTTGATGTAAGCCATAAAGAGCCTTAACAACTTTGTAGACTTTGTTTGGTTGTGTAGGATCTTCAAACCCAGGAGGTTGTTTAACATACACCTCCTCTGTAATATTGCCATACAAAAAGGCACTCTTGACATCCATTTGATAAACTTGAAATCCCATATATGATGCAAAGGCAAGAAAGATTCGAATTGCTTCAATCCTTGCTACAGGAGAAAATACTTCATCATAATCTACTCCTTCTTCTTGTCTGTAGCCTTGTGCAACTAACCTTGCATTGTTCTTGATAACATTTTCTCTTTCATCTCTCTTGACTCTGAACACCCATCTTGTACCAATGACCTTCTTTCCATCAGGAAGATCACATAATACCCAAACTTCTTGAAGCTTGAATTGAAGAAGTTCTTCTTGCATAGCTTCAACCCAACTCTCTTTAGTCAATGCCTGAGCTATATTCTTGGGTTCTTCTTGAGAGATAAAGCAAGTGAACAGGCATGTTTGATGGTCCTTATGATTTAACCTGTTTTGTTTATAAACAAAGCTAAGCAAAGCATTATGTGGTGTAGAATAACCCTTAGCTTTGGTTCTTGTCATTACTCCAGAAGTAGAAGGACCAATGATTTGATCAGCAGGATGATTCTTATGAATTCTTAAGATAGGAGTTTGTGGAACTTCATAATTATCACCCAAATTAGTGAAATCAGCATCTTCAATGGAATCTGAGAAAATACCTTCATCTTCAAACTCATCATCAGTATCTTCTAAACCAGGCATGGTAGGATCATCCAAATCGTTCAAAGTGCTGTTAACTGGTGCAGCAGTACTTTGATCGAAAGTACTGTCACACAAAGTATTGTGAGTGAACTCTGCAGTCTTGTTCTTTTTCTTTGCTTCCTCATAAGCTCTTCTTTGTTCATCATCATAAGAATGTGCAATAACATCTTGAAAAAGCATCTGATTAAGTTCATCTTGAATAGATTGATCCTCAGCAGACAATGAGGATTTTGGCTCATCAGTACTTTTCTCCTTCTCAACAGTTTTAGGTTCTTCATCATGAACAGCATCAGGTCTAATATGGACTCCATGAACAACATACTGTAACTCTTCTCCATTGTGTACATGTTGATTTTCTTCTCTAACAGGTACATAGTTCATAGAAGGAGTCAAAACTTCAAGATCAAACATCCAATCAGGACCTTTACCCTTCTGATTTTCTTGATCTTCTAAAAATTCAACATGAAGACAATCTTGAACCTTCTTGGTGACTCTGTTGTACACTCTAAATCCTTTGCTGTTGGTGCAATACCCCAATAAGTAACCCTCTTCTGACTTACCATCAAATTTGCCCAAATTATCAATTGTGTTGAGAATAGTCAGAGGGCATCCAAAAGGTTTTAGAAAACGAATGTTGGGTTTGTTGCCCATCAGCAACTCATAAGGTATCTTCATCTGAGGTTTGGTGACTGATACTCTGTTAAGCACATAACAAGCAGTACTTACAGCTTCAGCCCAGAATTGAATAGGTAATTGTGAATCTGCAAGCATTGTTCTGGCTGCTTCAATTAGAGTTCTATTCTTTCTCTCTGCAACACCATTCTGTTGTGGTGTTCTTGCAATGTTGAACTCTCTCTTGATCCCTTTGTTAGCACAAAATTCATCCATAAGCTTGTTCTTGAATTCAGTCCCATTGTCACATCTAATACCTCTAACCTTGAGTCTTAGTTGGTTTTCAAGTGCTATTATAAGATCATGAATAGCATCAAAACTTTCATCTTTAAATCCTGATGAATGTGTAAATACTCATCATTTTTGGTTTAATCTGAACTGCAAAACATCTAAAAATGCTCAGAAATGCATCAAAATACTGAAAATATTCCAAAATTGCATTTTATATGTTTCAGATGCAAAATGTTTAAAATCAGATGAAAAATGAGCAAAGTTTGCATAATTGGCAGTTTCAGTCCCCCCAAGTTTCTAAAATTGTCAAAAATAGTCCCTGAGTCAAAATTTCAAAAGAAAAATCACCAAAGGTCCTTTTAATATCATAACTTGTCAAAATTAGTCCTTTGGTGAAAAATATAAAAAGTTTTGAGAAAATTACAAATTGGTCCTTCAAGTTTAAGAATTGGCAGAAATTGTCCCTGGAAAATCTGAAAATGGCAACTTTGGTCCTTGTAATATTAACACTTGTCAATTTCAGTCCTTGGAGCAACTTTGAGATTTGGCAGAACAGGTCCCTACAATTTCAGAATTTACAACTTTGGTCCTTGATTATTTAAGCCTTTTATACACTTTGGACCAAGTCAAAAGCCAAATTGGACCCTGCCTTTTCCCTTTTGACCCCCTGCCTAAACAAATGACCCCTCCCTTTTTGAACCTTGGTCAAACTCAGTCAAATACCCAGTTGCCGCCCCCACCTTATCTCCTTCCTCCCCAACTTGTCTGCAAATCCACAGCCACCATCACCTCACCTTTCCACCTTATCCCTCCCCCTCATCATCACCTTACCCTCCACATTAAATGCCACCCCCCCTAGTGCTATATCAGAGACAACAGGTCAAACCAAATTTCCCGCCAAAAATGAATCAAAGGCCAAGATGATTTCTAGAGATCCAGTGGACATGGAATCAAGTGGGAATCACTCAGAGACAGGTGGAAAGCTTATTTTCATATAAAAAGAGGAAGAAGGAGCACAAAGAAAGTAGTATTTTTAGTTTTTAATTTTCTCTTATGTCGTTTTTATTATTACTGTCTTAGTTTCATTCAAAAGTTGTAATATTGTGTTCCTAAGTATTAAACTCAAGCTATATTTTCAGTTTATTCAAGTCTTAATCAGTAATTCCAAGTTTCATTTATTTTCATCTTTATGTGCCCACTGTTGAAAATTTAAGTTTTCATGTCATAAATTCAAGCTTCATACAGCTTCTTTTCAAGTTTGTATAAGCTTATATAAGCTGGTAATAGCTTTTTATAAGCTTTAAGTCAAGTTTCAATCTCTTTTGAATATTGGTCAATAAAAGTCAAACATGGGTGAAAATGAAGCAGAAATGGCAATGGTTGATGCAGGCATGGATTTGGGTTGAATATTAGTTAGTTGGGTTGGAATTGATAGGTAGTGGTTCTTGGTTCACTGGTTTGCAAGCCATTGTGGCTTTGGACATTTGTAAGTCAAGTTCAAGTCTCTTAGCATAATCTGCATTTGTAGTTTTAATCTGATAAATCTTGTTCTAATAGATGTATTTAGGTCTGGTAAAGTGAGTTTGATCATAAAATATACTGGTTCTGTGTTTGGATTTGTTTCAGTTTGCATATCAGTGTACTGAAGGGGTGTTTGGTTTATGGTTTATACTGCCCTTAAGGCTTGCTCAGTGGATACTTATTATTAGTTCATGTTTCTTAAGTATATTTGAACTCATTTTGGTCAATAAATTGGGTCTGCTAGCACTAAAAGTCAACATTTCATATTAATCCATCTCTACTGCTCACTGTTGTTAATTTGGTTATGCAATTCATTGTTTTGTGTTTAGAAATCAATAACATTGCTTGCATTATACTTGTTACATCATATAACATCAATAACAGTCAATAAATTGGATTCAAAGTCCACTTTGGTCAAAGTTCATCAATATCTTCAAAAGTCAAAAGTGTGAAAAAAACCTGTTTTGGCTCATATGGGAGGATTTTTCATAGCTTCATTTTTGGGTCAATCTCATTGAAACTCTGGGTTTAAAAAGTTAAGCTGGTCTATTTTCCATAAATGATTTTTGCAAATTTTTCCAAGAGCTTTTTGAGGTTCAAATAAGCAGCTCAATAAGCTCTTATGTGCCCTGTGCACACTCAGTATTAGCTGAGTGTGAGCAGGCACTTTGCAGACTCTGCACAGGGTTGGTCTTAGGTCCTTAGGGTCTGAGTCTTGGTTCATAGATAGCCAAGCTGGTTGACTTGAAGTCTCCAGTCTTGTTTCTCACATAAACTTGTTCAAAAAGCAGTTGCATAAGCCACAAGGTAGCTAGAAAACCTGTTTTGCACAATAATCTCAATTTAGCCAAATCTGTTCTAGTTGTATTTCAGTGGTTAAAAGCAGTTGTAAATGGTTGCATTTGGTTACTTTTAGTACATTATAGCTTCTGTGTTTGTCTGGTAGCTTTTGGTACTCATTTGGCTTATTTGAAGTGCTTAATAATAAGCACTTCCACATCAGTTCTTAATTTCTACACATAAGCCCATGTTTTTCTATTTTTCCTAGCTTCCTAATATAATTTTAGAGTTTTACTGAAATTTTCAGATTTTTCCAAGTCAGTTTGCTATTTTTCTTGATTTTAATTAGTTTTTAAGCATTTTTAATTAGCAATTAATACAATTAAATCAGAAAAAGTCCAAAAAAATAATTTTTCATTTTTATTAAGTTTAGATAAATATAAGAAGTAAAAAAAAGTAATTTTCCATATTTTTCATAGTTTATTTTATAATTTTTAGTAATTTAATTAGTTTTTAATAGTTTAAAATTCATAAAAAATACAAAAATAATCAGAAAAATACAAAAATAGTTTTGAAAATTCTATTTTGATATTTTAGATTTTTCTAAGTCTTAATTTTATTTTTCTAGCTTTATTTCCTATTTTCTTGTAATTTAGGCTATTATTAAATAGTTAGAAATAGTTTTTAATTAATAATAATTAGAATAATAGTTATAAAAATAATTTTCTTTTTCTATAAATTTTCTTATATCATTAGGTTTGTAAAAATGTATTTTTCATATTTTTAGGATTTATATTGTGTAAGTTTCACGTTTTTATCTGTACGTAACGTAGTTTTTAAATTAAGTTTTATTAAAACAAAAAGAACAAAAACATCATTTTAATAATAGTGATAGCATTTTAATAGATTTTATCTTTTTAATCTTCTTTAATTTGCATTTAAGCCGTTGTAATTTGTTGGCTATTTCTGTAGTTATAATCATAACAAATCTCTGTATCTGTTCAAATCTTCTCGATCACTAAACGTCTGACTATTCTCGCACGGCTCGTTGGGACTTAACGACCTGGGGAAACACTATACTCTCCTGGACTTCATTGCATTTGTGTCTGAACTGTTTTAAGTTTCTTACAGCTAGCCATTCACAAGTGGCTAGCTTGCGTGAGATAACTTGACGGTTTTGCGCAGATCAAATCCCAAGAAAAATACCCAACTGAATCTACTGTAATCATCTGTCACAACCAAGCAGTACTTTTTCTTGTTTAGACTTGTAACAGAAACAGGACCAAACAAATCCATGTGTAACAACTCCAAAGGTTCTCTAATAGTTCTTTCCTCAAGCTTCTTGCATGAAGCTTTGTGTTGTTTACCCTTCTTGCACGCCAAACAGGAGTGATCATTCTTGTAAGTCTTTGAAGGTAAACCTCTAACTAAATTTCCTTTGACCAATTTGTTGATATTCTTGAAATTTACATGGCCCAATCTTTTATGCCACTGATGTGCTTCTTCAGATGTTGCTTTTGCCACTAAACATGTGGCTCTCCCAGAAGAGTGAAGACTCTTCATATCCAGACTGTACACATCATTGGTTCTTGGCACTTTCAGTATCACCAAGTTATCATCATCAAGCTTGAATTCAGATGAAAGTATGAGACATTCTGTGTCAGTGAATAACACAGGGTGCTTTTTGTCCCAGATTTGAGAGACTGACAAAAGATTGAACTTGAGCTCCTTCACATATCTAACATTCTCAAAATCTATGATCCCTGTCTTGATGGTTCCTTTCCCACTAATTCTACCTCCACTAGCATCATTCCCAAATGCAACTCTTCCTCCACAATATGGCTTAAAATCTGACAGAATCTCCTTGTCTCTTGTCATGCTTCCAGAGCAACCACTATCCACAATAAGATGATCTTTAAGCTCCTCTTTTGGGTTGCCCAGCACAAAGATCAAGAAGTTAGTGTCTTTTAGGAACCCAAGCCATTACTGACTTGTGTTCCCCTTGTGGAGTAACATACTCAAATTCCTTGAGTATGTAATCTTCACAGTTTTTGTAGACAGAATCAAGCATTATCTTTTGTTTTAAAACTTGTGGTGTAGTTTCAGCAAAACTTTCTTTTTCAACAAAAATCTCCTTTTCTTTTTCCACAAAATCATCTTTATTAAAAACCTATGTTTCACCAGTACTTGTTGAAAGTATTGTTTGTTCATCATCAGTACTTTCCTTCTTAACCCATTTAGTTTTAACTTCTGGTGTAGAGTCCCTTGATCTAGCTACTCTATTGGAGTTGTAACGCCTTCTAGATTGATAGTAATTAGATCTCCTAGGGTTCCTATTCCAAAAGGTGTTTGGTGAAAACTGAGCAGTACTTTGAGAAAGTATTGTATTTTGCTTAACAGTACCTGATAACGCTACACGCGTCGTTCGGGGTCAAGGAAACTTCCTTTTCTTCGAGCAAGTTTTATAACACCCTAGGCAGTGAACCTAATCATTGTAGTGTAGTAATTAGGGTAAGCCACGGGTATTGATATCGTTTTCTAGGGGAATAGGAATGCTAGTAAGGAGTTACAACGCTAAGGTTAAGGTTGAGGAAGATTATTTTTTATCTTTTTATATTTTATGAAATGGAAAGGTACGAATTTCGGGTATTGGATTTGGGGGGTTTGTATTTCTACCAATTACTCTACTATTATCTAATTATCTAAACTAAGGTTGTGGGAGTCTATGTCTAATTAATGTGTGCTCGTATGATAGTTTAAAGATGTGTTTACTTAGGTTGTATTACTCCTTAATTATCTCCTATTGATGGTTGAGTTGTCACGTCTTATTCCTAGTTGCGTTGTGTGTCTAAAGTTGTAGGGTATGCGTTTCTCCCTAACTCTTTGAACTTACCAAAGGGTCTCGTCTACAAACCCACTAGGGATGATAAACTCCTACTCTAAGGCACTCTTTGGATGATTTAGCCTACAACTACTCAGGTAATTATATTCTAAGGTTCACAAAGATGAATCAAGCATTAAGTACACAACGAATGACCTATCGCATTACTAGATCATTAATCAACTAAGATAAGAAATAACCAATCAATATTCAATAATTAAGTTTCATACTTTCTAAGCAAACACACAAATAAATTAGCCGGACATGGAGAACATGCAAGCATACACACAAATAATCAAAGACATAATTGAATTAATGAAGCAAAGACTTATCTTGATGTAAGATAGGGTTTAAAACCCTAAAATACTGTACAAGACACCTTAGGTTCGGTTTTAGGTTTTTACTCCAAAAGACTCTCTCCAAAAGACTGAAAAATTCGGATTCTATATATAAGATTACAATTGCGACGGCGTCACCTTATGTTTAGTGACGCCGTCGTGTCGCCGTCATTAGGGTTTCGTCTTGGCCACGTTAACCTTGCGACGGCGTCACCTTATGTCCGTGACGCCGTCCTCTTCCGCTTCTGACGTCGTCTGGATTGCATCTAGGCCGTCTGAGTAGCGACCGCCTACTCTTTCACAACTAGACGTCATCGCTTGTAAATACGAGTTTTGGGTTCTGGCCCGTCACAATAATTTTGGGACGGCATCACCATTAGCTCCTGACGACGTCGCCTTCTAACTTCAGCAACTGTGAGTGTCTCGATTCTGACTTTGGCCATTTTCTTCATATATTCGCGCCTTTTCGTCCAAATAAGTGCCATTCCAGCATTTTGCCTTCACGAGACCTAAAAAGTGAAAAGGAACGATATTAAGCAATAACGGATACAAAAGTGATCAAATAAGGACTAAAACGACCCCTCAAAATGGTACCTTTTAAAACCTTATCAAATATCCCTACACTTGTTATTTGCTTGTCCTCAAGCAAATGTGCTTTTAGCCAATTAATTTATAAGTTAGGGGTCATGAAGCATTAATTCAAAACGGTCCACAACACATATAAGCCCCGCAAAAGTCATAACAAGCATGGAAATTACATACTAGCACCTCACATGGGGTGTTTGGATACTCACATCTCTCTCGGGTGTATATATGAAATATAACAAATAGGAAATGGAAGATAAACACTCATTAACCGGTCCTAGTACATAGATTACCATAGGCTTGAGAATAGATCAAACCTCCATCACTTTGGCGTAAGCACCTAGGAAAGACTATCAAAGAGGTCTTTTAAAGGGTTGTAATGTTAGGCTTACGGTAGGAAAATAAGGGTTTGGTGGGATAGGCTATTTAGTGGTGGCAAGTCAAAAATCTTTATGTTAACTGCATATGAAGAATGGCGTTGCTAAGCCAAGACTCGACACTCTAAACTCTACATAACTGAAATAAACAAACATAAATTTAAAGATAGATGTAGGATGGTAGCCCATATGTTTTGTTTTGTTTTTTTTTTTTTTTTATCAATATTTTTTTTTTTCTTTTCTCTTTTTCTATTTTTTTTCGATTTTTTTTTCCATACACTTTTACTCTACCATCCTCTACGATAACATCAAAATACTAGGGATTTACAGGCATATCCCTACACTTGAGTTTTTATTACTCTAACACTAATTTGACCCGAATTGAAAAGATCAAAACACTTGGGGTACATTATTACGCAAACAAAGGGAATTTGAATTTTTAACGTTCCCTTCCCGTCATTTCATAAACTTTAACTTTTCCCATGAATCCTAATCATCCCAAAACTGTATACAAAGGATATGACTCGGCTTAGCAACTTATGCAAGCAACTAGATAATTGAACTAAGGGTTTAGGGTGATAACAAACATTTGCACTAAAAGTGAGTGCATAAGGGGTAGGCTAAGGCGATTTGGGTGTATATTTGGGGGTGGGGTGTAAACAATGCTCTTCATTGATATTCCGGAAAAACCGAAACATCACGAGAACCGCGAAAAGGATAGGCTCTGAGGGGTTAACTAGGGGTATCGTGTACTAAAGATGAGTACAACGCAAAGGGTGTGGGGGAAATTACTCAACCGATATGGAAGAAGTAATTATATTACAGGTATCAAACAAGGGTTATCCTAATGCCTCTTATCATTTAGTTATTCCTAACTACACAAGTGTAGCCTCACTTGCGATCTCGGAATGCATCACAAAACAAGTTCTAGAATCTAATATACTACCGGTTCACACTCTAAGCATTAAAGATGAATGCTTTAATTCATACTAATCTAAGGGCGATCCTCACATTTTTGGTGGAATTTGGGTGGTAAAGGGTTTTTGTGCTAGTCATGCAATTTCCTATC
The DNA here is from genome assembly GCA_019973895.1 of Chrysanthemum seticuspe. Lineage (NCBI taxonomy): Eukaryota > Viridiplantae > Streptophyta > Magnoliopsida > Asterales > Asteraceae > Chrysanthemum > Chrysanthemum seticuspe. Next base: position 232,213,961 of record BPTQ01000002.1, on the reverse strand, counting down.
CATGAGACGCTTTTGTTAAGACTAATGGCCCACTCCTATATGTCATAAAAAATTTTAAATTTGGTGCCAAAATTACCCTAACCGACATTTTCTCATGGTTTATTACACAATCACAATTGGACAAAGCAAATAATCAAGGATAAGCATAGTTTCAAAGTTCCCGTTTTATTTTCCCTCCCTACACTTAAACTGAACATTGTCCCCAATGTTCCCTGAAAGTATCAAAGTTATGATAAAAGAAGGTAATTAAAAACGAAAGAAACTAATACTCCCCTGATTAGCTCGGTAGGATCCGTGTAAAGTGGTGGTTAAATTCTTTTCAAGAAGAATTATTGCGTGAAAAGCTCCTCCCAATCTTATGTAATTTCTTCCTGATAAATTAAACCTGCACACTTGAAGAAAACAAACGAAACCTTCGCGTAAAATCGGCGGTAATAATATATATAAGACTCGATTTAAACTAGGATATAATGCTTGTGGAATGGATGTTTACAGAATTTCTAAGAAAATTAAGACCTGGAAAATTCCAAAAATTTATAAGTAGCTCAGAAAACGAGAAAAAGTATTCTGATGTTTTTACTCCTTCCTGACGCCGTCAGGTTGCAATCCTGACGCCGTCAGGTTATCCTGACAAAAACTGGTCTGCGATTTTCTGGAAAAAATTCTGGAAAATTTACATCTTTAGAATCTGGAAAATTTTCTGCAAAAAATCCATTATGACTCGATACAAGCATTTGACTCGAACAAACAAACATAAATATCTTTTAATTAATTGTTATTCTCATGTTTACGTTTCTTTTGAAAACGTGTGTAATCCTCCCTACACTTATCCTTTATGTAAAATACCTTTATATGCAATTAAGACGAAGTTAAAAACAAAATAAAGCATTTTTACAAATTCAAACATGAGGATAAACAATTAATAAAAGATATATGACACTAACAAACAAACAATTAAGCATGGGTTGCCTCCCACGAAGCGCTTTTCTTTATTTAAGAGTCTTGTAGCTAGACTCATAGTCGTGCTCCTACGTTTTCTCATTACCGCCCTCTTGACGGCCTCTAATGGGGGATTCCATGTTGTAGAAGTGCCCCATAATGCACTTCTCTAAGAGTTCATCCTCTCCCCAATTGGTCCTATATTCCGGTCCTAGGCTCAAGCAATCCTTATAGAATCCGAAAATCTTAGCCATAACATAATCAACACCTTTCTCCCTATCCTCATCATTCCTATAATAGACCGACAGTTTAAGTTCCTTTTCATCATTAGAGAGTGATGAAAATTTCTCAATCTTAAACGGCATTTGGTAAGCTATGTCATCGGTCTCATTCTTGAATCGCACTACTCCTAACGAGGGGTCATAAGTCATCCCGGTGCTTTCTATGAAAGGTATTCCTAGAATAACATGGGACAAGCTAGGGTCTATGGCCGTGCTAATATCATCCACAATTATGAAGTCCGTAGGAAACGCGAAACTACCTACATAAACGGGCAATCCCTTAATTCTACCAAGAAAATTGCAACTAACATTAGGATCATTGGGGTCTTGCCTAGTTGGAATAGGCTTCTTCAATATCCAATTGTAGTAGGTGCTAGTCATTATGTTGATTGAGGACTTGCGATCAATGTATGCTTTTGCCACAAAAAGGTATCCTGTGGAACATGGTATGTTAAGATTCCAAGGGTTCCCAAACTTGATTCGAGGACTTTTCCTAACATACATGTGACGAAGGTCACGCACTAAGTGAGGGTGGCGAGATAGTTCTTCTTCCGTAGGAAATTTGTTGAAATAGTCAATGTCTACTTCATCTACTTCCTCGGTTGTTTCATCATCCACAAGTGTATAGTCCTCTTCGTCATTTGTTTCATTAGGTTCAACTAAGGCGATGGTATTGACGAATTGGACATGCTTAGTTAGCTTGCTTGGATCGTTAATCTCTATACCTGAAGGCTCGGGAGTTGAGATAGCACTAACCTTCTTATCACTATTAGCTATGGCTTTCAAAAGGTTGTTTATTTTCCTATCCATCTCGGCTTGTTGATTGTTAAAGCGGTCCGAGAGCTTAGCCATTTGGGTTTCTTGGGATGCAACTAGGTTTTGCAACATCCCTTCGATGTTTTGTTGGTTAGGACCGTTAGGTGGGGGCCATGAGAAATCATTAGAGGTGAATTCTTTGGTTTGTCCCCAATAGAAGTCAGGCTTGTTTTTCCATGCTTCACGGGTTTCATTGAAATTCCTAGGTCCGGGTGTTGTAGGAAATCTTCCTCCCGCTCCATTAATACGCGAGGATGCGTAGTCAACAGAAGCGTGTTCGGGGGATCGGGTGTTAGTGCGCGTGTTATGAGGATCACAAAACGGCTCGCACGAGGAAGAAACTTTGTTCACATGGTGTGAAGACTTAGGATTTTCGTAGGAACTCATGAGGAATTTAACTTGATCTTCAAGTTTGATCATCCTACGGTCGGAAGAAGGCAAGGAGATTGCCTTAACGGTTTTGGGCAGCTCACGGGGGTCATCCCAACTTTCGTTGTCATAGAGGGCGAGGTCCTCTATTATTTCCCATGATTCTTCTGCGGTGAGATCACTAAGTTTTCCACCGGCCGCTTGGTCAATGGATCGCTTAGTGGGGAAGTTAACATGATCATAAAACATTTGGACTTGGAGCCAAAGATCAATGCCGTGATGAGGGACTTTATGAAGTAAGTCCTTGAATCGGGTCCATGCTTCGTAGAGAGATTCACCTTGACGTTGTTGGAACATCAAGATGTCATTCCTAAGCTTAGTGGTTCTCCCCGGTGGGAAAAATTGAGCAAGGAAGCGAGAAGTAAGATCATCCCAACTTGAGATGGAGCCAGCGGGAAGTCGCTCAAGCCAATTACTAGCTTGGTCCCGTAGAGAGAATTGGAAGAGACGCAGGCGCGTGGTCTCCCGAGTAGTAGCATCAAGGTCGATGGAATCGACGATTTTGAGGAAATCCCTCAGATGCTGGTTTGGATCTTCGGAACGAAGTTCATGGAATGCACATCCGTTTTGCACCAACCGGATGGTGTCGGATCGCAGGGCCGTAGTTTGGGCTTGGTCGGGAAGCTCAATGGTGTTCCTATAGCCTAGGTGGCTTGGTCTTGAGTATTCACCAAGAGTACAGGCTCTTGGCGGGTCATTTGGTGGTAGGTTGATGAATGGTAGTGGGTTATCACCTTCCATGATGAAAAGTGATGGGGTTACGAACAAAGGTTACGAAGAAGGGGGATAGACTAAGAGGAAGCTAAAAAATGAGAAAAAATTTACTTGATAGGAATCAAGCAAAGAACCTAAACGAGGTGGACTACTAACTAGCTATTCTATTCCCCGGCAGCGGTGCCAAAAACTTGATAACGCTACACGCGTCGTTCGGGGTCAAGGAAACTTCCTTTTCTTCGAGCAAGTTTTATAACACCCTAGGCAGTGAACCTAATCGTTGTAGTGTAGTAATTAGGGTAAACCACGGGTATTGATATCGTTCTCTAGGGGAATAGGAATGCTAGTAAGGAGTTACTACGCTAAGGTTAAGGTTGAGGAAGATTATTTTTTATCTTTTTATATTTTATGAAATGGAAAGGTACGAATTTCGGGTATTGGATTTGGGGGGTTTGTATTTCTACCGATTACTCTACTATTATCTAATTATCTAAACTAAGGTTGTGGGAGTCTATGTCTAATTAATGTGTGCTCGTATGATAGTTTAAAGATGTGTTTACTTAGGTTGTATTACTCCTTAATTATCTCCTATTGATGGTTGAGTTGTCACGTCTTATTCCTAGTTGCGTTGTGTGTCTAAAGTTGTAGGGTATGCGTTTCTCCCTAACTCTTTGAACTTACCAAAGGGTCTCGTCTACAAACCCACTAGGGATGATAAACTCCTACTCTAAGGCACTCTTTGGATGATTTAGCCTACAACTACTCAGGTAATTATATTCTAAGGTTCACAAAGATGAATCAAGCATTAAGTACACAACGAATGACCTATCGCATTACTAGATCATTAATCAACTAAGATAAGAAACAACCAATCAATATTCAATAATTAAGTTTCATACTTTCTAAGCAAACACACAAATAAATTAGCCGGACATGGAGAACATGCAAGCATACACACAAATAATCAAAGACATAATTGAATTAATGAAGCAAAGACTTATCTTGATGTAAGATAGGGTTTAAAACCCTAAAATACTGTACAAGACACCTTAGGTTCGGTTTTAGGTTTTTACTCCAAAAGACTCTCTCCAAAAGACTGAAAAATTCGGATTCTATATATAAGATTACAATTGCGACGGCGTCACCTTATGTTTAGTGACGCCGTCGTGTCGCCGTCATTAGGGTTTCGTCTTGGCCACGTTAACCTTGCGACGGCGTCACCTTATTTCCGTGACGCCGTCCTCTTCAGCTTCTGACGTCGTCTGGATTGCATCTAGGCCGTCTGAGTAGCAACGGCCTACTCTTTCACAACTAGACGTCGTCGCTTGTAAATACGAGTTTTGGGTTCTGGCCCGTCACAATAATTTTGGGACGGCGTCACCATTAGCTCCTGACGCCGTCGCCTTCTAACTTCAGCAACTGTGAGTGTCTCGATTCTGACTTTGGCCATTTTCTTCATATATTCGCGCCTTTTCGTCCAAATAAGTGCCATTCCAGCATTTTGCTTTCACGAGACCTAAAAAGTGAAAAGGAACGATATTAAGCAATAACGGATAAAAAAGTGATCAAATAAGGACTAAAACGACCCCTCAAAATGGTACCTTTTAAAACCTTATCAGTACCTTAAAAAGTGTTTGAAGGTACTGGAGGTTTTGAAAAAGGTCTTCTCTGGTGAGGGTACCTATAGTCTGGTGAGAAGTTTCTATGGTTAACCCTATGCGAATGATTCCAAGCTGGTCTAGTCTCCCTTGGTTTTTGGTTGACAGTTCTGTTCTTGGGGAACTTACTTAGGTACTCTGAATGTAAGTCACAGTCCTTAATCAAATGATCAGGACTAAAACAAACAAAACATAATTTTTGATTTGTAATCCCAAAGTTTCTTCTTCTATATGTATGACCAAACCTATCCTGTCTTCTAGGTGAATGATTAAAACTGTTTTGTCCAAAACTATCCCAAAAAGGTTTAGCATTATTGTGAAAAGGTTTTCTTAAAGGTACTGCTGAAGGTGTAGCATTACTTTGAGGTGTAGCAGTACTTTGAGGTGAAAGTACTGCTTGGCTTCTAGCATCATCTACCTTAGGGTTTTCAACAGTTTCTTTTGGGGTTTCAGACCTAGATTGACCAATAAGTTTTTTCCTAAACTCTAAGCTGTCTACTCCAAAACGAGAAACATCAGGCCTAAGAGGTTGATGACTACCAGTGGGATGAGGGACAACATGATAACCTTTGTCTTTCTTATATTCAGGAGGTGTTTCACTAATTGAGTCCTCATTACTAGATGTGTCTACATAATTAATGAGCTCATCATCACTAGTGGTTATATCCTCAAAATCACATTCATCCTGATCACTAGGTGGGTTTTCTATGCTATTAAAGTCCATACCAAAACCTAGGCCAGTTTTAATGTAAGCTCTACTCTGTTTTTCAACATAACTAACATGAGAAAGACTAGATTCTTTCCAAGCACTAAACTTTGCTAACAATTCATCTCTCTCCTTAGTCAGTTTCTCAATTTCAGAAATCTTACAATTTAACTTCCATTCACTTAGTTTTAACTGATAATCCTGTTGTTCATACTTTTCTGCCCAAGCCATTTCATTATTTTCATGTGTTATAATTTTGGCTTCCATAGACTCTAAAGTAATTTGATAACCAGCTACCTCAGACCTAGCCCTTATACAGTTATCTCTTTCAGTTACATAGCTAGTAAGTACTTTTTGATAAAAGTCATGACATTTAGAACATACCTTAGAGTAGGGGGTGAGCTTGGTGAAGTGGCTACCATAGCAAGTAGAATAGGATCATCTTCACACTCCATGCTCCAATCAAAGCTTCCTAGACCATCTGTAGATTCCAAAGCAGCATGTCCAGGGTCTTCTTCAAAAGATGTGCTCCAATCAAGCTCTTCCATTGATTCCTCCACAGCTACCATACAGTATGTTACTGGTTCATCATCAAACTCAGCACTCCAGTCAACCTCTGATAGATTCTCTTGAGCAACCAAAGCTTTTGTTTCTGTAATTGGAATTTCTTTTAGCTCAAGTTTTGGTTTCTCAGTCATCCTGTTTGCTTGATATTTAGCAAACCTGCATTCCTTTGCAAAATGTCCAGTCTTTTGACAATTGAAGCATTCAATTTTGGACTTGTCAAAAGTGATTCCCTGTTTTGGCTTGAAGTCAATGCCTCTTCCTATCTTCTTCATAAACTTCCTGATCCTTGCAGTGATCATAGAAACTTGCCACCTGATATCAATTTCTTCAAGAGCATCCTCTTTAATATGTGAGAGATCTTCTTCATAAGTGACAGGCAAAATAGCTTGATGTGCAAAGAAAGAGCATACGACTTCATCTGAGCGGATGGTAGGTGTTGCTGTGGCTTGTTGAGCAAAGGTGGGGGTAGAATAGGCAACAATACTTTGAGCAACAGTACTTTGAGTAGGAGAAGCAGTACTTTTAGTGGAAGTACTGCCTCTCTTTTCATATGACAAAAAGGCAATACTGTGAGACTTTGAACTAGTTTGGCCATTCATCTCATGCTCATACACCTTCAGATGATTGTAAAAATCATCAAAGTCCATGACATCCAAACCAGTTTGTCCTCTTATCATTGTAGCAATCACATGCCATGTCGATGGCAAACTCCTTAAGAACTTTAGATTGGCATCTTCAACTGAAACCTCTGCTTTGTATAACTCCAGCATGCTTAGAAGATTTTGGAATCTGTCATAAGCAGCATCAAGGCCTTCTCTTTCTCCAACAGTGAATGTTTCAAATTGCTGCTTCAACAGATTTCTGTGCATCTTCTTGGAAGCATCATTGCCTCCAAACCTTGTCTTGAGAGCAGCCCAGAGTTGCTTTGCATCTTTAGCATCATGAAATTTGAGTAGATGACCATCTGGAATAGCAGACAATAGTATATTGAGAGCCTTCTCTTGATTTCTTATTGTTGCTGCAGGTAAGACAGCCTTAGGTGCTTTGGGTTGTCCAGGAACATCAATAGGTTCTGGAACGACTTCATTACCATTGACAATTACATTCCATAGTGCATGGTCTGTAATTGCAATGTACTGCCTCATCTTCATGCTCCATAGGTCGTATTCTCCCTTCTTAATGATTGGTATTCTGAGTGAGGTGATTGACGGTGGTGGAACAGCTTCAGTCGACATCTTTAGGTTTTTGTTGTTAACTAGGTTTTAGGGTTTCTTCTTAGTCAGAGTTTCCACACAAGCTCTGATACCACTTGTTGAATCGATGTACTCTAACCAAACTAACTATATAGCTTGTTAAGGGTTTAATAACTTTGGATAAATCCTAAGTTATTAACAATGAAATACTGAGTAATCTCTATTAAGTAGGCGGAATTTACTTAACAAAGCTAAGAAGAATATAACTTTAACTTTCAATGATTTTATTAATAACTCTAAATCTGCTTGTTATGCAGATTTAACAACTCTAAAACTCTAATAATAATCGTACTTTTGGATTCTAAAACATATATCTAATGCCAATCTAGGGGTCCTTTTATAGGCTTAAGGATAACCCTAGTCGGTTTACAATTTGTATCCTTGTACGACAAGTAATCTAAACAAATAATATTCTAGAATAACAAAGCTTTCCATAAACGAATATAGCAGTTCTTTAGCTTTGCAGTACTTTGACTTTGACAGCAGTACTTTGACTTTTTACTTAGCAGTACTTTGAATCTTCAGTACTTTAACTTCTTCAGTACTTTAACAATCTTAAGCACTTTCATATCCCAACATTAGTTGTACATTGTGGTGAAATAATTATATATTTTGATGATAGGGTGAATTAAATTGTGTATTAATTGTATATGTTGAATAGTGTTTTTTTTAGTTTTATTTGTGTTTTAAATACTTGTAAATAATGTTTCCTTACTTGTATTTGCTTAAAAATCTATTTTAGGAAATCTTAAAAAATTAATTAGGAGGGAAGTGTCTTCCTCCATTATAAATAGTATAGATATAGATATAGATATAGATATAGATATAGATATAGATAGTTGAAATATATAATGTAAAATTGTAAACCCTTAGGGTCTGTATTGACACCTTTGAAAGTTGAATTTAAATATGATTTATGGGTGAAATATATTTGAAAATCTCCTCTATAATCATTTCATAAACCCTAAAAGTTTGTTAAAGTCGGCACAAGGCATAAGGGAAGAGATACGTTTTCAAGCAAATAAGGTACTATAATTCCATTTATATAAATTTACTATTATTATTTTACTAGTTGCATGTCTTTGAATGTGTAATGTGTTGATCATGTTGCATGATTTATGAATGTATAACGAACTGTTTCATGATCAGAAGTAATAACAAGGTTATTTGATTTTTTTATATGATAAACCATTTTCATTGGGGAAGATGATAAATGTTAATATGTGTTTTTTGGGGTGATTACTGAATAAAACTACTTAGGAGATATAACGATCAAGACTGTGTTAACGAAGGTTTAATAGGCAAAAACCGTGTTGTGGAGAAGAATTGAGTAAAAAAAAAAGGATACATATCCCTGGACCTTGGTCATTTTTATTTCTTGCTGAAAGTTTCGTTTTAAAGTGTATAATGTGTCAAAGTTCATTGAGTGTCCATTATTGTGTATTGCATTTAGCCAGTTTATTATGTTTATTGTGTATTGCATTCAGCCAGTTTATTATTTTTGCCCGTTGGACGTTGTTGGGAAAGCAAAAAAAAATATCTTACAATAGAGCTTATAATACTTGATTGATCGTCACTTGGTCAGTTGGTTCATGTTAACAGTAGTACTTCATTGCATAGTTTCTGTTTGTAATTACATGCAATACAAGAATCTATATAAACTGATCATTTATATTGAACAATCCCTATTATAATTTCACATAGAGACTGAGTTTATTTTTCACAGTACATACAAAGTAAGTTATGAAGACAGAATATTTTATCACCGGACCCCAAAGAAGCAAGCGTTGCAAGACTATAATGCCTGTATCTATCAAGGAAGAAATTTCAGCAAGCTGTAAAGTTCCTGCCATTGGCATCGATCTTGGTACCACTTATTCTTGTGTGGCTGTTTGGAAGCAGAACCGCATTGAGATCATAACAAATGATCAAGGAAATAGGGTCACCCCCTCACGTGTTGCCTTTAACGACACTGATCGTTTGGTTGGTGATGCTGCCGCGAACCAGGCTACTTATAACCCCACGAACACCATCTTCGGTTAGTCACTGTTCTTTCATTGCTATTAGAGTAAATTCCAAAGCTGTACTTGTTTTCAAATTTATGGTTAATATTATGTTTGTTTGACTAAGGTATTCTCAATGTAATGTTCCCACCCAAAAGAGATAAGAACAAAAAAACTACACAATCTCTCTCATATGTTATCCCCCCCCCCCCCCCCCCCCCCTTTTTTTTTAACGATGGAGACTAGTAAGACTATGCTTATCAGCAACCGGTGACAACCCAACCTATCATTAAAATATTAGTTTCTTTCTCTTCCACCTATACAACCAATACTATCAACTAATTTCAATTTTTTTACCATTTATCAACAACCCAACCAAACACATTTTAAAATATTAGTTTTTCTCTTACCTATCCGAACAAAAATTGACACGTGAGAAAATGGTGGGGACAACCGGTTGGTGACTTGAAGTCACCAAACAACCCAAGTCAGCAATCCCATTTTCTTCATGTGGGGACAATGATATAATATATATATATATTTTTTGTCAATATCCCATCCAACCGGTTGGAGGAATACCCGATAAACATAGTCTAAGAAGCTAGCATGGACAAATCAAGAAAAGATTACAAATGAATACAAAGAACACTCAGATTGCAACACCAATCAATCCAAGAAATACTACAAAACTTAGCTCTATTTTTTATCCAAAGATCGATAGGATGTCGCAATAATGTCGTCGTCAATCATTTTCATCGTATTAACCTTAACCACCTGAAAAACTAGTAGATTCCGAGCCCTCCATATCCACCCTATAGCACATAAAACCACAACATCGAAAAAAGAACTTGTTCTCTCACCGAGATTCAAATCACCATCATCAGCCATATCAAGAACATTCAAGGCGCCATCTAGAGGGATCACATCCAACCCCCACCATTTACGAATCAAATCCCAAATATTCCGAGAAAAGGTACAAAGAGCAAAAAGGTGATCTTCATCTTCAATTTTTTCCTCACAAAACGGACATAAAATAGAGTTAAGGTCGATTCCTCTTTTATCAAGATTGGCTCCCTTGTTCATCCTTCACGTCTCTCTTATATGCACCTGTGTAATCCTCTAGAGTCTTTCTGTTTTGTATCAACTAAGATGATACTATGTTTCGATCATAAATTGGAGTATTATAGTAAGAAATAATAAAAGGACTTATTGCAATTTTTTGTAGTATGTTCTAAAAAAACTGCGCTACAAATAATTTGCCATCTCTTTCAAGTTCAATTCTAAGTATTTCTCTTTCAAATCTAGGCTATTTTAATGAAACAAGATTACTTTTTGCAACTGTTTTTGTAAATAATTGTTCTCAATCTTATTTTATAAGTTGGTATCTCTGAAATAAGCATGCTCTAATACATATTTGGTTTTGCTCGGTTTCGGCTGTGATAGTCGATTAAAACATCTAGCCGCAAGAATTTTCATATCAAACTGAAAAGAAATGCATTTGGCTTTGGCTAAATTAAAACATTAATCAGCAGGAAATATCGTTCATAATTAATTTAAAAATCATTTTGTTTAAGTTAGGTTTTCTTCACATAGTCCATGCAAGACAAAGTTAGTTATGGATACTCTCATATTTACATTCATATAAGAGATTAATTTGGGGTTTATTTGCCGGATGTACTTTTTTTTTTCCTTTTCTTTTCTTCTTGGAGACGACATGCAGTTAAACAAGCATATTGTCGCCAAACATACTTTTGGTACATATCTACTCTTGTTAGTTATTACATGTTAGATTTTCTCATTTATAACTAAGTTTTAACAAACAAGTGTTGTGTCGTGTTGCATTCAACAGATGTTAAGCGATTGATTGGAAGGAGAGCAAGTGATAAAACTGTTAAAGAAGACACAAAGTTATGGCCTTTTAAAGTTGTGGCTGGGAACAATGACAAGCCAAAAATTTTAGTCACATACAAGAATGAAATTAAGGAATTTTCTGCGGAAGAAATATCTTCCATGATTTTAATGAAAATGAAAGTGGCTGCAGAAACATATCTTGGATCGACTGTTGAAAAGGCGGTGATAACAGTCCCTGCTTTTTTTAATGAATCGCAACGCCAATCAACAAAGGATGCTGCAATGGTTGCTGGACTTGAAGTTATTCGTATGATTAATGAGCCAACAGCAGCTGCAATAGCTTATGCTCTTGACAAGAGATCTAATGGCAAGATGAATGTGTTAGTTTTTGACTTAGGTGGTGGTACTTTTGATGTTTCCGTTCTCACCATTAATGAAAAGAGAGTCATTGTCGTTAAAGCTTCGGGTGGTGACACACATTTGGGAGGTGAGGATTTTGATGAAAGAATGGTTAAGCATTTTGTCCAAGAATTCAATCGAAAGCACAAAGTGGATATCAGTAGTAACCTAAAGGCATTGGGCAGGTTAAGGGTCAATTGTGAAAGAGCAAAGAGGATTCTGTCAGCCGCTAGTCAGACAACAATCAAAATCGAGTGTTTGTTTAATGGTATTGATTTTTCTGCAAAGTTTACTCGAGCCAAGTTTGAGGAGATTAACATGGACTTGTTCAAGAAGTGCATGGAGCATGTGGAGACGTGTTTGAGAGATGCGAATATGAGTAAGGACATAATTGATGAGGTGGTTATCGTAGGTGGATCGACAAGAATTCCTAAAGTGCAAGAATTGTTGAAGGAGTTGTTCAATGGAAAATCACTTTGCCAAGGCATCAATCCGGATGAAGCTGTTGCCAGTGGTGCTGGAATTTTAGCTGCAAACTTAAGTGGTATGGGTGACGAAGCTACGCAGTCTCTTGAGCTAATTGATGTTACTCCATTGTCTCTTGGTGTCGGGTGTGAAGGAGATGTTTTGCAAGTGTTAATTCCCAGAAATTCACCTATACCAATCCAGAAGGAAACGGAGCTCTATACTGTTATTGACTATCAAACTTCGATGCATCTTCCGGTGTTTCAAGGTGAGAGATTAAAGTCTTCCGAAAACTTTCTTTTGGGAGAATTTTGGCTGTCTGGCCTTCCCCTTGCTCCCGCAGGTGAGGTCGAGGTTCGCGTATGCTATGAGATGGATGTTAATGGGATCCTGAACGTCTCGGCCAGAGAAATGACAACTGGCAGTAACAATGCAATCAAGATCACAAACACAAGCAGTGTGTCGAAAAAGGAGATCGAGAAGATGATTGAAGATGCTAAACGATATAAGTTGGAGGATGAAGCTTTTATAAGGAATAATCGGTTCAATCCGATCCAGGTAGATTGAACCAAATAGATTTCGGTTCTTATTAGACCTTTGATAGATCCAGACTGATACATGCTTGACACAATCTGTCTGAAACTATCTCTAAAACTAGTATTATGTCGGTTGGTTATAATATGGATTTGGTACTTTGATTGCTGCCTTCTTAAATATTATGGATCTTGTAGGAGCTTTACTGATTTTTGGTTATTTTGGTTGAACGGAATAAGAATGCTGAATATGATACATCACTTTCCGCATACCAGGACCGTGTTCGGGCTTCCTTGTCATGAAAAGGTTTATGTTATTGTGTGTATCAATATGCATCAATCCTACTGATCTTATTGCTAAAAGTGTTTGGTTTGGTGTTGCTATATGTGCTTACTATCTAGAACTACTATCTGTGAGCAATTAAAAAGCTTATGACCCGTTTCATCTTTAGCTATTGTTTAGTTGATCTGTTTGATTACGAGGATACATAACTCAAACTGGCCTATTATAATTAAATGGGTCAGAGTCTCGCCCCTCTACGTATAACAAAGTTTTTTCAGTTTGACCCGTTTCAGTTTTAGTTATATTTTTGTTTACACATTTGACCCGTTTTAGATAGAAAACAAGATGCGATAATAAAGTTAATGACATTTTGAAAGGTATAAAGGAATGTTGATACTGTATTCAATGCTGTACTCGAAGCCATCAGAATCAAGTTTATGATCTTTAAAGTCAAAAACTCCTAAGCAGTGCAGCAGGCATCTAGAGTTTGGAATGTACAGTTCATGGTGTGTCATAAGGATAGCGGAGTGGAGTCAAGATTGATCTTCTGTGTTAGAAGTCTGTGCATGAAGTTGGTTCTAGTATTGATACATGTCTTGGTTTTACATAATGTTTTAGTATAGAGTTCTTAGTGGAATTCTACATTAGGTTATGTTAGCTTACTGGTTTGGTGCAGTTTACCAGTGGTTTTGTGATTGGAAACTTCACATTTTCCCCCCAAAAAAATAGCTGGATTAATTATTATTGATGGAATATTTTGTGAAAGCGGTTTAGGTGGTGTCAAGTAAAGTTTGATCTTTAATTTACCGACCCTTTAGGAAAATTTTGGGAAAGCAATTTAGGATTACATCTGCGTATAAACTGAGAAGAGATGATGGGATATAATGGGATATCAGGAGAGCATAGGCCATATAGTTTGACTCTAATTTTGATACCTTTAAGTTGAAATTTTCAACTAGGTATCAAGTGTTGAGGTTTCTGCTCTAATGTTAAAGTTCAAATCTCGGTTGTGTTCTGAATAAAATCCTGATGAGAGGTTTTCCTATCTATTTTTTCATTGTGTCTGCGGTTTAGTCATGTCATAATTATTTTTATGGATTGGGAAAACAAGTAAAGTGAAAGACATATGCTAGAAGTTGTGTATTACAACAGAATACTTTTGAGTTAGATGACCATAACTTGGTTTGATTGTCACTTGATCTCACTATTTGAACATCACTATCTCATTATTTAACTTCTATTATAAGAAAGTAAATCTAGGTAACCTGTGTATTACAAGCACTGACGCGCCATGTGTGTATATATGTATTTGTGCATGTATATGTATACATAATACATGCACTGGGTATGCATATATACGAGCGATAAAACATTTATCATACAAAACTAATTAAACATCTTCTTTTGGCTCAAGATGTTGTCGAAATGTTTATGCAATGGGTGCGTGCTATTTAACAGATTAGATGACTTCCTGGGGATCAGCTTCGTCTTGGTCAAAGCCTCAAAGGGTCAAGAGTCTCTCGGCTCTATGTGTTATGAAAGTTATAAGAAAATAGGGACCTAAATCCATGGGTTATAATCCTTCTATTACTAATCGTACACATTTATTGGGTTAATCCCAATCGACCCAACCCAGCGACCCAAGTCAACACCCATTATGACCCGGTCAATAAAAGTCAACGAAAGTCAACCTCAACGAAAGTCAACAAGAAGCAGTTACAGAAACGGTTATGTAGCAGTTATACAATAACTGCCATATCCTTGAACCGACACAACGTTTTACTTGTACCCTTTCGTAACATATAAATAGATAGGAAACATGTAACAAACATTCATGACTAATAAATAAGAAAAGTTTCTTGATTCAAATTGTTTATTGTTATTACCAGTATATTTTGATTAAAGATCCAGAAAAATGGGCCAACAATTGGTATCAAAGCCAAAATCATCATATACCATACTCGTATAGTTCCAGAATCAAATAAAAGAAAAAAAACAGTTTCGACAAATTTCTGCAAATCGATAAGAACACAAAAAAAAATCCAAGACGTCATTTTTTTGTGTTTCACACTTTTGTCGCAACAGGGGTATAATCACATAGTGATTACTCATACCCGGCAACAAAATCATTCGCACTTTTTTTTCAATCGACACTGAATCTTTAATCCACATAGGATTAGAAACGGATTAAACCGTTTTACAAATTGATTCAAACAAAAACTAAACAAGAGTCATCAAAGGACACAAATCAAAGATTCGAATTAGAACAAACACACCTGTTCTTAAATGGAATCAAGCCCAGTAGGATCAATTGAAACCCCAATTGATTCATTAGCAAACTCCAATCGTAAAAATACTCACGGATCATAAAACCCCCAAATAAGCTGAAACCCTAGGTTTCAAATTGGAGGAATAACAGTGCTCGTAAAGAACACCATACCGGAGAAAGTAGAAGGGGCGGTCAAAAAAAAACCACAGCCATCAAAGGCCGGTCAACCGTCAGATTTATTGGAGAAGGAGAAGAAGATCAAAAGTTATCTTCATAGAGAGACAGAGAGACTGAAATACTGTCTCAGAAAAAGAAAGAAAAGAGTACGTGTGTTTTTATCTCACCAAAAGAGATAAGTAACAAAGAGTTAATAAGGGGCGTATACACAAGGGCCACACAAGGATATTATTTAATAGGGCATCGGGTCAAACCATCAACCCCTCCAGGTTCCAAAAGATTTCAAAACCACTTTTATTTTACTTTATATATTTTTGATATATATTGTTTTTAGACTGATAAGTTATTTTAAAAAATTATTAAAGTTTTATCATATTTGGATAGTATATCTAACCTAGTGACTACACTGCTTAGAATACTGATTAGGAATAATTTGTAAGGAGTAATTAACCTTAGGTTATTCATTTTAAATTTTATAATCTCCGAGGATAGTTTTGGATTTAAAAACTAGTCCTATAAAGTTTTATAGCCTATAAGGAAAAATAAAACATTTTTCAACACACCTCGTGTTAGATTTTTGGAGATATTTTTTATATATTTAAAATATGACGAAAGGAAGTAGAAATAAGGAACCTAGTACTAATTTTACAAATAGTACACCCCAATTTCAATCCCCAATCCTAAAGCCCGCGAATTACTCATTATTGGCAATTCGCATGAAAATCATTCTCGAAGCAAATAACTTATGGGAAACAATAGAGCCGACTGAGTCGACTCAACCCAATAAGACAAAAGAGAAAACCGCTATTGCTTTCCTTTATCAAGCCTTACCCGAGGAACAATTACTTCAAATAACAAAGCACAAAACCGCGAAGGACATTTGGAATGCTTTGAAAACTAGACACGTTGGCGAAGACAGAGTTCAACAAGCAAGATTACAAACACTCAAATATGATTTTGAGATGTTACAAATGAAGGAAGACGATACAATTGACACCTTTGCTACAAAACTAACAACACTCGTAAACAAAGCCGCTAGTCTAGGACACACCATAGAAGATGAAGCCTTAGTACGGAAACTATTAAATGCTGTACCCGATAGGTATCTGCAAATAGTCGCATCTATAGAGCAATACTCCGACCTAAGTGAAATGATGATGGAAGAAGCAATTGGGAGACTCAAGACATACGAGAAAAGAATAAAGTTTACGAAGAATAAGGACAATAACGATCAATATAAGTTATTGTTTACACATCACAAGAATAACATTACTCACGAAAGACATTGTGAAAAATGTGGACATGATTTGTTGCAAGACCAAGAAAATAATTTCAAGGAAAAATCAAACAGCAACTCAAATAAATTTACTCATGATAAGAGTAAGGTGATGTGTTTTAAATGCAAGAAGTATGGGCATTTTGCAAACAAATGTCCATCAAAGAAAGAAGAAGAATCTAATCTCATTGAAGAAGACTTAGAACCAACATTGCTTATGGCAACTGTTGAAGAAGAACCAAGAAAATATGATCAACATGGACTTAAGGAAGATTACAAAGGTGGAAATAACCAGAAGAACATGATCAACCTGGACTTAAGGAAGATCACAAAGGTGGAAATAACCAGAAGAACATGATCAACCTGGACTTAAGGAAGATCACAAAGGTGGAAATAACCAGATCAACCTGGACTTAAGAAAGATCACAAAGGTGGAAATAACCAGATCAACATGAACATAATGAAGATCACAGAAGAAAAAGGTGGAAATAACCAGATCAACATGGACATAATGAAGATCACAGAAGAAAAAGGTGGAAATAACCGAAGGAAAATTGATCTACCTGGATATAAGGATGATCACAAGCACTACAAGATATTACAAGCTCAGATGGTGGATTTAACCAGAAGATGAATCAAGAAGACTTAAAGACCTACGTCACAGCGATTGTGATTAAGGGGGAGAATATTGGGTTAAACCCAGCGACCCAAGTCAACACCCATTATGACCCGGTCAATAAAAGTCAACAAAAGTCAACCTCAACGAAAGTCAACAAGAAGCAGTTACAGAAACGGTTATGTAGCAGTTATACAATAACTGCCATATCCTTGAACCGACACAACGTTTTACTTGTACCCTTTCGTAACATATAAATAGATAGGAAACATGTAACAAACATTCATGACTAATAAATAAGAAACGTTTCTTGATTCAAATTGTTTATTGTTATTACCAGTATATTTTGATTAAAGATCCAGAAAAACGGGCCAACAACGTTCAGTATATATTTATTGCAAAATGCAGCAACTTTACAGACCATTCCAAATAGTAAAAAGTAACTAAGTAATTCAATTCAAATGAAGGACACATATGAGATAGTAATCCCCTCCCCCTGCATGTGAATTTACATGCTCGCACGTATTATTTGCATTTATGCTAAATCAGTGCTTTGCAAACTCTGGCTTCCATATACCATAATTAATATTAAGATAAAACTGAATGTATAAGCACTGGTATTCACATCTATCCTTTCTTCAAGTCTACTCCAGTTAGAGCGTATTCTCATCACTGTGACGAATTGTTGCTTTCAGAAGTATGAGTTGGAGTATGATCAGTGTAAGATGAACCTTCTTTGGCTAAAATGTAAGACCAAACTAATGCAGCACTTCCACCTGTAACTGCAGCAAGAATTGAACCCCAAATCTACCTTTGTCTTGTCTTCCTTATTTTCCTAGCTCGTTGCGTTGTTTCTACACATAATACAATGACAATTTAAGAGGATTCAAGTCAGGAATGAAGAAAAGATAACAAAATTTCCAAGAATTACCGATTGTTTCTTGATTCCTCTGAGACATCTCATGATTAACAGCCTCATAGTACCGCAATGTGTCCAATAATCTAGCAATTTCGAAGTTCTTAGACTCTAACTGCGCTTTCATCTCTAGCTCAAGCTCACCCATAGCTTCTTCCTGTGACAATTGGTAAATTTCCAAACTTTAATTTAATAATAAATTAATATTTATTATTGCACACTCGATTTTGAGCAAGCATAAGCTCACTTGATTTAATCATGGGAAGTTATCCCACACACCAGAGCATTTTTATTATCTAAATCTTATTAGAAAATGTGTATTATTTATTTTCTGACTATTTATGAGTTTTCAAACTCACATGAAAAGTTATCTCAAGTTATTGAAAATATGAGCTCGCGCACGAACCGACCCGTAGATAGTATGGTTTAGTCTAACAAACACATTTTTGAACCTACATTAATGTATTTATATGTCTTTTATAAAAACACACTCGAAAACAAATTATTACGCGTTAAATATTTTTAACGTGCAACTAAAACATCTCGACTCATGTTTAAACTTAAACGAGATACGTAAATTTGGGAATTCACGTTTTAATTTTCCACTCCCTTCCAATCTTGATGTGTCGCAATATTTGCCACCAAACACGACTAAACTCAAAGTAACAATCCCAAATTATAATCGAAACGTAAGTCTAAACTACTAAAACATGTTAGTACTTTACCAAAATAATCCACGATATAAGCCGAAATAAATAATAAGCCGCAAATATAAGTTTAAAGTGACACAATATTACACTTTACAATTTTAAGACACTCTTTTTAACAAATACTAAGATGTTGATATGTCGTAACTCATAGCCGAACGACACTGTACTCTCAATATCTCTTAATGAAATGTTATTCAGTTAACGTCACACTATTTATACTCTATATAATAAACTAATAAGCACAATCTTTGACTAGCATTATTAATTCAATGTAGTCTAAAGAATTACATTGTCAAACATACAAAACTTCAAGGTTCTAAGGCGTCAATAACAACTCTTTAAGGGCCTGAACAAAAGTATTAAACTAAACCATGACACCATGTGATTTTGGTATCATGGTGTACGACCTGACATTTCCAAACATTTCAAACGTCTCGTTTTCCTCTTGTTTCTTTGGCTACTGTCACACGAAACAAAGTCCCAACACAACACACAAACTCGTTTTGTTTTCTCGACTTAGTACAAGTACATTTAATGTTGTAAGCTAAACAAGCAACCCTTCTTTTTGCTACTTCCATTTATAACCGAACACTAGTAAGGTTCAAATGACACACACTTTCTTTGAAACTCATTCGAAGCAAACATAAGAAGTTAGAGCAAAAGGGTTTTTCGAAAGCAAAGGAGTAATCGGGTTATAGTTTGGTTTGAAGCTCGTTGGTTTATAAGCTTGGGTTATAGTTATCACTGGGTTTCTTTTCTTTGGTCTCATCATTCACTCGACATCACAGTAACCACATTCACTGCAAGAATCTAAACTTGTATATCACTTTGCTTTTAAACCTCATGCATGCTTAAACAATATGTGGCATGCGTAAATGTGAAATGAGTTTAAATACATGGTAAAGTTTTTGGCTCATTTGTGGAATATGCTTACTTCAATTCGTAGTTGGTTTCATTGTCTAGTTCGACTCTATACATGCTCATCAAGCTTCATTTTGAACTCAGTTAATTATCTCGACTCATTTGAGTCTCTTTGGCATACTTAGTTTATATTCAAATTGTTACCGACTCATTCAAGTGCTTATTCGACTTAGCCCAGGCCCGGCCCTGGGCATGGGCGAGCTGGGCGACCGCCCAGGGCATCAAATACATAGGGGGCATCATAAGTTTTGATTTGTATACATGAAAAAAAGAATAAAAAATGATATATTTTCATGGAAGAAGAACAAAGTTACAAGAGTTACAGAAGGGGTGAAGAAAGATAAGGAAAAGAGGGAGAAGAAAATGCTTTTTGACTTTTCAACGTTCTCTTTTAATATTTTTTGGCTTTCAATTATTTTATTTGTAGAAAACTAAACTAATTACAACTTAAACCTTTCATCTATCCTATATAACAAAACACCCCTTTCTCATCCTAAACTCTATATACGAATGAGTTGAGATCCATGACAACCCACTATTTACTAAAGAACAAACCACAACATCCCCACCATCCATTCCTTTTTCATCCAATGGTGGAGATGATATCTGAAAATTACAAACAAGGGCATGATTGTAATTTTACATGTATCCAATAAAAGAAAAATATCTGCACATGACCTATCATAAAAACACACAACGTATCATAAAAACACACACGCCTCTGCCGGAATCCTCTAACCACGCCGGAAAAATAAAAACCTTCATCACTATCCTCTAACCACACCGTATCACCGCCGTAAACCACCGTATCACTGTAAAACCTTCGTATCACTGTAAAACCACCGTATGACCGCCATAAAAAACGACCTTCATCTACTTTCTCTCTCATAAAAACCACCGTTTCACCGCCGTATCACAATAAAACCCACCTCTGTCGATTTAAAATGAATGAAAACCAGAATTTAATCGACGTTATAGATGAAAATAATCTAATCGAAGTTCCATTAGATGCTGTAAATACAACATCTGTTGTAGATGATTTACCAGATCTGGAAGATGATTTACCAAGTGTTGAAGACATAACAGGTTTTGTTGAGAAAGAAATTGAAGGTGAATCACGTGTGATTTGATCTTTGTTGTTTATTAAACAAATTTTTTGTATGTAGTAAATCAAAATTGAGTTAGCTGTTTTATTATTTTGATTTGAATATAAATCACATGTGATTTGAAAAATCACATGTGATTTGAATCAGCTGTTTAACAAACATGTAATTTGTTATAAAATGATTTAAATTAAAAAAAAATATTTAAATAATTCGTAAATCACATGTGATTTTTTCTAAAATCACATGTAATTTATATTCAAAATCAGCTGTTTTATTTTTTTAGTGTTTTGTTTTGAATGTAGACAAAGATGTAATTTGTTATAAATCAGATGTGATTTTCTATGAAATCACATGTGATTTTTGTTATAAATAACATGTGATTCCTAGTAATTATGTTTTTGTTATAAATCAGCAGATTCTATGAGATCACCAAGACCAACTTTATATGAGCATGCTGAAACACCGGGTGGATCGATATATTGGGAGCCTCATGTAGAAGGAATTTGTGTACCAGAAGAGGGGAAATACTATGACACTATAGAGGAAGCTATAGAGATGTATAGTACTTATGCCGAAGCAGGAGGTTTTCAAATTAAAAAGTCAGGGCAACGATTAACAAAATCTGGAATGGTACAACACAAATACATCATGTGTAATAAAGAAGGTATTCCAAGACGTATTAATATCGACACTTTGGATCCTCAAAACAGTGACAAACAAAAGAGAAATACAACTCTGCATATAACAGGTTGTAAAGCTCGTATAAGGTTAGAATTGGACCAAGTTTCTGGAAAATATAAGTTAGCTCAGTTTATTCCTAAACACAACCATGTCCTAATACCAAAAGAGTACAAACATTTTACAAAAAAACAAAGAAGAATGACCCAAGCAGACAAAATGTTTATTGTCAAAGCGGCAACAAACAAGATTGGCGCAACAAGGGCACACAACTTTTTAACCAGTTTGAAAGGTGGGTATGAATACGTTCATGGCACATCTGATGATTTTAAGAATCATCAAAGGGATATAAATGCATTCATAGGGGAAAGTGATGCAGAAATGCTTATAAACAAAATGGAAAACAGAAAGATGTATGTCCCGAACTTTACATTTCAATATAAGGTACAAAACAGTGAGTTAGTGGCGATGTTTTGGGCTGACGAAGTTGCAAAATGCAACTACAAAGAGTTCGGAGACA
Source organism: Chrysanthemum seticuspe (assembly GCA_019973895.1). Lineage (NCBI taxonomy): Eukaryota > Viridiplantae > Streptophyta > Magnoliopsida > Asterales > Asteraceae > Chrysanthemum > Chrysanthemum seticuspe. The sequence goes on along the minus strand of BPTQ01000002.1, from coordinate 232,191,875 downwards.
TAGTTTCTTTTGATGCAACCTTCAGGAGTAACAAGTAAGATTTTTTTTTTCTTTTTTTTTTATATATATATGAACTAATTTATAACAAAAATCACATGTGATTGTATTGAAAATCACATGTGATTTAGATGTAATACATGTGATCATGGTAGAAATCACATGTGATTTACTTCTACATTACACTAATTATTTGAGGTAATGTTCTTAGGTACCACATGGTGTTTGTACCATTCACTGGCGTAGATAATCACAGAAAGTGCGTCACCTTTGGTTCCGGAATGCTTTTAAAAGAAGATACTGAATCATACACGTGGCTACTAACCGCATTTATGAGTGCATTCAATAAAGAACCGACCATGGTTGTAACAGATCAAGATGGAGCAATGAAGAAAGCTATTGAAGCTGTTTTCACCAACTCAAAACACAGACTTTGCATGTGGCATATTGATCAAAAATTTCCTGCAAAGGTAAATATATTCTCTAAACTATATGTTTTTTATTCAATTTAAATATGGATCACATGATAATGTGACAATCACATGTTACTTGTTTATAAAATCATATGAATCACATGTGATTAATCTGAAATATATAATGTGATTTCTGGTAAAAAATAAGGCACTAAAACTCTATTTAACAATAAAACAGATTTGTCAAGCAATATACAAAGAAACTGATTTCAAGAAGCGTTTTAAGAAGATCATTTGGAATATGTTCATGGAACCTTTGGAATTTGAAGAGAAATGGGCCAAGTTGATTGAAGATTTTGGTTTGAAAAACCACAAATGGATGACAAAGATGTTTAACCTTAGAAAAATGTGGATTCCAGCTTATTTTATAGACTCTCCATTATTTGGATTGATGAGAACCACATCAAGGTCTGAGAGTGAAAACTCATTCTTCAAAAGTTTCACAAGCCCAGGAGCAACACTAGTTAGTTTTATGATGTCCTATGAAGCAGCAATGGAAAGGCAACGTTATAGGCAGGAACATTTAGACTTTAAAACACTAGACGCAGCCCCAAAGTGTGAAACAAGGTTAAAAATTGAGCGTCATGCAGCAAAAGTGTATACTAGGACAATATTTCTGCTTGTTCAAAAGGAAATAAGTGAAGCATGCTGGACTTGTAGTATTCAGAATTTGAATATACAAGACGGTTGTGAGATTGTCATGGTTAGAGACAAAAATCCAATGCCTTATAGAACACTTAACAAGGAAATTGAATACGAAAGCGATACAGAAGCACAAACAGTTGTAGACTATAAGGTATGTAATCTTGAATTCTAAAATTATCTGTATCTTTTACTAGAATCACATGTGATTCTTTTACTAGAATCACATGTGATTCTTGTAAAATCACATTTGATTCTTGTAAATCAAATGTGATCTCTTACAAATAATCACATATGTGATTCTTGTTGAATCACAGATGTGATTCAACAAGAATCACATGTGATTCTTGTTGAATCACATATATGATTCAACAAGAATCACATGTGATTCTTATTAAATCACATGTGATATCAATATTAGTCACATGTGATCTCATATAAATAACATTTACGGAATATAATTCTTGTATTATTTTGATTTGGAAAGGTACTTCGTACTATAGAAGATGGGTCGGTTGTATGTTCCTGCAGACATTTTGCTCGATACGGGTTCCTATGCCGACACATATTTTGTGTCTTCAAGAATCGTGATATTGACGTCATTCCAAATCAATATATTTTGAGGCGGTGGACAAGGGATATAATTCCACCTGACTTGAGAAGAAAAAGAAACAGATATGGGGAAAAAAACGTAGAAGTTGAAAGACTTACAAACGAAGCAACTTGTCTATTAGATGATTGTTTATTTCGGTTGGGCAGTGACGTAGTAAAGATGGGTGAATTTGTTGAAAAAATGAAGAAATTGAAGAAAGAAGTGCAAGATGAGGTGCCAAATGCTCCTTCTGGAAAAACAGCAGATGTGATTGGGGAACATTTTGCTATTTCTAAACCTGAAAAAAAACGGTTAACAATCCAACAAAAGCAAGTAACAAAGGGAATATTTCAGAAGCGGAACGCAATAAAAGGAGAAAGAGTGAAAGAGAAAAAGCACTTACAATTAAAAAGAAACAAATGAAGCCTTGTGGACATTGTGGAGAGAAGACAAACTCACATACAAAAACAACTTGTCCATTGAACCCTAAAGCAAGGCGAAAGGCTCCACATAACCCTAGTGGCTCAGGTCTTGGTGTTGAGGTTGGTGTTGGGACAGGGTCGATGGTGGGTCAGGCCGTTCAAGTAAATGTTGTGGCTCGTGAAGCGGATAAGGTTAACCCTAATGGGTCAGGCATTATTGTTAAGGTTGGCGGGTCTGGGCCAAGTGAACCAACATCAGTGGATTAAAGCAGATGTTGAGTGTTGAATATAATGATTTTCTTTAGAATTTTTATAAATCTACAATACATTGAATGATTGTTTACTTTCTTATGAAAGTATTGTTTGCTTATGAAACTCCTGTTTACTTATGGAACTTTCTTTAGAATTTTTACAAATCTACAATACATTGAATGATTGTTTACTTTCTTATGAAAGTATTGTTTGCTTATGAAACTCCTGTTTACTTATGGAATATTTACAAAAAGATTGTACAAAGATCACATGTGATTGTACCCCAAATCACATGTGATTGCATACGAAATCACATGTGATTGATGTTTCATTCTTAAGTAAGTATATGCAAAATAAATAATACTGCACTAGAAAGGGACTAAAAAAGAAACTACTACTGTTGAAATCAGTTATAACAAAAGCAGGATTTAATTTGACTTCCCAAAACACAAAAAGAAAAACCCTGCTATGTTCAAACCCTGGAAATTACTAGACTTCACATACTTAGTGTTCAAACCCTGGAAATTACTGAACTTCACATACTTAAGATAAAACTAAAACTACTGATATGTTAATGTTTTATACACCTTCAAAAAGGCACAAAAGACGATTATCCAAGTCTTGACGATAACAATCACTGTTGTATCAAGCGCATGTCTTTAACATCCTCACGTTTGTTCCTGTTCTTATACGCTTCCACAATTGTTATGAACTTTGTTCCAGGATCAACTTTGTCAAACTCCTTTGCCTCCCTAAGCACCATCTCCCGATACACGTTAAGCTCATGTAACAGCATCTTTGTAGAATACTTGAACCTCAGCCTCCTCAACATGTCAAACTGTAACTTTGACTCAGGAACAAGGCCACAATCCCACTTTGTAGCAGCTTCACCCATATAGTTTTCCATATGAAACATGGCGAAAATACCACAATCACGGTAGTTTGACTTAGTCCTCCATTTCAGCTTTGGGATCTTTGGCTTCAACTTAATGATGCTAGCATGCTTTTTGTTGCCATACAACTGTAGATGACGGGAAAACATTTTTTTCTACAAAAAACAAATAAATAATGAACATGTTAAATCAAATGTGATCTGTGTAAAATCACATGTGATCTGGGTAAAATCACATGTGATCTGGGTAAAATCACATGTGATCTGTGTAAAATCAACTCAAACTTACAAGAACATCACATGCTCCTTTATACTTTTTATCATAAGATTCACCACTGTCAATGTTATCAAGGATTGTCATCCCAATAGATTTAGAAAGGCTGAACACAACAACATAGAAATGCCCACCATCGCAAATAGGAAAAAATGCCTGATTTAACAAAAAAAAAAGAAAGTAAACTTAATAAAAATACCTGATTTAACAATTATAATTATAAAAAAATAATGACATTACCAAATCAACGTCTTTTAGGCTAATTCTGTCGGAATTATCTTCAAAATGACCCAAAACTTGTGCTTCAAAACTTTTCCATTGCTGCTCAGAATCCAAACTACCATCAATCATTTGCTCTGTCTGTAGAAAATAACAAACACAAAATCTATAATCAAAACTATATAATTATACAATAAAAGTTCATAAAAAAATAACAAAAACACTTACAATACAACCAGTCGGAAAGAAATGCCTCGACGGGGCTCCAACTTCTTTAAAACTCTCTTCATGGTTGAGAACAACACCCCAACAATCAACAACATTCTCATCGACCCATAAACCGGGAGTTAAAGTTTCCATATTTAAACGAACTGATGAAACTTTATATCCAGAATGAGTTTCAAAAATAGTTTCACTGTAGAAACAAAAAAACCCATGTTATTATAAATCACATGTGATCTGTGTAAAATCACATGTGATCTGTGTAAAATCACATGTGATCTGTGTAAAATCACATGTGATCTATTACAAGAACATGTGACATAAGCTCAAAGTTAAAAAAAATAACTAAAATAACAAACAGATAAACTTACATCTTGTCACCCTGCATAGAAAACAAGCTGTTTCCGACAATAAATTCCACCATTGTAATGTTCGGTACAATTTTGGTTTTCTGATTCATGTATGGGGAGCAGAGGAACGGAGACGGTTTCACAGCTCGTTTTTCAGGAAGAACAACCTCAGGACTAACGTTCGATGCACGAGTAGCCACTCTCTCAGGAGTAGACGGACCTTGATTCGGGACGACCACATTCAGATTCATCTCTTCATCAACTGCTTGACCCTGATACAAAACAACATAATTTAAATTAAAAAGAAAAACGAAAATTAAAAGACAAACTAATCAAAGCTGTATTCTGTTAGAGTATTACATATAGGTATTCATCTACAATACAATCAATCACCTCATTCACCATATCGACATTATTCTCTAGCCACTGAGTATAAGTCTCAGGCGTACTCGTGATCTCCAACTCTTCATCTTCAACACCCGCCACATTTTCAGCTGGCTTATCAATGTCAGCAGGAATGACTGTTTCCTTTTGAACGACACCTTCCTTCTCAACCTGAGAATTCGTTTCCTGAGATGACATGTCATCTAAACTAATTTTCTTGAATCCGAAATCCTCTACATTGCAATCCTTACGATTTCCAGCATTATCAACACCATCATTATGAGCAGCAGACCCATCTTTATCCTCAGTTTCATTGTTGCCGAAAGTAACAGGTTTCTTGAATAGCTCACAATATTTCTCATTAAGTTCAATGAATTTTTCATCATCAGCATACTTCAAATATGCTTCTACCATATCAGCTTCAAAACCACGTCTTTCAGAACATATCAAAGAAAACTTTTCTTCAAGTTTGTTAAACAAAACCTGTATTCAATAATGATGTCAATGAAAAGTAATATTGAAGTCAATGACATGTCATTCTACATAGAATCACATGTGATTCTAATCAAATCACATGTGATTCTAATCAAATCACATGTGATTCTAATCAAATCACACGTGATTCTGAGTAATGATTTGTGATTTCTCTTTTAATGCATTCAAATGAACAATTATAAAATGTATTATACAAACCTCTTTGTCAGAAGATTCAGACAAACCAGCATCAATGAACCCTTCTGACTCTTTAGACTCCACCTCAGCCCACTCACCATTCAGCTCTAAACACCCCAACTTCCTTTCAGCTAGTTCAAGCTCCATACGTTGTCTCATTAACGTTGTGGACCAATTTAAGATGGCCGGACGCAAACGGACAACATGAAACTTCTCAAATTTAGTAGAGTCTAGATACAAAAGCTGAAAAGAAAAACAAAACAATAAAAATTACATATCACTAGAACCAGGAACCATTTTAAAATTTAAATAAATCTATAAACTTACCATGAGGACGACTAACGGACCAGTGTAATGGCAATCTCCTTTCGGGTTGCTACTATACTGAAGGCACGAATGTATATAACCACACCAGTCGATGTCAGATATCGGAAGATCTTCAGGAATATATCTAACAACATCTAAGCAAAGTTGCCCCTTCATCGTTTCACACCGACCCATTGTGTTGGCAAACAACATCACGAAGTTAAGTTTGAAAAGATTATCAACCACCGTTGCTGTAACCAACTTCCTAGCAACATCCACCGTCCGTATTTCTTTAAGCGACTTTGGATAAAACTGCTGAACCCAAGATCTCACAAAAGGATGGTCAATGGGTCTTTCGTCAAATGAAAACAATGAAGAACCACCAAATGGAATCCCTAACATATCCCTAATTTTCTCTGGAGTGACATCAATTGACAAACCATTCAACAAATCAATCTTATTCGTTGCTGTTTTGAAATTGGCAACAACAAACCTACCCAACTTCGATGGAAGTTGATCAATGTAAATTTTACGAAAAGACTGAAAACCTATGTCAGTAAGAAATGGACCCATGTCGAACTTTGATTCACGGATAGAAGAAAACAGCGAAGAAGGAGCATTCCTTACCCTCATATTTGGAAAATTTTCAAGATACTCTAACTGCTCTTGTTCAGCCTGTGACAAAATAATTTTCTTTCCCAACTTCTTCGACTTCCCAACATCTTCATTTTCAGAATCTGCATCTTCTTTCTTAACCTTACCCTTTTGATTCTTAGGTTTCACTTTCTTCCTCTCCGCAATATATTCATCTTCAAAATCAGTTTCTGAAACCTCTTTCTTCACCTTACCCTTTTGATTCTTAACTATCACTTTCGACCTCTCCACAATACATTTATCTTCAGAATCAGTTTCTGAAACATCTTTCTTCACCTTCTTCACCTT